>OY744524.1:49667252-50212252 GCA_963556195.1 Sepiola atlantica
GATGTCTACGCCCGACCAGCATTGTTCGAGAAGTAACTACGTTTGCCAGATTGTTCTTCAACCTCAGTACAAAGTACACACTTTGACGCTGGAGAATTTAGTCAAACAGGTACTCCACATCAACGTCTCTGTGGCGTCAGCGACTGAAACATAACCGTCGTAATTCTAGCTTCTGGTCAAATAAAAAGCACTTGCTTTTATATTCAATTTGATCCTTGTGTTTGTCGTTTCTTTGTCCATTGTCGTTTGTTCATTGTCGTGGATTGTATTTGTGTCGAACATGTCTTGTCGTAGGTTGTTTACAGCTGTCACTCCCTTAATAACAAACTGTCTACTGTTAGTTGGCATGACCTTCAGCTTTCATCACTGGTGCTTTCATGAGCACAAAATCAACAGTGAATTTACAGAAAAAACAGTTTCAAGAACAGATATTACACTTTGATCTGGACGATCAGTGTTGCGTAGGTGGCTTGGAGATGGTTTTTGTTTGCTTCCTACTGTAGAAAAATGCAACACCAGGCCGGAAGGTTGGAGAAGCCATCTCTTTGCTGGGTAGAAAAATAGCTATGAACGAACCTTGATAGGAGCGACTATTCGCAATACCCGACCAAGAGAGGGGGTAATGCCTGGGAGGGTGCACCTCGTAGGACCGAGCTGGACCATATCTCACTTGACAAAGAAGTGTATTGATGTTCCAATGGTGTCCCTGGTTTGTCAGATTGATTGCCGGGGACTGATAGAAAAAAGCCGTGGGCAGCTGGCTTGGAACTAGCATTTACCTTCCTCCTACCGAAGAGAGAGGTGACCCAAGGTCAGTAGGTGTGGATTGAAAAGCCAACAGACAAGATGAAGTGAAATACCTGAGCAACCCCTGTCAGCATTTCCCAGTAGGGCAGCCTCAAGCCTCAATAAACTAACCCCTCGTTAAGCCAAGGAAGGAGAACCTCCTAACACTGCACACAATGATACCCCAGACCAACAGAAGAAAGGCCATCTAGCTTAAAAATGACCCAGACTCTGTTGGACTGATTGTCAAGGACATATCCCTGACTGGTATGTACAGCCTTGCCACTGCACAACAGCTGCCTTTTCTTTTTGCTCGCTGTTCAATCTGTGCTTAAAAATGTGTGTACATACGTTAGTGAGGACACTAACGTATGTACACACATTTTTAAGCACAGATTGAAGGTGAAGGTGAAGGTTCTCTCCAAATAACAAGATCTGGTTTATTACTAGAGGAATGGCGATTTTAAACAACCCACGACAGAGGTAAATGCAACTACTTGTTGTCATTCAGTGACACATTCGTAGCTGTGACCTGTGACCTTATCGTAGGTGAATTTTTGTGCGCAACTTATAATTTTACATCCTCCAATATATTCAGTTGCAAACCAGCACCGCCCATTTCTTTTCCAGTCACGCTTACACGTGTCCTTGAAGTGTATATTGGGGCGACCCAGCAGCCGATATTGTTTAATACCAAATGAATAATGTATATCAATAAAATACGACGTCTGTATGTGTGTTCGTGTATTTGTAAGTTCACCCAAACCGTTTCGGCTAAGCAGTTATCGGGTTGACATTTGGTTTACTCGATAAGGCTTACAAAGTGATGTCGATGGAAACGTCAAGTGAAAGGCATGCGGTGTACTCTGTCCGCTTCTATTCAAGTCACTAGGAACAACTTCGGAGAATTCAAATTTAATCTGCAATAAGATTAATGATGTTTTCAATATTAAGATTTTTTGCAATAATAACAGAACCAAATTAAGCAGTAGATCTTGGACAAATAAACGGCTCAATATCCGATAGGATAGAGTTACATAAGTGAGACATGGTTTAATAATATAAATAATCAAACATATACAGTTCACAAATATATATATATATATATATATATATATATATATATATATATATATATATATAAGGTTAATACAACAAAAGATATAAGAGGCAACTAATATCTTTAATTAGTGAACATCCGGATAAAAATAAAGCTCAATATACTGGATAGAGCATCAATAGCAATAGATAAAGTGAAAGAATAAAATAAGGTAGGAATCAAATTTTATAGCAATTCAATGTTCAGGCAAAGTTCTTTAAAGCCCTAAACTCATGAGTTTTCAAAGAAAATCTTCTCCTCAGTGGCCCATTACCGCAATGACATTACTGCAGGTAATAAAAATTAAACTTTGAAAAGATATATTAAAAATATATATATAAAAAAATACATAAAGGTATATAAAACATCAAATATATCGGCCCAAAACATACTTTTTAGTAAAACTATACAGTTCATCCAAGTCAACAAGTCTAAAATAGCTCCAGGCAAAATATCAAAGAGGTTGATTAAAAAATAATCCAATTGGTGAATGGTGGTCCAAAAACGACAAATGGTATCCAGGCGGGAAATTCGTTTGCTATCGACGCAGTAGATAACAGTGAAAATTGTATTCAAGGTGTATGCAAATTAATAAAACGATAGAGAAAACAAATCATATGAAAAGTTCAGAAAACTCACTTAGTGTTGAATATTATAATGTCCAAATTCAGAGTCCCTAAGAACTGATAGGAGTAATGCAAACCATAAAATCCAATTCGAATAAAATTAAAGTTAAAGACTTTAAAGAACTTTGCCTGAACATTGAATTGTAATAAAATTTGATTCGCACCTTATTTTATTCTTTCACTTTTGCTATATATATATATATATACACTAATGAATCACCACATATCAAGACCAAAAGCCACTCAATGATAAGGGTTAATGAGATGGATGGTTGTCTGCTGAATGATGAGGAAAATTATGAGAGAATTTAAAATGATGAATGCAATGAACAAAATTTGATTACTTATGCGGACAAGTATTTGTTGACATGGGGTTTGAAGACGACCATATTATAGTCTGCAGGGAAGCAGTCCCATGTTAATGTGTTCCACATGTGGGAAGTTCTTGGTAATAAACTCTGTTCATGGAAATTCCGTCTTACGCTAGGCACTGGAGGAAGAAAGAAAAGTTATTTTCAATTGTTGTAAAAAGATGAGTGCTTGCTATGAATGTCTTACAATTAGGTGCGAAAGTATAATTTTTTTAGTTCTTCTTGTTCGAGGTAATCATCTATAAAAGCCAAGACAAGCAAACAACTAACAAATGTCATAGATATGTCAGCAAAGTAATTCATACTTTTCCTGCCAACAGATTCGTACAGCTTTGATCTCACCTAAAATACCTATTGAAGAAATACATTTTATATTCATCACCCGTGTGAAATTCTCAACTAGACACCAACTATCAGCATCGCAAACATCAACCAGCCACATAGAAGCAACAATAAACAGCACCATCAACTTGATCAAGAATCCGTTGACACCTTTCGTGCGTAAATAAGTGAGCAATCTAGCAGCACAGCTAAACTAACTGACGCATACATATCACTACCAAACAAACTTTTAGCTTTCATAAAGTGAGCACATGCTAGTTTACTAATTATTTAATTAATCTAGTTGTTTCTAACATATCAATACTAATAGACGAGGCAGGCAAATGATTTCTTTCACTATTTAAAAACGATATATTCTAACCACTCTAGTTACTCGGCCAACGATATGCAAACAATAAAATAAAAAAAGTCGTCCTAATATAGCAAGGAAAAAAAATGTCTTCGAACTGCTTGAAAAAATTCCTTCCTCAAAGAAGTTGACTCTCCTCCCACTAAAGTCATTCAAGGCCAGGCGCGCCAGACCTGACCCGATATTTCTCAATGTAATCCGACGAAAACATAAACACTTTTTTATTTATTTAAAAAAAATTTTTATTCCCTTACTCTTTGACTACTCACATACTATTTTCTCCAAATTCTAATGTGTACTATATGAATGCACTTAATTCTGTGTTTGACTTAAATGTGTTTAATTATTGATATATACTGTCTTATTGCCTGTCTATTGATTTTCCACTGATTAAATTCTTGAAATCCCACGCTTGCCTGAAGTTTTGGCTGTCTTTCTCTAATTTCTCTTATTTGTACTTGTGAGAGGGAAACCTATCTTCAACTTTCTGTTCCCTCTGCAGTATACAGTGAACTTATATCTACATATATATATATATATATATATATATATATATATATATATATATATAGTAAGCAATGAAAATATATATGGATATCCTAGCACTCAGTGAAATAAACCTTCAATCCTCAATCTCCTTTCACCACTTTGACATGACTGACTACCGTAAAGACTCTGACAAACATATGCACGGGCTAGGAGTTTATGTTCGGAACACCCTCCCTCTGACTAAAGATAGGTTAGAATCAGATGACCAAGACAACATGTGCTTTAGATTGACTTTGCATCACAGTGTCAGTTACTTATATTTCTTATACCGTTCCCCTTCGACCCAGGACTGTACCATGCTAAACTCTGTCTCTGAAAGCATAGATAGAGCACTCTCAATTGACTCGAATGCCCAGATACATGTATTTGGGGATTTTAATGCACACCACCATGACTGGTTGGGATTCTTCAGCCTTACTCACACAGCCGAAAACTCTACATATAATTTCTCCTTAGCTCACTCCCTCTCTCAGACTGTCGATTTCCCGACCCGCATCCCTGATCGAGTAGACCAGCAAGCTTTTAGACCTTTTCTTGACCTCAATGCCCGAGGCTTATGTGACAAAAGCTCATAGCCCACTCGGGAATGCTGATCACATTGTGCTAATGATTTATATCACCCTAAAAAGTCGTCCAAAAGCTGATGAGCCGTTGCTCAAAATAACGAGATCCTACAAGCAGGCTGATTTTGAGTCAAAGATCACATCAGCAACGCCCCATAGAGAGAAACCTTCTCACTCCCTGCTGACCAGTGTGCAAATGAATTAACTGAATGCGTCAAAGCAGGCATTGAAGCCTATGTCCCCATGCAAAAATTCTTTAGCAAGCCCCAATGGTTCACCTCTGAATGTACAGCTGCCATTGCCAAGCATTCCGTAAGTTCGGCCGCCATAAATCAGCTACTAATAGACAGAAATTTATAGAGTCAAGAAATAATTGTAAGGCCGTGATAGGTGAAGCAAAGAGAAGGTACACTGAGTTAACAAAAAAACGCATTCAGTCACAGAAACTAGGTACTCGCGATTTCTGGAAAATCTACAATAGTGTGGTGAACAATGGTCAATCAACGATTCCTCCACTATCAAACCACAATTTTGTCGTTTGCACGGCAACTGATAAGGCTGAACTACTTGCCCAGCGTTTCGCCTCTAACTCCACTTTGGACTCAGAAAACAACCTCCTCCTCAAATTCCCATTGCTAACCGAAGCCACACTTGATAACCTGGTCAGAGACATCATAAAAAACCTTGACATCTCTAAAGCTTGTGGGCCTGATTTTATACCTGTAATAGTAATAAAGAAATGCTCTGCTGAACTGGCCCCTGTCCTCTCCAAACTCTAAATAAATGCCTAGCTGAATCTTGCTTCCCCGATAGCTGGAAAATTGCCTCTGTGATACCAGTCTACAAGAATTCTGGGAATAGAACCGATCCTCATAACTACCGTCCAATCAGTCTACTCCCAATCTTTGCTAAAATCTTTGAATCCTTAATCAATCTAGCGATAGTCCGGCACTTAGTTATGGTCCATACCTTGTCAAAGGCCCTGGATATATCAAGCGCTACTGCCCTAGCTTCACCTGTCTTGTCAGGTGTATGATACTTGTGTTCAGAGATGACCGTTAGGATGTCTGCAGTATATCGTGCTTGTCTAAATCCATACTGGCGGTCAGAAAGTTTACCCCAGGGATCTATCTTTGGACCATTAGTGTTCCTGATCTATATAAACGATCTCCCTGATGACATAGAGTCTTAGAGCGGTTTATTTGCTGACGACACCATGCTTTACTCTCATCATGTGATCATATCAATGGCTGAATCATGTGATCATATCAATGGCTGAATCCTTAGAAAATGACCTCCAGGCTGTAATGGATTGGGGTCATAAATGGTAACTTTTAATTCCGCAAAGACAAAGCTCCTTTCCTTCAATAACTCCAAGAAACCTCTCCAACCACCGATTGTCATGACAAATAACACCTTACCTGAGAGTTCAACATTCAAACTCCTCGGCCTAACCTTCACAGGTAACATGAATTGAACCAAATACATTGAAGACATTGCTAAAGCTGCAGCAAAGAAGGTGGGCTCCCTCTACCGTGCTAGTAAACTCCTCACACAGGACATTATCCTGTATCTCTACAAAGCCACCATCCGCCCATGCATGGAGTATTGTTGCCACATCTGGGCTGGTTCATCATCTACTAGTCTCTCCCTCCTTGACTGTTGATTATTGCACTCTCGTCATAAATTGAAATTAAGGAACTGGAGTTATCTCTCCTTATAGTTCCCTTTTTATCCGTTAGGTGTCGCTCGAAGGAACTCTCCTCTTTTTCTCTCTCTCTATCTTGCTTTCGTTTGAAGAAGTCAATAAAAAAAATCAGTCCCTGATTTTTAAGTGTAACCCTGTTTTATGACTTGTTCTTAAAAGAAAAGCTGCTTGCTTCAACACCACAAGGTAGGATCGTCTTCAATTCCCTTTTATTATTGATGTCGTGTAAATTTCTGCAACAAAGTTTATGGGACCCAGAACATTTTGGAAGGATTAAAAAAAGAACAAAGGATACCCACGTTGTTACGACGGCCATTTTTTTTCCGAAGAATCGGTTTTTGTTTATCGTGTTTTAAAAAGAACTCAAAATACAAAACAAAAACAAAAAAACAACTATGGAAACAAAATCGAATATTGTATCGCTGAAAGGAGCAAATTATGCTACCTGGAAAATACAATGCAAAATGACACTAATTAGGGATAACTTGTGGAACATTGTAAACCAAACTGAGACAGTACCGGACTCTGTTACTGAAAACAATTCGTATCAGAAATATTCGTCACGGAGGGATCGTGCATTAGCTACGATAGTTTTGTCTATGGATCCGTCACTACTATATATGATTGGCGACCCCGTGTTGTATGGAAAAAGCTAGCGGACCAGTTCCAGAAGAAAACTTGGGCTAATAAATTAGCTTTAAGAAGGAGACTTTTCTCTCTCAAATTACGAGAAGGAAATCCGGTTCAAAATCATATTAAGACATAGTCTTAATATGATTTTACGGAAATCTTCGAAGAGTTATGTGTAATTGGCGACTCTATCGAAGAGGAAGACTGGGTTATCTATCTTCTAGCTAGCCTACCGGAGTCTTACAATATTTTGGTGACGGCGTTGGAAGCAAATGCAGAAGTCCCAAGCTGGGATGTAGTAACAGAATGGCTGCTATACGAAGAAACAAAAAGTAAAAACAAGGATAAGTATAGTGCTGAAACGAAGGCAATGATGTCGACACATGTGAAACAAAGAGAGCCGCTGAAGTGTTATCAGTGTGGCAAATATGGACATTTTAAGTGTCACTGTCGCGTTTTTCATGGACCGGAGAAAACTAATAATACTTTTTTTAAACAAAGCCACACAAAAAGATACATGTGTGACATGACAAAAAATAATGCAGACTCCAGTAGCTCGGAAAATGACGGCGTTGATTTAATAGCGCTTAATGCAGTTTTCAATAGTCGTGAAGAAAATAAATGGATTGTGGATTCGGGTGCAATGTGCCACATGTGCAACGATGCCAAAAAATTTGTTGACTTGGAAAATTTTAAAGTCGCAAAAGAAATAATCCTTGGAGATGGAAGCTTTGGGAAAGGGTACACTTGAAGTGTGGATGAATATATCTCACAAAAAATGGCAAAGATGCAATTTATATGAGACTCTGTATGTGTCTAAACTTTCATTTAATTTACTGAGTGCATCCAAAAGCAAAAAATCTGGTAAAAAATTCGTTTTTTCGGAATCCGGTTGCAAACTGTTTTTTACAATAGGCTTTCAAATCTGTGATTTTCTGTTGAAACCAATGTTGAAATGCATGATTATCAGTGTGTAAACACAAATCCAGATACTTTACAATAGACTTTAAAATCTTTGATTTTCAGTAAAAAACAGTGTGTAAATGCATGATTTTCAATGGGAAAACGCAAATCCAGATACTTTACAATAGGCATTCAAATCTTTGATTTTCTGTTGAAAACAGTGTTGAAATGCACGATTTTCAGTGTATAAACGCAAATCCTCATACTTTACAATAGGCTTTCCAAACTTTTGATTTTCAGTAGTAAACAGTGTTGAACTACATGATTTTCAATGGGAAAACGAACATCCAGATACTTTACAATAGGCTTTGAAATCTTTGATTTTTTGTTGAAACCAATGCACGATTTTAAGTGTGTAAACACAAATCCAGATACTTTACAATAGACTTTAAAATCTTTGATTTTCAGTAGAAACGGTGTTGAAATGCATGATTATCAGTGTGTAAACGCAAATCCAGATACTTTACAATAGGCTTTAAAATCTTTGATTTTCAGTAGAAAACAGTGTTGAAATGCATGATTATCAGTGTGTAAACGCAAATCCAGATACTTTACAATAGGCTTTAAAATCTTTGATTTTCAGTAGAAAACGGTGTTGAAATGCATGATTATCAGTGTGTAAACGCAAATCCAGATACTTTACAATAGGCTTTCAAATCTTTGATTTTCAGTAGAAAACAGTGTTGAAATGCATGATTATCAGTGTGTAAACGCAAATCCAGATACTTTACAATGGGCTTTCAAATCTTTGATTTTCAGGAGTAAACAGTGTTGAAATGGACGATTTTCACTGTATAAACGCAAATCCAGATACTTTACAATAGGCTTTCAAATCTGTGATTTTCTGTTGAAACCAATGTTAAAATGCATGATTATCAGTGTGTAAACACAAATCCTCATACTTTACAATAGGCTTTCCAAACTTTTGATTTTCAGTAGTAAACAGTGTTGAACTACATGATTTTCAATGGGAAAACGAACAATAGGCTTTGAAATCTTTGATTTTTTGTTGCTTTACAATAGACTTAAAAATCTTTGATTTTCTGTTGAAAACAGTGTGTAAATGCATGATTTTCAATGGGAAAACGCAAATCCAAAATAGGCTTAAAAATCTGTGATTTTCAGTAGAAAACAGTGTGTAAATGCATGATTTTCAATAGGAAAACGCCACTCCAGATACTTTAGAATAGGACTTCAAATCTTTGATTTTCTGTTGAAAACAGTGTTGAAATGCACGATTTTCAGTGTATAAACGCAAATCCTCATACTTTAGGCTTTCCAATCTTTGATTTTCAGTAGTAAACAGTGTGTAAACGCAAATCCAGAAACATTACAATAGGCATTCAAATCTTTGATTTCTGTTGAAAACAGTGTTGTAATGTACAATTTTCAGTGTATGTTTATACAAATACAGATACTTTACAATAGGCTTTCAAATCTTTGATTTTCAGTAGTAAACAGCGTTGAAATAAATTATTATCAGTGTGTAAACGCAAATCCAGATACTTTACAATAGGCTTTCAAATCTTTGATTTTCTGTTGAAATGCACGATTTTCAGTGTATAAACGCAAATCCTCATACTTTACAATAGGCTTTCCAAACTTTTGATTTTCAGTAGTAAACAGTGTTGAACTACATGATTTTCAATGGGAAAACGAACAATAGGCTTTGAAATCTTTGATTTTTTGTTGAAAAAATGCACGATTTTCAGTGTGTAAAAAAATCCAAGGCTTTCAAATCTTTGATTTTCAGTAGAAAACAGTGTTGAAATGCATGATTATCAGTGTGTAAACGCAAATCCAGATACTTTACAATAGGCTTTCAAATCTTTGATTTTCAGTAGAAAACAGTGTTAAAATGCATGATTATCAGTGTGTAAACGCAAATCCAGATACTTTACAATAGGCTTTAAAATCTTTGATTTTCGGGAGTAAACAGTGTTGAAATGCACGATTTTCACTGTATAAACGCAAATCCAGATACTTTAAAATAGGCTTTCAAATCTGTGATTTTCTGTTGAAACCAATGTTGAAATGCATAATTATCAGTGTGTAAACACAAATCCAGATACTTTACAATAGACTTTAAAATCTTTGATTTTCAGCAGAAAACAGTGTGTAAATGCATGATTTTCAATGGGAAAACGCAAATCCAGAATAGGTTTTCAAATCTTTGATTTTCAGTAGAAAACAGTGTTGTAATGCACGATTTTCAGTGTATAAACGCAAATACTTTAGGCTTTCTAATCTTTGATTTTCAGTAGTAAACAGTGTGTAAACGCTAATCCAGAAACATTACAATAGGCATTCAAATCTTTGATTTCTGTTCAAAACAGTGTTGTAATGCACGATTTTCAGTGTATAAACGCAAATACAGATACTTTCAAATCTTTGATTTTCAGGAGTAAACAGTGTTGAAATAAATTATTATCAGTGTGTAAACGCAAATCCAGATACTTTACAATAGGCTTTCAAATCTTTGATTTTCAGTAGAAAACAGTATGTAAATGCAGGATTTTCAATGGGAAAACGCAAATCCAGAATAGGCTTAAAAATCTTTGATTTTCAGTAGAAAACAGTGTGTAAATACATGATTTTCAATATGAAAACGCAAATCCAGATACTTTACAGATACTTTACAGATACTTTGTTGAAATGCATGATTATCAGTGTGTAAACGCAAATCCAGATACTTTACAATAGGCTTTAAAATCTTTGATTTTCAGTAGAAAACAGTTTGTAAATGCATGATTATCAGTGTGTAAACACAAATCCAGATACTTTACAATAGGCTTTAAAATCTTTGATTTTCAGTAGAAAACAGTGTTGAAATGCATGATTTTCAGTGTATGAGGATTTGCGTTTGCAAATCCTCATACTTTCCAAACTTTTGATTTTCAGTAGTAAACAATATCAGTGTGTAAACGCAAATCCAGAAACATTACAATAGGCTTTCAAATCTTTGATTTTCTACTGAAAACAGTGTTGAAATGCATGATTATCAGTGTGTAAACGTAAATCCAGAAACTTTAAAATCTTTGATTTTCAGTAGAAAACCGTTTGTAAATGCCGGGTGCAATGCTTTATGATCTGTGTGTAAACGCAAATCTAGAAACTTTACAATAGGATTTCAAATCTTTGATTTTCAGTAGAAAACAGTTTGTAAATGCACGATTTTCAATGGGAAAACAAAAATCCAGAAACTTTACAATAGGCTTTCAAATCTTTGATTTTCAATAGTCTATAAACGAAAATAGAGATACTTTACTATTGTGCTTTGATTTTCTGATGAAAACGCAAATTACAATAGGATTTCAAATCTTTGATTTTAAGATGAAAACCGGGTGGAAATGCATGATTTTCAATGCGAAAACGCAAATCCAGAAACATTACAATAGGCTTTCAAATCTTTGATTTTCAGTAGAAAACCGGGTTGCAATGCTTGATTATCTGTGTGTAAACGCAAATCCAGAACCTTTACAATAGGCTTTCAAATCTGTGACTTTCTGTTGAAAACAGTGTTGAAATGCATGATTATCAGTTTGTAAACACAAATCCAGATACTTTACAATAGACTGTAAAATTTTTGATTTTCAGTAGGAAACAGTGTGTAAATGCATGATATTCAATAGGAAAACGCAAATTCAGATACTTTACAATAGGCATTCAAATCTTTGATTTTCTGTTGAAAACAGTGTTGAAATGCACGATTTTCAGTGTATAAACTCAAATCCAGAGGCTTTCAAATCTTTGATTTTCAGTAGTAAACAGTGTTGAAATGCATTATTATCAGTGTATAAACGTAAATCCAGATACTTTACAATAGAATTTCAAATCTTCGATTTTCTGATGAAAACCGGGTTTGAATGCATGATGTTTAATGCGAAAACCAAATCCAGATACTTTACAATAGGCTTTCAAATCTGTGATTTTCTGTTGAAAACAGTGTTGAAATTCACGATTATCTGTGCGTTTGCAAATCCAGATACTTTACAATAGGATTTCAAATCTTTGATTTTCAGTAGTAAATAGTGTTGAAATGCATGATTTTCAATGCGAAAACGCAAATCCAGAAACATTACAATAGGCTTTCAAATATTTGATTTTCAGTAGAAAACCGGGTTGCAATGCTTAATTATCTGTGTCTAACGCATATCCAGAAACTTTACAATAGGATTTCAAATCTTTGATTTTCAGTAGAAAACAGTTTGTAAATGCACGATTTTGAATGGGAAAACAAAAATCCAGAATCTTTGATTTTCAGTAGAAAACAGTGTTGAAATGCATCAGTGTATAAACGCAAATTCAGATACTTTACAATAGAATTTGAAATCTTTGATTTTCTGATGAAAACCGGGTTGAAATGCATGATGTTCAATGCGAAAACCAAATCCAGAAACTTCACAATAGGCTTTCAAATTTTTAATTTTCAGTAGAAAACAGTGTTGAAATGCATGATTATCAGTGTGTAAACGCAAATCCAGAAACTTTACAATAGGATTTCAAATCTTTGATTTTCAGTAGAAAACAGTGTTGAAATGCACGATTTTCAATGCGAAAACGCAAATCCAGAAACTTTACAATAGGCTTTAAAATCTTTGATTTTCTGTTGAAAACAGTGTTGAAATGCATGATTATCAGTGTGTAAACACAAATCCAGATACTTTACTATTGTACTATAGACTGTAAAATCTTTGATTTTCATCAGAAAACAGTGTTGAAATGCATGATTATCTGTGTGTAAACGCAAATCCAACAACTTTACAATAGTATTTCAAATCTTTGATTTTCAGTAGAAAACAGTTTGTAAATGCACGATTTTCAATGGGAAAACAAAAATCCAGATACTTTACAATAGAATTTCAAATCTTCGATTTTCTAGTAGTAAACAGTGTTGAAACGCAAATCCACAAACATTACAATAAGCTTTCAAATCTTTGATTTTCTACTGAAAACAGTGTTGAAATGCACGATTTTCAATGCGAAAACGCAAATCCAGAAACTTTACAATAGGCTTTCAAATCTTTGATTTTCAATAGAAAACCGGGTTGCAATGCTTGATTATCTGTGTGTAAACGCAAATCCAGAAACTTTACAATAGGCTTTCAAATCTTTGATTTTCTGATGAAAACCGGGTAGAAATGCATGATTTTCAATGCGAAAACGCAAATCCAGAAACATTACAATAGGCTTTCAAATCTGTGACTTTCTGTTGAAAAAAGTGTTGAAATGCATAATTCAAATCTTTGATTTTCTGTTGAAAACAGTGTTGTAATGCCCGATATTCAGTGTATAAACGCAAATCCAAATACTTTACAATAAGCTTTCAAATCTTTGATTTTCAGTAGTAAACAGTGGGGAAATACAAATACTTTATACAATAAGCTTTCAAATCCAAATACTTTACAATAAGCTTTCAAATCTTTGATTTTCTGTTGACAACAGTGTTGAAATGCATACTTTTTACAATAGGCTTTCAAATCTTTGATTTTCAGTAGAAAACAGTGTTGAAATGCATTATTATCAGTGTATAAACGCAAATCCAGAAACTTTACAATAGGCTTTAAACACTTTGATTTTCAGTAGTAAACAGTGTTGAAATGCATGATTTTCAATGCGAAAACGCAAATCCAGAAACATTACAATAGGCTTTCAAATCTTTGATTTTCTGTTGAAAACAGTGTTGAAATGCACGTTTTTCAGTGTATAAACGCAAATTCAGATACTTTCAAACCTTTTATTTTCAGTAGTAAACAGTGTGTAAATGCAAATTTCCAGAATCCAGAATAGGCTTAAAAATCTTTGATTTTCAGTAGAAAACAGTGTGTAAATGCATGATTTTCAATAGGAAAACGCAAATCCAGATACTTTACAATAGGCTTTCAAATCTGTGATTTTCTGTTGAAAACAGTATTTGAATGCACGATTTTCAATGGGAAAACAAAAATCCAGATACTTTACTTTAATAATACAGATACTTTACAATAGGCTTTCAAATCTTTGATTTTCAGTAGTAAAGAGTGATTATCAGTGTATAAACGCAAATCCAGGATTTAAAATCTTTGATTTTCAGATGAAAACCGGGTGGAAATGCGACAACCAAATCCAGAAACTTTACAATAAGCTTTAAAATCTTTGATTTTCTGTTGAAAACAGTGTTTAAATGCATGATTATCAGTGTGTAAACACAAATCCAGATACTTTACAATAGACTGTAAAATCTAATCCAGAAATTCAGTGTGTAAACGCAAATCCAGAAACTTTACAATCGGATTTCAAATCTTTGATTTTCAGTAGAAAACAATTTGTAAATGCATCAGTGTATGAACGCAAATCCAGATACTTTACAATAGAATTTCAAATCTTTGATTTTCTGATGAAAACCGGGTTGAAATGCATGATGTTCAATGCGAAAACCAAATCCAGAAACTTTACTATTGATTTACTTTGATTTTCTGTTGAAAAGAGTGTTGAAATGCACGATTATCAGTGTGTAAACGCAAATCCAGATACTTTACAATAGGATTCAAATCTTTGATTTTCTGTTGAAAACAGTGTTGAAATGCATTATTATCAGTGTATAAACGCAACTCCAGATACTTTACAATAGAATTTCAAATCTTTGATTTTCTGATGAAAACCGGGTTAAAATGCATGATTTTCAATGGGAAAACGCAAATCCACAATCTTTTATTTTTTGGTGAAAACAGTGTTGAAATGCACGATTTTCAGTGTGTAAACGCAAATACTTTACAATAGGCATTCAAATCTTTGATTTTGTGTTGAAAACAGTGTTGAAATGCATGATTTTCAATGCGAAAACGCAAATCCAGAAACATAGGCTTTCAAATTTTTGATTTTCAGTAGTAAACAGTGTTTAAATGCACGATTATCAGTGTGTAAACGCAAATCCAGATACTTTACAATAGGCATTCAAATCTTTGATTTTCTGTTGAAAACAGTGTTGAAATGCATGATTTTCAATGCGAAAACGCAAATCCAGAAACATAGGCTTTCAAATCTTTGATTTTCAGTAGAAAACCGGGTTGGAATGCTTGATTATCTGTGTGTAAACCCAAATCCAGAAACTTTACAATAGGATTTCAAATCTTTGATTTGCAGTAGAAAACAGTTTGTAAATGCACGATTTTCAATGGGAAAACAAAAATCCAGAAACTTTACCATAGGCTTTCAAATCTTTGATTTTCAGTAGTAAACAGTGTTGAAAAGCATCAGTGTATAAACGCAAATCCAGATACTTTACAATAGAATTTCAAATCTTTGATTTTCTGATGAAAACCGGTTGAAATGCACGATTTTCAGTGTGTAATCCAGATACTTTACAATAGGAATCCAAATCTTTAATTTTCAGTAGTAAACAGTGTTGAAATGCATGATTTTTAATGCGAAAACGCAAATCCAGAAACATACGCTTTCAAATCTTTGATTTTCAGTAGAAAACCGGGTTGCAATGCTTGATTATCTGTGTGTAACGCAAATCCAGAAACTTTACAATAGGATTTCAAATCTTTGATTTTCAGTAGAAAACAGTTTGTAAATGCACGATTTTCAATGGGAAAACAAAAATCCAGAAACTTTACAATAGGCTTTCAAATCTTTGATTTTCAGTAGTAAAAACTGTTTAGTAAACTACTGAAAATTTGCAGTAGAAAACAGTTTGTAAATGCATGATTATCAGTGTGTAAACACAAATCCAGATACTTTACAATAGGCTTTCAAATCTTTGATTTTAAGTAGTAAGCAGTGTTGAAATGCATTATTATCAGTGTATAAACGCAAATCCAGAATAGGATTTCAAATCTTTGATTTTCTGATGAAAACCGGGTTGATATGCATGATGTTCAATGCGAAAACCAAATCCAGAAACTTTACCATAGGCTTTCAAATCTTTGATTTTAAGTAGTAAACAGTGTTGAAATGCATTATTATCAGTGTATAAACGCAAATCCAGAATAGGATTTCAAATCTTAGATTTTCTGATGAAAACCGGGTTGAAATGCATGATGTTCAATGCGAAAACGCAAATCCAGAAACATAGGCTTTCAAATCTTTGATTTTCAGTAGAAAACCGGGTTGCAATGCTTGATTATCTGTGTGTAACGCAAATCCAGAAACTTTACAATAGGATTTCAAATCTTTGATTTGCAGTAGAAAACAGTTTGGAAATGCACGATTTTCAATGCGAAAACCAAATCCAGAAACTTTACCGCAGGCTTTCAAATCTTTGATTTTCTGTTGAAAACAGTGTTGTAATGCATGATTTTCAGTGTGTAAATGCAAATCCAGATACTTTACAATAGAATTTCAAATCTTTTATTTTCTGATGAAAACCGGGTTAAAATGCATGATTTTCAATTGGAAAACGCAAATTTACAATCTTTTATTTTTCGGTGAAAACAGTGTTAAAATGCACGATTTTCAGTGTGTAATCCATATACTTTACAATAGGCATTCAAATCTTTGATTTTCTGTTGAAAACAGTGTTGAAATGCATGATTTTCAATGCGAAAACGCAAATCCAGAAACTTTACAATAGGCATTCAAATCTTTGATTTTCAGTAGTTATCAGTGTTGAAATGCATGATTTTCAATGCGAAAACGCAAATCCAGAAACTTTACAATAGCAATTCAAATCTTTAATTTTCAGTAGTAAACAGTGTTGAAATGCATGATTTTCAATGCGAAAACGCGAATCAAGAAACATAGGCTTTCAAATCTTTGATTTTCAGTAGAAAACCGGGTTGGAATGCTTGATTATCTGTGTGTAAACCCAAATCAAGAAAGTTTACAATAGGATTTCAAATCTTTGATTTGCAGTAGAAAACAGTTTGTAAATGCACGATTTTCAATGGGAAAACAAAAATCCAGAAACTTTACCATAGGCTTTCAAATCTTTGATTTTAAGTAGTAAACAGTGTTGAAATGCATTATTATCAGTATGTAAACGCAAATCCAGAATAGGATTTCAAATCTTTGATTTTCTGATGAAAACCGGGTTGAAATGCACGATTTTCAGTGTGTAAACGCAAATCCAGATACTTTACAATATGCAATCTAAATCTTTGATTTTCTGTTGAAAACAGTGTTGAAATGCATGATTTTCAATGCGAAAACGCAAATCCAGACACATAGGCTTTCAAATCTTTGATTTTCAGTAGAAAACCGGGTTGGAATGCTTGATTATCTGTGTGTAAACGCAAATCCAGAAACTTTACAATAGGATTTCAAATCTTTGATTTGCAGTAGAAAACAGTTTGTAAATGCAGTATTTTCAATGGGAAAACAAAAATCCAGAAACTTTACCATAGGCTTTCAAATCTTTGATTTTCAGTAGTAAACAGTGTTGAAATGCATGATTTTTGATGCGAAAACGCAAATCCAGAAACATAGGCTTTCAAATCTTTGATTTTAAGTAGTAAACAGTGTTGAAATGCATTATTATCAGTGTATAAACGCAAATCCAGAATAGGATTTCAAATCTTTGATTTTCAGTAGTAAACAGTGTTGAAAGTGTATAAACGCAAATCCAGATACTTTACAATAGAATTTCAAATCTTTGATTTTCTGATGAAAACAGTGTTGAAATGCATGATTTTCAATTGGAAAACGCAAATCCACAATCTTTTATTTTTTGGTGAAAACAGTGTTGAAATGCACGATTTTCAGTGTGTAAACGCAAATCCAGATACTTTACAATAAGATTTCAAATCTTTGATTTTCTGATGAAAACCGGGTTGAAATGCACGATTTTCAGTGTGTAAACGCAAATCCAGATACTTTACAATAGGCATTCAAATATTTGATTTTCTGTTGAAAACAGTGTTGAAATGCATGATTTTCAATGCGAAAACGCAAATCAAGAAACTTTACAATAGGCAGTAAACAGTGTTGAAATGCATGATTTTCAATGCGAAAACGCAAATCCAGAAACATACGCTTTCAAATCTTAGATTTTCAGTAGAAAACTGGGTTGCAATGCTTGATTATCTGTTGAAAACAGTGTTGAAATGCACGATTATCAGTGTGTAAACGCAAATCCAGATACTTTACAATAGGCATTCAAATCTTTGATTTTCTGTTGAAAACAGTGTTGAAATGCATGATTTTCAATGCGAAAACGCAAATCCAGAAACTTTACAATAGGCATTCCAATCTTTGATTTGCAGTAGAAAACAGTTTGTAAATGCACGATTTTCAATGGGAAAACAAAAATCCAGAAACTTTACCATAGGCTTTCAAATCTTTAATTTTAAGTAGTAAACAGTGTTGAAATGCATTATTATCAGTGTATAAACGCAAATCCAGAATAAGATTTTCAAATCTTTAATTTTCTGTTGAAAACAATGTTGAAATGCATGATTATCAGTGTGTAAACGCAAATCCAGAAACTTTAAAATCTTTGATTTTCAGTAGAAAACCGTTTGTAAATGCCGGGTGCAATGCTTTATTATCTGTGTGTAAACGCAAATCTAGAAACTTTACAATAGGATTTCAAATCTTTGATTTTCAGTAGAAAACAGTTTGTAAATGCACGATTTTCAATGGGAAAACAAAAATCCAGAAACTTTACAATAGGCTTTCAAATCTTTGATTTTCAGATGAAAGCCGGTTGGAAATGCATGATTTTCAATGCGGCAACCAAATCCAGAAACTTTACAATAGACTTTAAAATCTTTGATTTTCTGTTGAAAACAGTGTTGAAATGCATGATTATGAGTGTGTAAACACAAATCCAGATACTTTACAATAGACTGTAAAATCTAATCCAGAAATTCAGTGTGTAAACGCAAATCCAGAAACTTTACAATCGGATTTCAAATCTTTGATTTTCAGTAGAAAACAATTTGTAAATGCACGATCCAGATACTTAACAATAATACAGATACTTTACAATAGGCTTTCAAATCTTTGATTTTCTGATGAAAACCGGGTAGAAATGCATGATTTTCAATGCGAAAACGCAAATCCAGAAACATGATATTCAATAGGAAAACGCAAATTCAGATACTTTACAATAGGCATTCAAATCTTTGATTTTCTGTTGAAAACAGTGTTGAAATGCATTATTATCAGTGTATAAACGCAAATCCAGATACTTTACAATAGAATTTCAAATCTTTGATTTTCTGATGAAAACCGGGTTGAAATGCATGATGTTTAATGCGAAAACCAAATCCAGATACTTTACAATAGGCTTTCAAATCTGTGATTTTCTGTTGAAAACAGTGTTGAAATTCACGATTTGTGTAATGTGTAAACGCAAATCCTGATACTTTACAATAGGATTTCAAATCTTTAATTTTCAGTAGTAAACAGTGTTGAAATGCATGATTTTCAATGCGAAAACGCAAATCCAGAAACTTTACAATAGGCTTTAAAATCTTTGATTTTCAGTAGTAAACAGTGTTGAAATGCATGATTTTCAATGCGAAAACGCAAATCCAGAAACATTACAATAGGCTTTCAAATATTTGATTTTCAGTAGAAAACCGGGTTGCAATGCTTAATTATCTGTGTCTAACGCAAATCCAGAAACATTACAATAGGATTTCAAATCTTTGATTTTCAGTAGAAAACAGTTTGTACATGCACGATTTTCAATGGGAAAACAAAAATCCAGAATCTTTGATTTTCAGTAGTAAACAGTGTTGAAATGCATCAGTGTATAAACCAAATTCAGATACTTTACAATAGAATTTTAAATCTTTGATTTTCTGATGAAAACCGGGTTGAAATGCATGATGTTCAATGCGAAAACAAAATCCAGAAACTTCACAATAGGCTTTCAAATTTTTAATTTTCAGTAGAAAACAGTGTTGAAATGCATGATTATCAGTGTGTAAACGCAAATCCAGAAACTTTACAATAGGATTTCAAATCTTTGATTTTCTGTTGAAAACAGTGTTGAAATGCATGATTATCAGTGTGTAAACACAAATCCAGATACTTTACTATTGTACTATAGACTGTAAAATCTTTGATTTTCAGTAGAAAACAGTGTTGAAATGCATGATTATCTGTGTGTAAACGCAAATCCAACAACTTTACAACAGTATTTCAAATCTTTGATTTTCAGTAGAAAACAGTTTGTAAATGCACGATTTTCAATGGGAAAACAAAAATTCAGATACTTTACAATAGAATTTCAAATCTTCGATTTTCTAGTAGTAAACAGTGTTGAAATGCATGATTTTCAATGCGAAACGCAAATCCACAAACATTACAATAAGCTTTCAAATCTTTGACTTTCTACTGAAAACCGGGTTGCAATGCTTGATTGTGTAAACGCAAATCCAGAAACTTTACAATAGGCTTTCAAATCTTTGATTTTCTGATGAAAACCGGGTAGAAATGCATGATTTTCAATGCGAAAACGCAAATCCAGAAACATTACAATAGGCTTTCAAATCTGTGACTTTCTGTTGAAAAAAGTGTTGAAATGCATGATTATCAGTGTATAAACGCAAATCCAGATACTTTACAATAGGCATTCAAATCTTTGATTTTCTGTTGAAAACAGTGTTTAAATGCACGATTTTCAATGGGAAAACAAAAATCCAGATACTTTACTTTAATAATACAGATACTTTCAAATCTTTGATTTTCAGTAGTAAAGAGTGATTATCAGTCTATAAACGCAAATCCATATACTTTACAAACGGGATTTAAAATCTTTGATTTTCAGATGAAAACAGGGTGGAAATGCGACAACCAAATCCAGAAACTTTACAATAGGCTTTAAAATCTTTAATTTTCTGTTGAAAACAGTGTTTAAATGCATGATTATCAGTGTGTAAACAATAGACTGTAAAATCTAATCCAGAAATTCAGTGTGTAAACGCAAATCCAGAAACTTTACAATCGGATTTCAAATCTTTGATTTTCAGTAGAAAACAATTTGTAAATGCATCAGTGTATAAACGCAAATCCAGATACTTTACAATAGAATTTAAAATCTTTGATTTTCTGATGAAAACCGGGTTGAAATGCATGATGTTCAATGCGAAAACCAAATCCAGAAACTTTACTATTGATTTACTTTGATTTTCTGTTGAAAAGAGTGTTGAAATGCACGATTATCAGTGTGTAAACGCAAATCCAGATACTTTACAATAGGATTCAAATCTTTGATTTTCAGTAGTAAACAGTGTTGAAATGCATTATTATCAGTGTATAAACGCAAATCCAGATACTTTACAATAGAATTTCAAATCTTTGATTTTCTGATGAAAACCGGGTTAAAATGCATGATTTTCAATTGGAAAACGCAAATCCACAATCTTTTATTTTTTGGTGAAAACAGTGTTGAAATGCACGATTTTCAGTGTGTAAACGCAAATCCAGATACTTTACAATACGATTTCAAATCTTTGATTTTCTGATGAAAACCGGGTTGAAATGCACGATTTTCAGTGTGTAAACGCAAATCCAGATACTTTACAATAGGCATTCAAATATTTGATTTTCTGTTGAAAACAGTGTTGAAATGCATGATTTTCAATGCGAAAACGCAAATCAAGAAACTTTACAATAGGCAGTAAACAGTGTTGAAATGCATGATTTTCAATGCGAAAACGCAAATCCAGAAACATACGCTTTCAAATCTTTGATTTTCAGTAGAAAACTGGGTTGCAATGCTTGATTATCTGTTGAAAACAGTGTTGAAATGCACGATTATCAGTGTGTAAACGCAAATCCAGATACTTTACAATAGGCATTCCAATCTTTGATTTGCAGTAGAAAACAGTTTGTAAATGCACGATTTTCAATGGGAAAACAAAAATCCAGAAACTTTACCATAGGCTTTCAAATCTTTAATTTGAAGTAGTAAACAGTGTTGAAATGCATTATTATCAGTGTATAAACGCAAATCCAGAATAAGATTTTCAAATCTTTAATTTTCTGTTGAAAACAGTGTTGAAATGCATGATTATCAGTGTGTAAACGCAAATCCAGAAACTTTAAAATCTTTGATTTTCAGTAGAAAACCGTTTGTAAATGCCGGGTGCAATGCTTTATTATCTGTGTGTAAACGCAAATCTAGAAACTTTACAATAGGATTTCAAATCTTTGATATTCAGTAGAAAACAGTTTGTAAATGCACGATTTTCAATGGGAAAACAAAAATCCAGAAACTTTACAATAGGCTTTCAAATCTTTGATTTTCAGATGAAAGCCGGTTGGAAATGCATGATTTTCAATGCGGCAACCAAATCCAGAAACTTTACAATAGACTTTAAAATCTTTGATTTTCTGTTGAAAACAGTGTTGAAATGCATGATTATGAGTGTGTAAACACAAATCCAGATACTTTACAATAGACTGTAAAATCTAATCCAGAAATTCAGTGTGTAAACGCAAATCCAGAAACTTTACAATCGGATTTCAAATCTTTGATTTTCAGTAGAAAACAATTTGTAAATGCACGATCCAGATACTTAACAATAATACAGATACTTTACAATAGGCTTTCAAATCTTTGATTTTCTGATGAAAACCGGGTAGAAATGCATGATTTTCAATGCGAAAACGCAAATCCAAAAACATGATATTCAATAGGAAAACGCAAATTCAGATACTTTACAATAGGCATTCAAATCTTTGATTTTCTGTTGAAAACAGTGTTGAAATGCATTATTATCAGTGTATAAACGTAAATCCAGATACTTTACAATAGAATTTCAAATCTTTGATTTTCTGATGAAAACCGGGTTGAAATGCATGATGTTTAATGCGAAAACCAAATCCAGATACTTTACAATAGGCTTTCAAATCTGTGATTTTCTGTTGAAAACAGTGTTGAAATTCACGATTTGTGTAATGTGTAAACGCAAATCCTGATACTTTACAATAGGATTTCAAATCTTTAATTTTCAGTAGTAAACAGTGTTGAAATGCATGATTTTCAATGCGAAAACGCAAATCCAGAAACTTTACAATAGGCTTTAAAATCTTTGATTTTCAGTAGTAAACAGTGTTGAAATGCATGATTTTCAATGCGAAAACGCAAATCCAGAAACATTACAATAGGCTTTCAAATATTTGATTTTCAGTAGAAAACCGGGTTGCAATGCTTAATTATCTGTGTCAAACGCAAATCCAGAAACATTACAATAGGATTTCAAATCTTTGATTTTCAGTAGAAAACAGTTTGTACATGCACGATTTTCAATGGGAAAACAAAAATCCAGAATCTTTGATTTTCAGTAGTAAACAGTGTTGAAATGCATCAGTGTATAAACCAAATTCAGATACTTTACAATAGAATTTTAAATCTTTGATTTTCTGATGAAAACCGGGTTGAAATGCATGATGTTCAATGCGAAAACAAAATCCAGAAACATTACAATAGGCTTTCAAATCTTTGATTTTCAGTAGAAAACAGTGTTGAAATGCATGATTATCTGTGTGTAAACGCAAATCCAGAAACTTTACAATAGGATTTCAAATCTTTGATTTTCTGTTGAAAACAGTGTTGAAATGCATGATTATCAGTGTGTAAACACAAATCCAGATACTTTACTATTGTACTATAGACTGTAAAATCTTTGATTTTCAGTAGAAAACAGTGTTGAAATGCATGATTATCTGTGTGTAAACGCAAATCCAACAACTTTACAACAGTATTTCAAATCTTTGATTTTCAGTAGAAAACAGTTTGTAAATGCACGATTTTCAATGGGAAAACAAAAATTCCGATACTTTACAATAGAATTTCAAATCTTCGATTTTCTAGTAGTAAACAGTGTTGAAATGCATGATTTTCAATGCGAAACGCAAATCCACAAACATTACAATAAGCTTTCAAATCTTTGATTTTCTACTGAAAACCGGGTTGCAATGCTTGATTGTGTAAACGCAAATCCAGAAACTTTACTTTCAAATCTTTGATTTTCTGATGAAAACCGGGTAGAAATGCATGATTTTCAATGCGAAAACGCAAATCCAGAAACATTACAATAGGCTTTCAAATCTGTGACTTTCTGTTGAAAAAAGTGTTGAAATGCATGATTATCAGTGTATAAACGCAAATCCAGATACTTTACAATAGGCATTCAAATCTTTGATTTTCTGTTGAAAACAGTGTTTAAATGCACGATTTTCAATGGGAAAACAAAAATCCAGATACTTTACTTTAATAATACAGATACTTTCAAATCTTTGATTTTCAGTAGTAAAGAGTGATTATCAGTCTATAAACGCAAATCCATATACTTTACAAACGGGATTTAAAATCTTTGATTTTCAGATGAAAACAGGGTGGAAATGCGACAACCAAATCCAGAAACTTTACAATAGGCTTTAAAATCTTTGATTTTCTGTTGAAAACAGTGTTTAAATGCATGATTATCAGTGTGTAAACAATAGACTGTAAAATCTAATCCAGAAATTCAGTGTGTAAACGCAAATCCAGAAACTTTACAATCGGATTTCAAATCTTTGATTTTCAGTAGAAAACAATTTGTAAATGCATCAGTGTATAAACGCAAATCCAGATACTTTACAATAGAATTTAAAATCTTTGATTTTCTGATGAAAACCGGGTTGAAATGCATGATGTTCAATGCGAAAACCAAATCCAGAAACTTTACTATTGATTTACTTTGATTTTCTGTTGAAAAGAGTGTTGAAATGCACGATTATCAGTGTGTAAACGCAAATCCAGATACTTTACAATAGGATTCAAATCTTTGATTTTCAGTAGTAAACAGTGTTGAAATGCATTATTATCAGTGTATAAACGCAAATCCAGATACTTTACAATAGAATTTCAAATCTTTGATTTTCTGATGAAAACCGGGTTAAAATGCATGATTTTCAATGGGAAAACGCAAATCCACAATCTTTTATTTTTTGGTGAAAACAGTGTTAGAATGCACGATTTTCAGTGTGTAAACGCAAATCCATATACTTTACAATAGGCATTCAAATCTTTGATTTTGTGTTGAAAACTGTTGAAATGCATGATTTTCAATGCGAAAACACAAATCTTTGATTTTCAGTAGTAAACAGTGTTTAGATGCATGATTATCAGTGTGTAAACGCAAATCCAGAAACATTACAATGAGCTTTAAAATCTTTGATTTTCAGTAGTAAACAGTGTTGAAATGCATGATTTTCAATGCGAAACGCAAATCCAGAAACTTTACAATAGGATTTCTAATCTTTGATTTGCAGTAGAAAACAGTTTATAAATGCACGATTTTCAATGGGAAAACAAAAATCCAGAAACTTTCAAATCTTTGATTTTCAGTAGTAAACAGTGTTGAAATGCATTATTATCAGTGTATAAACGCAAATCCAGAATAGGATTTCAAATCTTTGATTTTCTGTTGAAAACAGTGTTGAAATGCACGATTATCAGTGTGTAAACGCAAATCCAGAATAGGATTTCAAATCTTTGATTTTCTGATGAAAACTGGGTTGAAATGCACGATTTTCAGTGTGTAAACGCAAATCCAGATACTTTACAATATGCAATCTAAATCTTTGATTTTCTGTTGAAAACAGTGTTGAAATGCATGATTTTCAATGCGAAAACGCAAATCCAGAAACATAGGCTTTCAAATCTTTGATTTTCAATAGAAAACCGGGTTGCAATGCTTGATTGTGTAAACGCAAATCCAGAAACTTTACAATAGGCTTTCAAATCTTTGATTTTCTGATGAAAACCGGGTAGAAATGCATGATTTTCAATGCGAAAACGCAAATCCAGAAACATTACAATAGGCTTTCAAATCTGTGACTTTCTGTTGAAAAAAGTGTTGAAATGAATGATTATCAGTGTATAAACGCAAATCCAGATACTTTACAATAGGCATTCAAATCTTTGATTTTCTGTTGAAAACAGTGTTGAAATGCACGTTTTTCAGTGTATAAACGCAAATTCAGATACTTTCAAACCTTTTATTTTCAGTAGTAAACAGTGTGTAAATGCAAATTTCCAGAATCCAGAATAGGCTTAAAAATCTTTGATTTTCAGTAGAAAACAGTGTGTAAATGCATGATTTTCAATAGGAAAACGCAAATCCAGATACTTTACAATAGGCTTTCAAATCTGTGATTTTCTGTTGAAAACAGTATTTAAATGCACGATTTTCAATGGGAAAACAAAAATCCAGATACTTTACTTTAATAATACAGATACTTTCAAATCTTTGATTTTCAGTAGTAAAGAGTGATTATCAGTCTATAAACGCAAATCCATATACTTTACAAACGGGATTTAAAATCTTTGATTTTCAGATGAAAACAGGGTGGAAATGCGACAACCAAATCCAGAAACTTTACAATAGGCTTAAAAATCTTTGATTTTCTGTTGAAAACAGTGTTTAAATGCATGATTATCAGTGTGTAAACAATAGACTGTAAAATCTAATCCAGAAATTCAGTGTGTAAACGCAAATCCAGAAACTTTACAATCGGATTTCAAATCTTTGATTTTCAGTAGAAAACAATTTGTAAATGCATCAGTGTATAAACGCAAATCCAGATACTTTACAATAGAATTTAAAATCTTTGATTTTCTGATGAAAACCGGGTTGAAATGCATGATGTTCAATGCGAAAACCAAATCCAGAAACTTTACTATTGATTTACTTTGATTTTCTGTTGAAAAGAGTGTTGAAATGCACGATTATCAGTGTGTAAACGCAAATCCAGATACTTTACAATAGGATTCAAATCTTTGATTTTCAGTAGTAAACAGTGTTGAAATGCATTATTATCAGTGTATAAACGCATATCCAGATACTTTACAATAGAATTTCAAATCTTTGATTTTCTGATGAAAACCGGGTTAAAATGCATGATTTTCAATGGGAAAACGCAAATCCACAATCTTTTATTTTTTGGTGAAAACAGTGTTGAAATGCACGATTTTCAGTGTGTAAACGCAAATCCATATACTTTACAATAGGCATTCAAATCTTTGATTTTGTGTTGAAAACTGTTGAAATGCATGATTTTCAATGCGAAAACACAAATCTTTGATTTTCAGTAGTAAACAGTGTTTAGATGCATGATTATCAGTGTGTAAACGCAAATCCAGAAACATTACAATGAGCTTTAAAATCTTTGATTTTCAGTAGTAAACAGTGTTGAAATGCATGATTTTCAATGCGAAACGCAAATCCAGAAACTTTACAATAGGATTTCTAATCTTTGATTTGCAGTAGAAAAAAGTTTATAAATGCACGATTTTCAATGGGAAAACAAAAATCCAGAAACTTTCAAATCTTTGATTTTCTAGTAGTAAACAGTGTTGAAATGCATTATTATCAGTGTATAAACGCAAATCCAGAATAGGATTTCAAATCTTTGATTTTCTGTTGAAAACAGTGTTGAAATGCACGATTATCAGTGTGTAAACGCAAATCCAGAATAGGATTTCAAATCTTTGATTTTCTGATGAAAACCGGGTTGAAATGCACGATTTTCAGTGTGTAAACGCAAATCCAGATACTTTAGAATATGCAATCTAAATCTTTGATTTTATGTTGAAAACAGTGTTGAAATGCATGATTTTCAATGCGAAAACGCAAATCCAGAAACCTAGGCTTTCAAATCTTTGATTTTCAGTAGAAAACCGGGTTGCAATGCTTGATTATCTGTGTGTAACGCAAATCCAGAAACTTTACAATAGGATTTCAAATCTTTGATTTTCAGTAGAAAACAGTGTTGAAATGCATTATTATCAGTGTATAAACCCAAATCCAGATACTTTACAGATGAATTTCAAATCTTTGATGTTCTGATGAAAACCGGGTGGAAATGCATGATGTTCAATGCGAAAACCAAATCCAGAAACTTTACAATAAGCTTTAAAATCTTAGATTTTATATAGTAAACAGTGTTGAAATGCATTATTATCAGTGTATAAACGCAAATCCAGAATAGGATTTCAAATCTTTGATTTTCAGTAGAAAACAGGGTTGCAATGGTTGATTATCTGTGTGTAACGCAAATCCAGAAACTTTACAATAGGATTTCAAATCTTTGATTTGCAGTAGAAAACAGTTTGTAAATGCACGATTTTCAATGGGAAAACAAAAATCCAGAAACTTTACCATAGGCTTTCAAATCTTTGATTTTATATAGTAAACAGTGTTGAAATGCATTATTATCAGTGTGTCAACGCAAATCCAGAATAGGATTTCAAATCTTTGATTTTCTGATGAAAACCTGGTTGAAATGCACGATTTTCAGTGTGTCAACGCAAATCCAGATACTTTACAATAGGCATTCAAATCTTGGATTTTCTGTTGAAAACAGTGTTGAAATGCCTGATTTTCAGTGTGTAAACGCAAATCCAGAAACATAGGCTTTCAAATCTTTGATTTTCAGTAGAAAACCGGGTTGGAATGCTTGATTATCTGTGTGTAAACCCAAATCCAGAAACTTTACAATAGGATTTAAAATCTTTGATTTGCAGTAGAAAACAGTTTGTAAATGCACGATTTTCAATGGGAAAACAAAAATCCAGAAACTTTACCATAGGCTTTCAAATCTTTGATTTTATATAGTAAACAGTGTTGAAATGCATTATTATCAGTGTGTCAACGCAAATCCAGAATAGGATTTCAAATCTTTGATTTTCTGATGAAAACCTGGTTGAAATGCACGATTTTCAGTGTGTCAACGCAAATCCAGATACTTTACAATAGGCATTCAAATCTTGGATTTTCTGTTGAAAACAGTGTTGAAATGCATGATTTTCAGTGTGTAAACTCAAATCCAGAAGCATAGGTTTTCAAATCTTTGATTTTCAGTAGAAAACCGGGTTGGAATGCTTGATTATCTGTGTGTAAACCCAAATCCAGAAACTTTACAATAGGATTTAAAATCTTTGATTTGCAGTAGAAAACAGTTTGTAAATGCACGATTTTCAATGGGAAAACAAAAATCCAGAAACTTTACCATAGGCTTTCAAATCTTTGATTTTATATAGTAAACAGTGTTGAAATGCATTATTATCAGTGTGTCAACGCAAATCCAGAATAGGATTTCAAATCTTTGATTTTCTGATGAAAACCTGGTTGAAATGCACGATTTTCAGTGTGTAAACGCAAATCCAGATACTTTACAATAGGCATTCAAATCTTGGATTATCTGTTGAAAACAGTGTTGAAATGCACGATTTTCAATGCGAAAACCAAATCCAGAAACTTTACAATAGGATTTCAAATCTTTGATTTTCAGTAGAAAACCGGGTTGGAATGCTTGATTATCTGTGTGTAAACCCAAATCCAGAAACTTTACAATAGGATTTAAAATCTTTGATTTGCAGTAGAAAACAGTTTGTAAATGCACGATTTTCAATGGGAAAACAAAAATCCAGAAACTTTCCCATAGGCTTTCAAATCTTTGATTTTATATAGTAAACAGTGTTGAAATGCATTATTATCAGTGTGTCAACGCAAATCCAGAATAGGATTTCAAATCTTTGATTTTCTGATGAAAACCTGGTTGAAATGCACGATTTTCAGTGTGTAAACGCAAATCCAGAAACATAGGCTTTCAAATCTTTGATTTTCAGTAGAAAACCGGGTTGGAATGCTTGATTAGCTGTAGGTAACGCAAATCCAGAAACTTTACAAACTTTACAAACTTTGATTTGCAGTAGAAAACAGTTTGTAAATGCACGATTTTCAATGCGAAAACCAAATCCAGAAACTTTACCATAGGCTGTCAAATCTTTGATTTTCAGTAGTAAACAGTGTTGAAATGCATGATTATCAGTGTGTAAACGCAAATCCAGATACTTTACAATAGGCATTCAAATCTTTGATTTTCTGTTGAAAACTGTGTTGTAATGCACGATTTTCAGTGTATAAACGCAAATCCAGATACTTTACAATAGGATTTCAAATCTTTGATTTTCTGTTGAAAACAGTGTTGTAATGCACGATTTTCAGTAGAAAACCAAATCCAGATACTTTACAATAGGATTTCAAATCTTTGATTTTCTGATGAAAACCGGGTTGAAATCCACGATTTTCAGTGTGTAAACGCAAATCCAGATATTTACAATAGGCAATTCAAATCTTTGATTTTCAGTAGTAAACAGTATTGAAAGGCATGATTTTCAATGCGAAAACGCAAATCTAGAAACATAGGCTTTCATATCTTTGATTTTCAGTAGAAAACCGGGTTGCAATGCTTGATTATCTGTGTGTAACGCAAATCCAGAAACTTTACAATAGGATTTCAAATCTTTGATTTTCTGTTGAAAACAGTGTTGTAATGCACGATTTTCAGTAGAAAACCAAATCCAGATACTTTACAATAGGATTTCAAATCTTGGATTTTCTGTTGAAAACAGTGTTGAAATGCCTGATTTTCAGTGTGTAAACGCAAATCCAGAAACATAGGCTTTCAAATCTTTGATTTTCAGTAGAAAACCGGGTTGGAATGCTTGATTATCTGTGTGTAAACCCAAATCCAGAAACTTTACAATAGGATTTCAAATCTTTGATTTGCAGTAGAAAACAGTTTGTAAATGCACGATTTTCAATGGGAAAACAAAAATCCAGAAACTTTAAAATAGGCATTCAAATCTTTGATTTTCAGTAGTAAACAGTGTTCAAATGCATGATTTTCAATGCGAAAACGCAAATCCAGAAACATAGGCTTTCAAATCTTTGATTTTCAGTAGAAAACCGGGTTGCAATGCTTGATTATCTGTAGGTAACGCAAATCCAGAAACTTTACAAACTTTACAAACTTTGATTTGCAGTAGAAAACAGTTTGTAAATGCACGATTTTCAATGCGAAAACCAAATCCAGAAACTTTACAATGAGCTTTCAAATCTTTGATTTTCAGTAGAAAACCGGGTTGGAATGCTTGATTATCTGTGTGTAAACCCAAATCCAGAAACTTTACAATAGGATTTCAAATCTTTGATTTGCAGTAGAAAACAGTTTGTAAATGCACGATTTTCAATGGGAAAACAAAAATCCAGAAACTTTACCATAGGCTTTCAAATCTTTGATTTTATATAGTAAACAGTGTTGAAATGCATTATTATCAGTGTGTCAACGCAAATCCAGAATAGGATTTCAAATCTTTGATTTTCTGATGAAAACCTGGTTGAAATGCACGATTTTCAGTGTGTCAACGCAAATCCAGATACTTTACAATAGGCATTCAAATCTTGGATTTTCTGTTGAAAACAGTGTTGAAATGCATGATTTTCAGTGTGTAAACGCAAATCCAGAAACATAGGCTTTCAAATCTTTGATTTTCAGTAGAAAACCGGGTTGGAATGCTTGATTATCTGTGTGTAAACCCAAATCCAGAAACTTTACAATAGGATTTAAAATCTTTGATTTGCAGTAGAAAACAGTTTGTAAATGCACGATTTTCAATGGGAAAACAAAAATCCAGAAACTTTACCATAGGCTTTCAAATCTTTGATTTTATATAGTAAACAGTGTTGAAATGCATTATTATCAGTGTGTCAACGCAAATCCAGAATAGGATTTCAAATCTTTGATTTTCTGATGAAAACCTGGTTGAAATGCACGATTTTCAGTGTGTCAACGCAAATCCAGATACTTTACAATAGGCATTCAAATCTTGGATTTTCTGTTGAAAACAGTGTTGAAATGCATGATTTTCAGTGTGTAAACGCAAATCCAGAAACATAGGCTTTATATCTTTGATTTTCAGTAGAAAACCGGGTTGGAATGCTTGATTATCTGTGTGTCAACGCAAATCCAGAATAGGATTTCAAATCTTTGATTTTCTGATGAAAACCTGGTTGAAATGCACGATTTTCAGTGTGTCAACGCAAATCCAGATACTTTACAATAGGCATTCAAATCTTGGATTTTCTGTTGAAAACAGTGTTGAAATGCATGATTTTCAGTGTGTAAACGCAAATCCAGAAACATAGGCTTTTAAATCTTTGATTTTCAGTAGAAAACCGGGTTGGAATGCTTGATTATCTGTGTGTAAACCCAAATCCAGAAACTTTACAATAGGATTTAAAATCTTTGATTTGCAGTAGAAAACAGTTTGTAAATGCACGATTTTCAATGGGAAAACAAAAATCCAGAAACTTTACCATAGGCTTTCAAATCTTTGATTTTATATAGTAAACAGTGTTGAAATGCATTATTATCAGTGTGTCAACGCAAATCCAGAATAGGATTTCAAATCTTTGATTTTCTGATGAAAACCTGGTTGAAATGCACGATTTTCAGTGTGTCAACGCAAATCCAGATACTTTACAATAGGCATTCAAATCTTGGATTTTCTGTTGAAAACAGTGTTGAAATGCATGATTTTCAGTGTGTAAACGCAAATCCAGAAACATAGGCTTTCAAATCTTTGATTTTCAGTAGAAAACCGGGTTGGAATGCTTGATTATCTGTGTGTAAACCCAAATCCAGAAACTTTACAATAGGATTTAAAATCTTTGATTTGCAGTAGAAAACAGTTTGTAAATGCACGATTTTCAATGGGAAAACAAAAATCCAGAAACTTTACCATAGGCTTTCAAATCTTTGATTTTATATAGTAAACAGTGTTGAAATGCATTATTATCAGTGTGTCAACGCAAATCCAGAATAGGATTTCAAATCTTTGATTTTCTGATGAAAACCTGGTTGAAATGCACGATTTTCAGTGTGTAAACGCAAATCCAGATACTTTACAATAGGCATTCAAATCTTGGATTATCTGTTGAAACAGTGTTGAAATGCACGATTTTCAATGCGAAAACCAAATCCAGAAACTTTACAATAGGATTTCAAATCTTTGATTTTCAGTAGAAAACCGGGTTGGAATGCTTGATTATCTGTGTGTAAACCCAAATCCAGAAACTTTACAATAGGATTTCAAATCTTTGATTTGCAGTAGAAAACAGTTTGTAAATGCACGATTTTCAATGGGAAAACAAAAATCCAGAAACTTTACCATAGGCTTTCAAATCTTTGATTTTATATAGTAAACAGTGTTGAAATGCATTATTATCAGTGTGTCAACGCAAATCCAGAATAGGATTTCAAATCTTTGATTTTCTGATGAAAACCTGGTTGAAATGCACGATTTTCAGTGTGTAAACGCAAATCCAGAAACATAGGCTTTCAAATCTTTGATTTTCAGTAGAAAACCGGGTTGGAATGCTTGATTAGCTGTAGGTAACGCAAATCCAGAAACTTTACAAACTTTACAAACTTTGATTTGCAGTAGAAAACAGTTTGTAAATGCATGATTATCAGTGTGTAAACGCAAATCCAGATACTTTACAATAGGCATTCAAATCTTTGATTTTCTGTTGAAAACAGTGTTGTAATGCACGATTTTCAGTGTATAAACGCAAATCCAGATACTTTACAATAGTATTTCAAATCTTTGATTTTCTGTTGAAAACAGTGTTGTAATGCACGATTTTCAGTAGAAAACCAAATCCAGATACTTTACAATAGGATTTCAAATCTTTGATTTTCTGATGAAAACCGGGTTGAAATGCACGATTTTCAGTGTGTAAACGCAAATCCAGATATTTACAATAGGCAATTCAAATCTTTGATTTTCAGTAGTAAACAGTATTGAAATGCATGATTTTCAATGCGAAAACGCAAATCCAGAAACATAGGCTTTCATATCTTTGATTTTCAGTAAAAAACCGGGTTGCAATGCTTGAGTATCTGTGTGTAAACCCAAATCCAGAAACTTTACAATAGGATTTCAAATCTTTGATTTGCAGTAGAAAACAGTTTGTAAATGCACGATTTTCAATGGGAAAACAAAAATCCAGAAACTTTACAATAGGCTTTAAAATCTTTGATTTTCAGTCGTAAACAGTGTTGAAATGCATGATTTTCAATGCGAAAACGCAAATCCAGATACTTTACAATAGGCATTCAAATCTTTGATTTGCAGTAGAAAACAGTTTGTAAATGCACGATTTTCAATGCGAAAACCAAATCCAGAAACTTTACCGCAGGCTTTCAAATCTTTGATTTTCAGTAGTAAACAGTGTTGAAATGCATGATTTTCAATGCGAAAACGCAAATCCAGAAACATAGGCTTTCAAATCTTTGATTTTCAGTAGAAAACCGGGTTGCAATGCTTGATTATCTGTGTGTAAACCCAAATCCAGAAACTCTACAATAGGATTTCAAATCTTTGAAAACAGTTTGTAAATGCACGATTTTCAATGAGAAAACAAAAATCCAGAAACTTTACCATAGGCTTTCAAATCTTTGATTTTATATAGTAAACAGTGTTGAAATGCATTATTATCAGTGTATAAACGCAAATCCAGAATAGCATTTCAAATCTTGGATTTTCTGTTGAAAACAGTGTTAAAATTCACGATTATCAGTGTGTCAACGCAAATCCAGAATAGGATTTCAAATCTTGGATTTTCTGATGAAAACCTGGTTGAAATGCACGATTTTCAGTGTGTAAACGCAAATCCAGAATAGGATTTCTGATGAAAACCTGGTTGAAATGCACGATTTTCAGTGTGTAAACGCAAATCCAGATACTTTACAATAGGCAATCTAAATCTTTGATTTTCTGTTGAAAACAGTGTTGAAATGCATGATTTTCAATGCGAAAACACAAATACAGAAACATTACAATAAGCATTTACGATTATCAGTGCGAAAACGCAAATCCAGAAACATAGGCTTTCAAATCTTTGATTTTCAGTAGAAAACCGGGTTGCAATGCTTGATTATCTGTGTGTAACGCAAATCCAGAAACTTTACAATAGGATTTCAAATCTTTGATTTGCAGTAGAAAACAGTTTGTAAATGCACGATTTTCAATGCGAAAACCAACTCCAGAAACTTTACCGCAGGCTTTCAAATCTTTGATTTAAGTAGTAAACAGTGTTAAAATGCATGATTATCAGTGTGTAAACGCAAATCCAGATACTTTACCATAGGCTTTCAAATCTTTGATTTTCAGTAGTAAACAGTGTTGAAATGCATGATTATCAGTGTGTAAACGCAAATCCAGAATAGGATTTTAAATCTTTGATTTTCTGATGAAAACCGGGTTGAAATGCACGATTTTCCGTGTAAACGCAAATCCAGATACTTTACAATAGGCATTCAAATCTTTGATTTTCTGATGAAAACCTGGTTGAAATGCACGATTTTCAGTGTGTAAACGCAAATTCAGATACTTTACAATAGGCATTCAAATCTTTGATTTTTAGTAGTTTACTACATGCAGTGTTGAAATGCATGATTTTCAATGCGAAAACGCAAATCCAGAAACATAGGCTTTCAAATCTTTGATTTTCAGTAGAAAACCGGGTTGCAATGCTTGATTATCTGTGTGTAACGCAAATCCAGAAACTTTACAATAGGATTTCAAATCTTTGATTTGCAGTAGAAAACAGTTTGTAAATGCACGATTTTAAATGCGAAAACCAAATCCAGAAACTTTACCGCAGGCTTTCAAATCTTAGATTTTCAGTAGAAAACCGGGTTGGAAAGCTTGATTATCTGTGTGTAAACCCAAATCCAGAAACTTTACAATAGGATTTCAAATCTTTGATTTTCAGTAGTAAACAGTGTTGAAATGCACGATTATCAGTGTGTAAACGCAAATCCAGATACTTTACCATAGGCTTTCAAATCTTTGATTTTCAGTAGTAAACAGTGTTGAAATGCATGATTTTCAATGCGAAAACGCAAATCCAGAAACATAGGCTTTCAAATCTTTGATTTTCAGTAGAAAACCGGGTTGGAATGCTTGATTATCTGTGTGTAAACCCAAATCCAGAAACTTTACAATAGGATTTAAAATCTTTGATTTGCAGTAGAAAACAGTTTGTAAATGCACGATTTTCAATGGGAAAACAAAAATCCAGAAACTTTACCATAGGCTTTCAAATCTTTGATTTTCAGTAGAAAACCGGGTTGTAATGCTTGATTATCTGTAGGTAACGCAAATCCAGAAACTTTACAATAGGATTTCAAATCTTTGATTTGCAGTAGAAAACAGTTTGTAAATGCACGATTTTCAATACGAAAACCAAATCCAGAAACTTTACCGCAGGCTTTCAAATCTTTGATTTTCAGTAGTAAACAGTGTTGAAATGCATGATTATCAGTGTGTAAACGCAAATCTAGATACTTTACAATAAACTTTCAAATCGTTGATTTTCTGATGAAAACCGGGTTGAAATGCACGATTTTCAGTGTGTAAACGCAAATCCACATACTTTACAATAGGCATTCAAACCTTTGATTTTCAGTAGTAAACAGTGTTGAAATGCATGATTTTCAATGCGAACACGCAAATCTAGAAACATAGGCTTTCAAATCTTTGATTTTCAGTAGAAAACCGGGTTGCAATGCTTGATTATCTGTGTGTAAACCCAAATCCAGAAACTTTACAATAGGATTTCAAATCTTTGATTTGCAGTAGAAAACAGTTTGTAAATGCACGATTTTCAATGGGAAAACAAAAATCCAGAAACTTTACCGCAGGCTTTCAAATCTTTGATTTTCAGTAGTAAACAGTGTTGAAATGCATGATTATCAGTGTGTAAACGCAAATCCAGATACTTTACCATAGGCTTTCAAAACTTTGATTTTCAGTAGAAAACTGGGTTGTAATGCTTGATTATCTGTAGGTAACGCAAATCCAGAAACTTTACAATAGGATTTCAAATCTTTGATTTGCAGTAGAAAACAGTTTGTAAATGCACGATTTTCAATACGAAAACCAAATCCAGAAACTTTAATGCAGGCTTTCAAATCTTTGATTTTCAGTAGTAAACAGTGTTGAAATGCATGATTATCAGTGTGTAAACGCAAATCCAGATACTTTACAATAGGCATTCAAATCTTTGATTTTCTGTTGAAAACAGTGGTGTAATGCACGATTTTCAGTGTATAAACGCAAATCTAGATACTTTACAATAGGATTTCAAATCGTTGATTTTCTGATGAAAACCGGGTTGAAATGCACGATTTTCAGTGTGTAAACGCAAATCCACATACTTTACAATAGGCATTCAAACCTTTGATTTTCAGTAGTAAACAGTGTTGAAATGCATGATTTTCAATGCGAAAACGCAAATCTAGAAACATAGGCTTTCAAATCTTGGATTTTCAGTAGAAAACCGGGTTGCAATGCTTGATTATCAATACGAAAACCAAATCCAGAAACTTTACCGCAGGCTTTCAAATCTTTGATTTTCAGTAGTAAACAGTGTTGAAATGCATGATTATCAGTGTGTAAACGCAAATCCAGATACTTTACCATAGGCTTTCAAAACTTTGATTTTCAGTAGAAAACCAGTTTGTAAATGCACGATTTTCAATACGAAAACCAAATCCAGAAACTTTACCATAGGCTGTCAAATCTTTGATTTTCAGTAGTAAACAGTGTTGAAATGCATGATTATCAGTGTATAAACGCAAATCCAGATACTTTACAATAGGCTTTCAAATCTTTGATTTTCAGTAGAAAACCGGGTTGCAATGCTTGATTATCTGTGTGTAAACCCAAATCCAGAAACTCTACAATAGGATTTCAAATCTTTGATTTGCAGTAGAAAACAGTTTGTAAATGCACGATTTTCAATGGGAAAACAAAAATCCAGAAACTTTACCATAGGCTTTCAAATCTTTGATTTTATATAGTAAACAGTGTTGAAATGCATTATCATCAGTATAAACGCAAATCCAGAATAGCATTTCAAATCTTGGATTTTCTGTTGAAAACAGTGTTGAAATGCACGATTATCAGTGTGTCAACGCAAATCCAGAATAGGATTTCAAATCTTTGATTTTCTGATGAAAACCTGGTTGAAATGCACGATTTTCAGTGTGTAAACGCAAATCCAGATACTTTACAATAGGCAATCTAAATCTTTGATTTTCTGTTGAAAACAGTGTTGAAATGCATGATTTTCAATGCCAAAAACACAAATACAGAAACATTACAATAGGCTTTAAAATCTTTGATTTTCAGTAGTAAACAGTGTTGAAATGCATGATTTTCAATGCGAAAACGCTTATCCAGAAACATAGGCTTTCAAATCTTTGATTTTCAGTAGAAAACCGGGTTGCAATGCTTGATTATCTGCGTGTAACGCAAATCCAGCATTTCAACATTGTTTTCAACAGAAAATCAAAGATTTAGTATCTGGATTTGCGTTTACACACTGAAAATCGTGCATTTCAACCAGGTTTTCATCACAAATTCTATTCTGGATTGGCGTTGACACACTGATAATCGTGCATTTCAACACTGTTTTCAACAGAAAATCCAAGATTTCAAATGCTATTCTGGATTTGCGTTTATACACTGATAATAATGTATTTCAACACATATATATAAAATAAAATCAAAGATTTGAAAGCCTATGGTAAAGTTTCTGGATTTTTGTTTTCCCATTGAAAATCGTGCATTTACAACACTGTTTTCAACAGAAAATCAAAGATTTGAAATCCTATTTTAAAGTTTCTGGATTTGCGTTACACACAGATAATCAAGCACTGCAACCCGGTTTTCTACTGAAAATCAAAGATTGGAAAACAAAAATCCAGAAACTTTACCATAGGCTTTCAAATCTTTGATTTTCAGTAGTAAACAGTGTTGAAATGCATGATTATCAGTGTGTAAACGCAAATCCAGAATAGGATTTTAAATCTTTGATTTTCTGATGAAAACCGGGTTGAAATGCACGATGTTCAGTGTAAACGCAAATCCAGATACTTTACAACAGGCATTCAAATCTTGGATTTTCTGTTGAAAACAGTGTTGAAATGCATGATTTTCAGTGTGTAAACGCAAATCCAAAAACATAGGCTTTCAAATCTTAGATTTTCAGTAGAAAACCGGGTTGGAATGCTTGATTATCTGTGTGTAAACCCAAATCCAGAAACTTTACAATAGGATTTCAAATCTTTGATTTGCAGTAGAAAACAGTTTGTAAATGCACGATTTTCAATGGGAAAACAAAAATCCAGAAACTTTACAATAGGCATTCAAATCTTTGATTTTCAGTAGTAAACAGTGTTGAAATGCATGATTTTCAATGCGAAAACGCAAATACAGAAACATTACAATAGGCTTTAAAATCTTTGATTTTCAGTAGTAAACAGTGTTGAAATGCACGATTTTCAGTGTGTAAACGCAAATCCAGAATAGGATTTTAAATCTTTGATTTTCTGATGAAAACCGGGTTGAAATGCACAATTTTCAGTGTGTAAACGCAAATCCAGATACTTTACAATAGGCATTCAAATCTTGGATTTTCTGTTGAAAACAGTGTTGAAATGCATGATTTTCAATACGAAAACCAAATCCAGAAACTTTAATGCAGGCTTTCAAATCTTTGATTTTCAGTAGTAAACAGTGTTGAAATGCATGATTATCAGTGTGTAAACGCAAATCCAGATACTTTACAATAGGCATTCAAATCTTTGATTTTCTGTTGAAAACAGTGGTGTAATGCACGATTTTCAGTGTATAAACGCAAATCTAGATACTTTACAATAGGATTTCAAATCGTTGATTTTCTGATGAAAACCGGGTTGAAATGCACGATTTTCAGTGTGTAAACGCAAATCCACATACTTTACAATAGGCATTCAAACCTTTGATTTTCAGTAGTAAACAGTGTTGAAATGCATGATTTTCAATGCGAAAACGCAAATCTAGAAACATAGGCTTTCAAATCTTGGATTTTCAGTAGAAAACCGGGTTGCAATGCTTGATTATCAATACGAAAACCAAATCCAGAAACTTTACCGCAGGCTTTCAAATCTTTGATTTTCAGTAGTAAACAGTGTTGAAATGCATGATTATCAGTGTGTAAACGCAAATCCAGATACTTTACCATAGGCTTTCAAAACTTTGATTTTCAGTAGAAAACCAGTTTGTAAATGCACGATTTTCAATACGAAAACCAAATCCAGAAACTTTACCATAGGCTGTCAAATCTTTGATTTTCAGTAGTAAACAGTGTTGAAATGCATGATTATCAGTGTATAAACGCAAATCCAGATACTTTACAATAGGCTTTCAAATCTTTGATTTTCAGTAGAAAACCGGGTTGCAATGCTTGATTATCTGTGTGTAAACCCAAATCCAGAAACTCTACAATAGGATTTCAAATCTTTGATTTGCAGTAGAAAACAGTTTGTAAATGCACGATTTTCAATGGGAAAACAAAAATCCAGAAACTTTACCATAGGCTTTCAAATCTTTGATTTTATATAGTAAACAGTGTTGAAATGCATTATCATCAGTATAAACGCAAATCCAGAATAGCATTTCAAATCTTGGATTTTCTGTTGAAAACAGTGTTGAAATGCACGATTATCAGTGTGTCAACGCAAATCCAGAATAGGATTTCAAATCTTTGATTTTCTGATGAAAACCTGGTTGAAATGCACGATTTTCAGTGTGTAAACGCAAATCCAGATACTTTACAATAGGCAATCTAAATCTTTGATTTTCTGTTGAAAACAGTGTTGAAATGCATGATTTTCAATGCCAAAAACACAAATACAGAAACATTACAATAGGCTTTAAAATCTTTGATTTTCAGTAGTAAACAGTGTTGAAATGCATGATTTTCAATGCGAAAACGCTTATCCAGAAACATAGGCTTTCAAATCTTTGATTTTCAGTAGAAAACCGGGTTGCAATGCTTGATTATCTGCGTGTAACGCAAATCCAGCATTTCAACATTGTTTTCAACAGAAAATCAAAGATTTAGTATCTGGATTTGCGTTTACACACTGAAAATCGTGCATTTCAACCAGGTTTTCATCACAAATTCTATTCTGGATTGGCGTTGACACACTGATAATCGTGCATTTCAACACTGTTTTCAACAGAAAATCCAAGATTTCAAATGCTATTCTGGATTTGCGTTTATACACTGATAATAATGTATTTCAACACTGTTAACTATATAAAATCAAAGATTTGAAAGCCTATGGTAAAGTTTCTGGATTTTTGTTTTCCCATTGAAAATCGTGCATTTACAACACTGTTTTCAACAGAAAATCAAAGATTTGAAATCCTATTTTAAAGTTTCTGGATTTGCGTTACACACAGATAATCAAGCACTGCAACCCGGTTTTCTACTGAAAATCAAAGATTGGAAAACAAAAATCCAGAAACTTTACCATAGGCTTTCAAATCTTTGATTTTCAGTAGTAAACAGTGTTGAAATGCATGATTATCAGTGTGTAAACGCAAATCCAGAATAGGATTTTAAATCTTTGATTTTCTGATGAAAACCGGGTTGAAATGCACGATGTTCAGTGTAAACGCAAATCCAGATACTTTACAACAGGCATTCAAATCTTGGATTTTCTGTTGAAAACAGTGTTGAAATGCATGATTTTCAGTGTGTAAACGCAAATCCAAAAACATAGGCTTTCAAATCTTAGATTTTCAGTAGAAAACCGGGTTGGAATGCTTGATTATCTGTGTGTAAACCCAAATCCAGAAACTTTACAATAGGATTTCAAATCTTTGATTTGCAGTAGAAAACAGTTTGTAAATGCACGATTTTCAATGGGAAAACAAAAATCCAGAAACTTTACAATAGGCATTCAAATCTTTGATTTTCAGTAGTAAACAGTGTTGAAATGCATGATTTTCAATGCGAAAACGCAAATACAGAAACATTACAATAGGCTTTAAAATCTTTGATTTTCAGTAGTAAACAGTGTTGAAATGCACGATTTTCAGTGTGTAAACGCAAATCCAGAATAGGATTTTAAATCTTTGATTTTCTGATGAAAACCGGGTGTAAATGCACAATTTTCAGTGTGTAAACGCAAATCCAGATACTTTACAATAGGCATTCAAATCTTGGATTTTCTGTTGAAAACAGTGTTGAAATGCATGATTTTCAGTGTGTAAACGCAAATCCAGAACTATAGGCTTTCAAATCTTTGATTTTCAGTAGAAAACCGGGTTGCAGTGGTTGATTATCTGTGTGTAAGGCAAATCCAGAAACTTTATAATAGCATTTCAAATCTTTGATTTTCTGTTGAAAACAGTGTTGAAATGCACGATTATCAGTGTGTAAACGCAAATCCAGAATAGGATTTCAAATCTTTGATTTTCTGATTCATCAGAATATCTTTGATATTACAATCCTATTGTAGAAATGCACGATTTTCAGTGGGTAAACGCAAATCCAGATACTTTACAATAGGCATTCAAATCTTTGATTTTCAGTAGTAAACAGTGTTTAAATGCATGATTTTCAATGCGAAAACGCAAATCAAGAAACATAGGCTTTCAAATCTTTGATTTTCAGTAGAAAACCGGGTTGGAATGCTTGATTATCTGTGTGTAAACCCAAATCCAGTAACTTTACCATAGGCTTTCAAATCTTTGATTTTATATAGTAAACAGTGTTGAAATGCATTATTATCAGTGTATAAACGCAAATCCAGAATAGGATTTCAAATCTTTGATTTTCTGTTGAAAACAGTGTTGAAATGCACGATTATCAGTGTGTCAACGCTAATCCAGATTAGGATTTCAAATCTTTGATTTTCTGATGAAAACCTGGTTGAAATGCACGATTTTCAGTGTGTAAAGTATCTGGATTTGATTTACAGTAGTAAACAGTGTTGAAATGCATGATTTTCAATGCGAAAACGCAAATCCAGAAACATAGGCTTTCAAATCTTTGATTTTCAGTAGAAAACCGGGTTGCAGTGCTTGATTATCTGTGTATAACGCAAATCCAGAAACTTTACAATAGGATTTAAAATCTTTGATTTTCTGATGAAAACCGGGTTGAAATGTTTACTACTGAAAATCAAAGATTTGAAAGCCTATGGTAAAGTATCTGGATTTGCGTTTACACACTGATAATCATGCATTTCAACACTGTTTACTACTAAAAATCAAAGATTTGAAAGCCTGCGGTAAAGTTTCTGGATTTGGTTTTCGCATTGAAAATCGTGCATTTACAAACTGTTTTCTACTGCAAATCAAAGATTTGAAATCCTATTGTAAAGTTTCTGGATTTGCGTTACACACAGATAATCAAGCATTGCAACCCGGTTTTCTACTGAAAATCAAAGATTTGAAAGCCTATGTTTCTAGATTTGCGTTTACACACTGAAAATCGTGCATTTCAACCCGGTTTTCATCAGAATATCTTTGATATTACAATCCTATTGTAAAGTATCTTTGATATTTACAATCCTATTGTAAAGTATCTGGATTTGGTTTTCTACTAAAAATCGTGCATTACAACACTGTTTTCAACAGAAAATCAAAGATTTGAAAACCTATTGTAAAGTTTCTGGATTTGCGTTACACGCAGATAATCAAGCATTGCAACCCGGTTTTCTACTGAAAATCAAAAATTTGAAAGCCTATGTTTCTGGATTTGCGTTTTCGCATTGAAAATCATGCATTTCAACACTGTTTTCAACAGAAAATCAAAGATTTAGATTGTAAAGTATCTGGATTTGCGTTTACACACTGATAATCGTACATTTCAACACTGTTTACTACTGAAAATCAAAGATTTGAAAGCCTATTGTAATGTTTCTGGATTTGCGTTTTCAAATCTTTGATTTTCAGTAGAAAACCGGGTTGCAATGCTTGATTATCTGTGTGTAACGCAAATCCAGAAACTTCACAATAGGATTTCAAAGCTTTGATTTTCAGTAGTAAACAGTGGTGAAATGCATGATTTTCAATGGGAAAACAAAAATCCAGAAACTTTACAATAGGCTTCCAAATCTTTGATTTTTAGTAGTAAACAGTGTTGAAATGCATGATTTTCAATGCGAAAACGCAAATCCAGAAACATAGGCTTTCAAATCTTTGATTTTCAGTAGAAAACCGGGTTGCAATGGTTGATTATCTGTGTGTAACGCAAATCCAGAAACTTTACAATAGGCTTTCAAATCTTTGATTTTCAGTGTTGAAATGCATGATTATCAGTGTGTAAACGCAAATCCAGAATAGGATTTTAAATCTTTGATTTTCTGATGAAAACCGGGTTGAAATGCACGATTTTCAGTGTAAACGCAAATCCAGATACTTTACAATAGGCATTCAAATCTTTGATTTTCAGTAGTAAACAGTGTTGAAATGCATGATTTTCAATGCGAAAACGCAAATCCAGAAACATAGGCTTTCAAATCTTTTTCAATGCTTGATTATCTGTGTGTAACGCTAATTTAGAAACTTTACAATAGTATTTGAAATCTTTGATTTGCAGTAACAAACAGTTTTTAAATGCACGATTTTCAATGCGAAAACCAAATACAGAAACTTTACCATAGGCTTTCAAATCTTTGATTTTCAGTAGAAAACAGTGTTGAAAGTGTATACACGCAAATCCAGATACTTTACAATAGAATTTCAAATCTTTGATTTTCTGATGAAAACCGGGTTGAAATGCACGATTATCAGTGTGTAAACGCAAATCCAGATACTTTACAATATGCAATCTAAATCTTTGATTTTCTGTTGAAAACAGTGTTGAAATGCATGATATTCAATGCGAAAACGCAAATCCAGAAACATAGGCTTTCATATCTTTGTTTTTCAGTAGAAAACCGGGTTGGAATGCTTGATTATCTGTGTGTAAACCCAAATCCAGAAACTTTACAATAGGATTTCAAATCTTTGATTTGCAGTAGAAAACAGTTTGTAAATGCAGTATTTTCAATGGGAAAACAAAAATCCAGAAACTTTACCATAGGCTTTCAAATCTTTGATTTACAGTAGTTATCAGTGTTGAAATGCATGATTTTCAATGCGAAAACGCAAATCCAGAAACATAGGCTTTCAAATCTTTGATTTTCAGTAGAAAACCGGGTTGCAATGCTTGATTATCTGTGTGTAACGCAAATCCAGAAACTTTACAATAGGATTTCAAATCTTTGATTTTCTAATGAAAACCGGGTTGAAATGCACGATTTGTAAAGCAAATGTGTAAAGCAAATCCAGAATAGGATTTCAAATCTTTGATGAAAACGTGGTTGAAATGCACGATTTTCAGTGTGTAATCCAGATACTTTACAATAGGAATCCAAATCTTTGATTTTCAGTAGTAAACAGTGTTGAAATGCATGATTTTCAATGCGAAAACGCAAATCCAGAAACATACGCTTTCAAATCTTTGATTTTCAGTAGAAAACCGGGGTGCAATGCTTGATTATCTGTGTGTAACGCCCATCCAGAAACTTTACAATAGGATTTCAAATCTTTGATTTTCAGTAGTAAACAGTGTTGAAATGCACGATTTTCAATGGGAAAACAAAAATCCAGAAACTTTACCGCAGGTCTTCAAATCTTTGATTTTCAGTAGTAAACAGTGTTGAAATGCATGATTTTCAATACGAAAACGCAAATACAGAAACATTACAATAGGCTTTAAAATCTTTGATTTTCAGTAGTAAACAGTGTTGAAATGCACGATTTTCAGTGTGTAAACGCAAATCCAGAATAGGATTTTAAATCTTTGATTTTCTGATGAAAACCGGGTTAAATGCACGATTTTCAGTGTGTAAACGCAAATCCAGAACCATATGCTTTCCAATCTTTGATTTTCAGTAGAAAACCGGGGGAGAATGCTTGATTATCTGTGTGTAAACCGAAACCCAGAAACTTTACAATAGGATTTCAAAACTTTGATTTGCAGTAGAAAACAGTTTGTAAATGCACGATTTTCAATGCGAAAACCAACTCCAGAAACTTTACCGCAGGCTTTCAAATCTTTGATTTTCAGTAGTAAACAGTGTTGAAATGCATGATTATCAGTGTGTAAACGCAAATCCAGATACTTTACCATAGGCTTTCAAATCTTTGATTTTCAGTAGTAAACAGTGCATGATTATCAGTGTGTAAACGCAAATCCAGAATAGGATTTTAAATCTTTGATTTTCTGATTAAAACCGGGTTGAAATGCACGATTTTCAGTGTAAACGCAAATCCAGATACTTTACAATAGGCATTCAAATCTTTGATTTTTAGTAGTAAACAGTGTTGAAATGCATGATTTTCAATGCGAAAACGCAAATCCAGAAATATAGGCTTTCAAATCTTTGATTTTCAGTAGAAAACCGGGTTGCAATGCTTGATTATCTGTGTGTAACGCAAATCCAGAAACTTTACAATAGGATTTCAAATCTTTGATTTTCTGTTGAAACCAGTGTTGTAATGCACGATTTTCAGTAGAAAACCAAATCCAGATACTTTACAATAGGATTTAAAATCTTTGATTTTCTGATGAAAACCGGGTTGAAATGCACGATTTTCAGTGTGTAAACGCAAATCAAGATACTTTACAATAGGCATTCAAATCTTGGATTTTCTGTTGAAAACAGTGTTGAAATGCATGATTTTCAATGCGAAAACGCAAATCCAGAAACATAGGCTTTCAAATCTTTGATTTTCAGTAGAAAACCGGGTTGGAATGCTTGATTATCTGTGTGTAAACCCAAATCCAACACTTTACAATAGGATTTTAAATCTTTGATTTGCAGTAGAAAACAGTTTGTAAATGCACGATTTTTAATGGGAAAACAAAAATCCAGAAACTTTACAATAGGCATTCAAATCTTTGATTTTCAGTAGTAAACAGTGTTGAAATGCATGATTTTTAATGCGAAAACGCAAATCCAGAAACATAGGCTTTCAAATCTTTGATTTTCAGTAGAAAACCGGGTTGCGATGCTTGATTATCTGTGTGTAACGCAAATCCAGAAACTTTACAATAGGATTTCAAATCTTTGATGTGCAGTAGAAAACAGTTTGTAAATGCACGATTTTCAATGCGAAAACTAAATCCAGAAACTTTACCGCAGGCTTTCAAATCTTTGATTTTCAGTAGTAAACAGTGTTGAAATGCATGATTATCAGTGTTTAAACGCAAATCCAGAATAGGATTTTAAATCTTTGATTTTCTGATGAAAACCGGGTAGGAAATGCACGATTTTCAGTGTAAACGCAAATCCAGATTGCCTATTGAGGCATTCAAATCTTTGATTTTCTGATGAAAACAGTGTTGAAATGCACGATTTTCAGTGTGTAAACGCAAATTCAGATACTTTACAATAGGCATTCAAGTCTTTGATTTTTAGTAGTAAACAGTGTTGAAATGCATGATTTTCAATGCGAAAACGCAAATCCAGAAACATAGGCTTTCAAATCTTTGATTTTCAGTAGAAAACCGGGTTGCAATGCTTGATTATCTGTGTGTAACGCAAATTCAGAAACTTTACAATAGGATTTCAAATCTTTGATTTTCTGTTGAAACCAGTGTTGTAATGCACGATTTTCAGTAGAAAACCAAATCCAGATACTTTACAATAGGATTTCAAATCTTTGATTTTCTGATGAAAACCGGGTTGAAATGCACGATTTTCAGTGTGTAACCGCAAATCCAGATACTTTACAATAGGCATTCAAATCTTTGATTTTCTGATGAAAACCTGGTTGAAATGCACGATTTTCAGTGTGTAAACGCAAATTCAGATACTTTACAATAGGCATTCAAGTCTTTGATTTTTAGTAGTAAACAGTGTTGAAATGCATGATTTTCAATGCGAAAACGCAAATCCAGAACCATAGGCTTTCAAATCTTTGATTTTCAGTAGAAAACCGGGGGGGAATGCTTGATTATCTGTGTGTAAACCCAAATCCAGAAACTTGACAATAGGATTTCAAATCTTTGATTTGCAGTAGAAAACAGTTTGTAAATGCACGATTTTCAATGGGAAAACAAAAATCCAGAAACATTACAATAGGCTTTAAAATCTTTGATTTTCAGTAGGAAACAGTGTTGAAATGCATGATTTTCAATGCGAAAACGCAAATACAGAAACATTACAATAGGATTTCAAATCTTTGATTTGCAGTAGAAAACAGTGTTGAAATGCATGATTATCAGTGTGTAAACGCAAATCCAGATACTTTACCGCAGGCTTTTAAATCTTTGATTTTCAGTGTGTAAACGCAAATCCAGAAACATAGGCTTTCAAATCTTAGATTTTCAGTAGAAAACCGGGTTGCAATGCTTGATTATCTGTGTGTAAACCCAAATCCAGAAACTTTACAATAGGATTTCACATCTTTGATTTGCAGTAGAAAATCGTTTGTAAATGCACGATTTTCAATGGGAAAACAAAAATACAGAAACTTTACAATAGGCTTTCAAATCTTTGATTTTCTGATGAAAACCTGGTTGAAATGTACGATTTTCAAAAGTGTGTAAACGCAAATTCAGATACTTTACAATAGGCATTCAAATCTTTGATTTTCAGTAGTAAACAGTGTTGAAATGCATGATTTTCAATGCGAAAACGCAAATCCAGAAACATAGGCTTTCAAATCTTTGATTTTCAGTAGAAAACCGGGTTGCAATGCTGTGTGTAACGCAAATCCAGAAACTTTACAATAGGATTTAAAATCTTTGATTTTCTGTTGAAAACAGTGTTGTAATGCACGATTTTCAGTAGAAAACGAAATCCAGATACTTTACAATAGGATTTCAAATTTTTGATTTTCTGATGAAATCCGGGTTGAAATGCACGATTTTCAGTGTGTAAACGCAAATCCAGATACTTTACAATAGGCATTCAAATCTTGGATTTTCTGTTGAAAACAGTGTTGAAATGCATGATTTTCAGTGTGTAAACGCAAATCCAGAACCATAGGCTTTCAAATCTTTGATTTTCAGTAGAAAACCGGGGGGGGAATGCTTGATTATCTGTGTGTAAACCCAAATCCAGAAACTTTACAATAGGATTTCAAATCTTTGATTTGCAGTAGAAAACAGTTTGTAAATGCACGATTTTCAATGGGAAAACAAAAATCCAGAAACTTTACAATAGGCATTCAAATCTTGGATTTTCAGTAGTAAACAGTGTGGAAATGCATGATTTTCAGTGTGTAAACGCAAATCCAGAAACATAGGCTTTCAAATCTTAGATTTTCAGTAGAAAACCGGGTTGCAATGCTTGATTATCTGTGTGTAAACCCAAATCCAGAAACTTTACAATAGGATTTCAAATCTTTGATTTGCAGTAGAAAACAGTTTGTAAATGCACGATTTTCAATGGGAAAACAAAAATCCAGAAACTTTACAATAGGCATTCAAATCTTTGATTTTCAGTAGGAAACAGTGTTGAAATGCATGATTTTCAATGCGAAAACGCAAATCCAGAAACATAGGCTTTCAAATCTTTGATTTTCAGTAGAAAACCGGGTTGCAATGCTTGATTATCTGTGTGTAACGCAAATCCAGAAACTTTACAATAGGATTTCAAATCTTTGATTTTCTGTTGTAATGCACGATTTTCAGTAGAAAACCAAATCCAGATACTTTACAATAGGATTTCAAATCTTTGATTTTCTGATGAAAACCGGGTTGAAATGCACGATTTTCAGTGTGTAAACGCAAATCCAGATACTTTACAATAGGCATTCAAATCTTGGATTTTCAGTAGTAAACAGTGTGGAAATGCATGATTTTCAGTGTGTAAACGCAAATCCAGAAACATAGGCTTTCAAATCTTTGATTTTCAGTAGAAAACCGGGGGGGGAATGCTTGATTATCTGTGTGTAAACCCAAATCCAGAAACTTTACAATAGGATTTCAAATCTTTGATTTGCAGTAGAAAACAGTTTGTAAATGCACGATTTTCAATGGGAAAACAAAAATCCAGAAACTTTACCATAGGCTTTCAAATCTTTGATTTTATATAGTAAACAGTGTTGAAATGCATTATTATCAGTGTGTCGACGCAAATCCAGAATAGGATTTCAAATCTTTGATTTTCTGATGAAAACCTGGTTGAAATGCACGATTTTCAGTGTGTAAACGCAAATCCAGATACTTTACAATAGGCATTCAAATCTTGGATTTTCTGTTGAAAACAGTGTTGAAATGCATGATTTTCAGTGTGTAAACGCAAATCCAGAAACATAGGCTTTCATATCTTTGATTTTCAGTAGAAAACCGGGTTGCAATGCTTGATTATCTGTGTGTAACGCAAATCCAGAAACTTTACAATAGGATTTCAAATCTTGGATTTTCTGTTGAAAACAGTGTTGAAATGCCTGATTTTCAGTGTGTAAACGCAAATCCAGAAACATAGGCTTTCAAATCTTTGATTTTCAGTAGAAAACCGGGTTGGAATGCTTGATTATCTGTGTGTAAACCCAAATCCAGAAACTTTACAATAGGATTTCAAATCTTTGATTTGCAGTAGAAAACAGTTTGTAAATGCACGATTTTCAATGGGAAAACAAAAATCCAGAAACTTTACAATAGGCATTCAAATCTTGGATTTTCAGTAGTAAACAGTGTGGAAATGCATGATTTTCAGTGTGTAAACGCAAATCCAGAAACATAGGCTTTCAAATCTTAGATTTTCAGTAGAAAACCGGGTTGCAATGCTTGATTATCTGTGTGTAAACCCAAATCCAGAAACTTTACAATAGGATTTCAAATCTTTGATTTGCAGTAGAAAACAGTTTGTAAATGCACGATTTTCAATGGGAAAACAAAAATCCAGAAACTTTACAATAGGCATTCAAATCTTTGATTTTCAGTAGGAAACAGTGTTGAAATGCATGATTTTCAATGCGAAAACGCAAATCCAGAAACATAGGCTTTCAAATCTTTGATTTTCAGTAGAAAACCGGGTTGCAATGCTTGATTATCTGTGTGTAACGCAAATCCAGAAACTTTACAATAGGATTTCAAATCTTTGATTTTCTGTTGTAATGCACGATTTTCAGTAGAAAACCAAATCCAGATACTTTACAATAGGATTTCAAATCTTTGATTTTCTGATGAAAACCGGGTTGAAATGCACGATTTTCAGTGTGTAAACGCAAATCCAGATACTTTACAATAGGCATTCAAATCTTGGATTTTCAGTAGTAAACAGTGTGGAAATGCATGATTTTCAGTGTGTAAACGCAAATCCAGAAACATAGGCTTTCAAATCTTTGATTTTCAGTAGAAAACCGGGGGGGGAATGCTTGATTATCTGTGTGTAAACCCAAATCCAGAAACTTTACAATAGGATTTCAAATCTTTGATTTGCAGTAGAAAACAGTTTGTAAATGCACGATTTTCAATGGGAAAACAAAAATCCAGAAACTTTACCATAGGCTTTCAAATCTTTGATTTTATATAGTAAACAGTGTTGAAATGCATTATTATCAGTGTGTCGACGCAAATCCAGAATAGGATTTCAAATCTTTGATTTTCTGATGAAAACCTGGTTGAAATGCACGATTTTCAGTGTGTAAACGCAAATCCAGATACTTTACAATAGGCATTCAAATCTTGGATTTTCTGTTGAAAACAGTGTTGAAATGCATGATTTTCAGTGTGTAAACGCAAATCCAGAAACATAGGCTTTCATATCTTTGATTTTCAGTAGAAAACCGGGTTGCAATGCTTGATTATCTGTGTGTAACGCAAATCCAGAAACTTTACAATAGGATTTCAAATCTTGGATTTTCTGTTGAAAACAGTGTTGAAATGCCTGATTTTCAGTGTGTAAACGCAAATCCAGAAACATAGGCTTTCAAATCTTTGATTTTCAGTAGAAAACCGGGTTGGAATGCTTGATTATCTGTGTGTAAACCCAAATCCAGAAACTTTACAATAGGATTTCAAATCTTTGATTTGCAGTAGAAAACAGTTTGTAAATGCACGATTTTCAATGGGAAAACAAAAATCCAGAAACTTTAAAATAGGCATTCAAATCTTTGATTTTCAGTAGTAAACAGTGTTGAAATGCATGATTTTCAATGCGAAAACGCAAATCCAGAAACATAGGCTTTCAAATCTTTGATTTTCAGTAGAAAACCGGGTTGCAATGCTTGATTATCTGTAGGTAACGCAAATCCAGAAACTTTACAAACTTTACAAACTTTGATTTGCAGTAGAAAACAGTTTGTAAATGCACGATTTTCAATGCGAAAACCAAATCCAGAAACTTTACAATAAGCTTTCAAATCTTTGATTTTCAGTAGAAAACCGGGTTGGAATGCTTGATTATCTGTGTGTAAACCCAAATCCAGAAACTTTACAATAGGATTTAAAATCTTTGATTTGCAGTAGAAAACAGTTTGTAAATGCACGATTTTCAATGGGAAAACAAAAATCCAGAAACTTTACCATAGGCTTTCAAATCTTTGATTTTATATAGTAAACAGTGTTGAAATGCATTATTATCAGTGTGTCAACGCAAATCCAGAATAGGATTTCAAATCTTTGATTTTCTGATGAAAACCTGGTTGAAATGCACGACTTTCAGTGTGTCAACGCAAATCCAGATACTTTACAATAGGCATTCAAATCTTGGATTTTCTGTTGAAAACAGTGTTGAAATGCATGATTTTCAGTGTGTAAACGCAAATCCAGAAACATAGGCTTTAAAATCTTTGATTTTCAGTAGAAAACCGGGTTGGAATGCTTGATTATCTGTGTGTAAACCCAAATCCAGAAACTTTACAATAGGATTTAAAATCTTTGATTTGCAGTAGAAAACAGTTTGTAAATGCACGATTTTCAATGGGAAAACAAAAATCCAGAAACTTTACCATAGGCTTTCAAATCTTTGATTTTATATAGTAAACAGTGTTGAAATGCATTATTATCAGTGTGTCAACGCAAATCCAGAATAGGATTTCAAATCTTTGATTTTCTGATGAAAACCTGGTTGAAATGCACGATTTTCAGTGTGTAAACGCAAATCCAGATACTTTACAATAGGCATTCAAATCTTGGATTTTCTGTTGAAAACAGTGTTGAAATGCATGATTTTCAGTGTGTAAACGCAAATCCAGAAACATAGGCTTTAAAATCTTTGATTTTCAGTAGAAAACCGGGTTGGAATGCTTGATTATCTGTGTGTAAACCCAAATCCAGAAACTTTACAATAGGATTTAAAATCTTTGATTTGCAGTAGAAAACAGTTTGTAAAGACACGATTTTCAATGGGAAAACAAAAATCCAGAAACTTTACCATAGGCTTTCAAATCTTTGATTTTATATAGTAAACAGTGTTGAAATGCATTATTATCAGTGTGTCAACGCAAATCCAGAATAGGATTTCAAATCTTTGATTTTCTGATGAAAACCTGGTTGAAATGCACGATTTTCAGTGTGTAAACGCAAATCCAGAAACATAGGCTTTCAAATCTTTGATTTTCAGTAGAAAACCGGGTTGCGATGCTTGATTATCTGTGTGTAACGCAAATCCAGAAACTTTACAATAGGATTTCAAATCTTTGATGTGCAGTAGAAAACAGTTTGTAAATGCACGATTTTCAATGCGAAAACTAAATCCAGAAACTTTACCGCAGGCTTTCAAATCTTTGATTTTCAGTAGTAAACAGTGTTGAAATGCATGATTATCAGTGTTTAAACGCAAATCCAGAATAGGATTTTAAATCTTTGATTTTCTGATGAAAACCGGGTAGGAAATGCACGATTTTCAGTGTAAACGCAAATCCAGATTGCCTATTGAGGCATTCAAATCTTTGATTTTCTGATGAAAACAGTGTTGAAATGCACGATTTTCAGTGTGTAAACGCAAATTCAGATACTTTACAATAGGCATTCAAGTCTTTGATTTTTAGTAGTAAACAGTGTTGAAATGCATGATTTTCAATGCGAAAACGCAAATCCAGAAACATAGGCTTTCAAATCTTTGATTTTCAGTAGAAAACCGGGTTGCAATGCTTGATTATCTGTGTGTAACGCAAATTCAGAAACTTTACAATAGGATTTCAAATCTTTGATTTTCTGTTGAAACCAGTGTTGTAATGCACGATTTTCAGTAGAAAACCAAATCCAGATACTTTACAATAGGATTTCAAATCTTTGATTTTCTGATGAAAACCGGGTTGAAATGCACGATTTTCAGTGTGTAACCGCAAATCCAGATACTTTACAATAGGCATTCAAATCTTTGATTTTCTGATGAAAACCTGGTTGAAATGCACGATTTTCAGTGTGTAAACGCAAATTCAGATACTTTACAATAGGCATTCAAGTCTTTGATTTTTAGTAGTAAACAGTGTTGAAATGCATGATTTTCAATGCGAAAACGCAAATCCAGAACCATAGGCTTTCAAATCTTTGATTTTCAGTAGAAAACCGGGGGGGAATGCTTGATTATCTGTGTGTAAACCCAAATCCAGAAACTTGACAATAGGATTTCAAATCTTTGATTTGCAGTAGAAAACAGTTTGTAAATGCACGATTTTCAATGGGAAAACAAAAATCCAGAAACATTACAATAGGCTTTAAAATCTTTGATTTTCAGTAGGAAACAGTGTTGAAATGCATGATTTTCAATGCGAAAACGCAAATACAGAAACATTACAATAGGATTTCAAATCTTTGATTTGCAGTAGAAAACAGTGTTGAAATGCATGATTATCAGTGTGTAAACGCAAATCCAGATACTTTACCGCAGGCTTTTAAATCTTTGATTTTCAGTGTGTAAACGCAAATCCAGAAACATAGGCTTTCAAATCTTAGATTTTCAGTAGAAAACCGGGTTGCAATGCTTGATTATCTGTGTGTAAACCCAAATCCAGAAACTTTACAATAGGATTTCACATCTTTGATTTGCAGTAGAAAATCGTTTGTAAATGCACGATTTTCAATGGGAAAACAAAAATACAGAAACTTTACAATAGGCTTTCAAATCTTTGATTTTCTGATGAAAACCTGGTTGAAATGTACGATTTTCAAAAGTGTGTAAACGCAAATTCAGATACTTTACAATAGGCATTCAAATCTTTGATTTTCAGTAGTAAACAGTGTTGAAATGCATGATTTTCAATGCGAAAACGCAAATCCAGAAACATAGGCTTTCAAATCTTTGATTTTCAGTAGAAAACCGGGTTGCAATGCTGTGTGTAACGCAAATCCAGAAACTTTACAATAGGATTTAAAATCTTTGATTTTCTGTTGAAAACAGTGTTGTAATGCACGATTTTCAGTAGAAAACGAAATCCAGATACTTTACAATAGGATTTCAAATTTTTGATTTTCTGATGAAATCCGGGTTGAAATGCACGATTTTCAGTGTGTAAACGCAAATCCAGATACTTTACAATAGGCATTCAAATCTTGGATTTTCTGTTGAAAACAGTGTTGAAATGCATGATTTTCAGTGTGTAAACGCAAATCCAGAACCATAGGCTTTCAAATCTTTGATTTTCAGTAGAAAACCGGGGGGGGAATGCTTGATTATCTGTGTGTAAACCCAAATCCAGAAACTTTACAATAGGATTTCAAATCTTTGATTTGCAGTAGAAAACAGTTTGTAAATGCACGATTTTCAATGGGAAAACAAAAATCCAGAAACTTTACAATAGGCATTCAAATCTTGGATTTTCAGTAGTAAACAGTGTGGAAATGCATGATTTTCAGTGTGTAAACGCAAATCCAGAAACATAGGCTTTCAAATCTTAGATTTTCAGTAGAAAACCGGGTTGCAATGCTTGATTATCTGTGTGTAAACCCAAATCCAGAAACTTTACAATAGGATTTCAAATCTTTGATTTGCAGTAGAAAACAGTTTGTAAATGCACGATTTTCAATGGGAAAACAAAAATCCAGAAACTTTACAATAGGCATTCAAATCTTTGATTTTCAGTAGGAAACAGTGTTGAAATGCATGATTTTCAATGCGAAAACGCAAATCCAGAAACATAGGCTTTCAAATCTTTGATTTTCAGTAGAAAACCGGGTTGCAATGCTTGATTATCTGTGTGTAACGCAAATCCAGAAACTTTACAATAGGATTTCAAATCTTTGATTTTCTGTTGTAATGCACGATTTTCAGTAGAAAACCAAATCCAGATACTTTACAATAGGATTTCAAATCTTTGATTTTCTGATGAAAACCGGGTTGAAATGCACGATTTTCAGTGTGTAAACGCAAATCCAGATACTTTACAATAGGCATTCAAATCTTGGATTTTCAGTAGTAAACAGTGTGGAAATGCATGATTTTCAGTGTGTAAACGCAAATCCAGAAACATAGGCTTTCAAATCTTTGATTTTCAGTAGAAAACCGGGGGGGGAATGCTTGATTATCTGTGTGTAAACCCAAATCCAGAAACTTTACAATAGGATTTCAAATCTTTGATTTGCAGTAGAAAACAGTTTGTAAATGCACGATTTTCAATGGGAAAACAAAAATCCAGAAACTTTACCATAGGCTTTCAAATCTTTGATTTTATATAGTAAACAGTGTTGAAATGCATTATTATCAGTGTGTCGACGCAAATCCAGAATAGGATTTCAAATCTTTGATTTTCTGATGAAAACCTGGTTGAAATGCACGATTTTCAGTGTGTAAACGCAAATCCAGATACTTTACAATAGGCATTCAAATCTTGGATTTTCTGTTGAAAACAGTGTTGAAATGCATGATTTTCAGTGTGTAAACGCAAATCCAGAAACATAGGCTTTCATATCTTTGATTTTCAGTAGAAAACCGGGTTGCAATGCTTGATTATCTGTGTGTAACGCAAATCCAGAAACTTTACAATAGGATTTCAAATCTTGGATTTTCTGTTGAAAACAGTGTTGAAATGCCTGATTTTCAGTGTGTAAACGCAAATCCAGAAACATAGGCTTTCAAATCTTTGATTTTCAGTAGAAAACCGGGTTGGAATGCTTGATTATCTGTGTGTAAACCCAAATCCAGAAACTTTACAATAGGATTTCAAATCTTTGATTTGCAGTAGAAAACAGTTTGTAAATGCACGATTTTCAATGGGAAAACAAAAATCCAGAAACTTTAAAATAGGCATTCAAATCTTTGATTTTCAGTAGTAAACAGTGTTGAAATGCATGATTTTCAATGCGAAAACGCAAATCCAGAAACATAGGCTTTCAAATCTTTGATTTTCAGTAGAAAACCGGGTTGCAATGCTTGATTATCTGTAGGTAACGCAAATCCAGAAACTTTACAAACTTTACAAACTTTGATTTGCAGTAGAAAACAGTTTGTAAATGCACGATTTTCAATGCGAAAACCAAATCCAGAAACTTTACAATAAGCTTTCAAATCTTTGATTTTCAGTAGAAAACCGGGTTGGAATGCTTGATTATCTGTGTGTAAACCCAAATCCAGAAACTTTACAATAGGATTTAAAATCTTTGATTTGCAGTAGAAAACAGTTTGTAAATGCACGATTTTCAATGGGAAAACAAAAATCCAGAAACTTTACCATAGGCTTTCAAATCTTTGATTTTATATAGTAAACAGTGTTGAAATGCATTATTATCAGTGTGTCAACGCAAATCCAGAATAGGATTTCAAATCTTTGATTTTCTGATGAAAACCTGGTTGAAATGCACGATTTTCAGTGTGTCAACGCAAATCCAGATACTTTACAATAGGCATTCAAATCTTGGATTTTCTGTTGAAAACAGTGTTGAAATGCATGATTTTCAGTGTGTAAACGCAAATCCAGAAACATAGGCTTTAAAATCTTTGATTTTCAGTAGAAAACCGGGTTGGAATGCTTGATTATCTGTGTGTAAACCCAAATCCAGAAACTTTACAATAGGATTTAAAATCTTTGATTTGCAGTAGAAAACAGTTTGTAAATGCACGATTTTCAATGGGAAAACAAAAATCCAGAAACTTTACCATAGGCTTTCAAATCTTTGATTTTATATAGTAAACAGTGTTGAAATGCATTATTATCAGTGTGTCAACGCAAATCCAGAATAGGATTTCAAATCTTTGATTTTCTGATGAAAACCTGGTTGAAATGCACGATTTTCAGTGTGTAAACGCAAATCCAGATACTTTACAATAGGCATTCAAATCTTGGATTTTCTGTTGAAAACAGTGTTGAAATGCATGATTTTCAGTGTGTAAACGCAAATCCAGAAACATAGGCTTTAAAATCTTTGATTTTCAGTAGAAAACCGGGTTGGAATGCTTGATTATCTGTGTGTAAACCCAAATCCAGAAACTTTACAATAGGATTTAAAATCTTTGATTTGCAGTAGAAAACAGTTTGTAAAGACACGATTTTCAATGGGAAAACAAAAATCCAGAAACTTTACCATAGGCTTTCAAATCTTTGATTTTATATAGTAAACAGTGTTGAAATGCATTATTATCAGTGTGTCAACGCAAATCCAGAATAGGATTTCAAATCTTTGATTTTCTGATGAAAACCTGGTTGAAATGCACGATTTTCAGTGTGTAAACGCAAATCCAGAAACATAGGCTTTCAAATCTTTGATTTTCAGTAGAAAACCGGGTTGGAATGCTTGATTAGCTGTAGGTAACGCAAATCCAGAAACTTTACAAACTTTACAAACTTTGATTTGCAGTAGAAAACAGTTTGTAAATGCATGATTATCAGTGTGTAAACGCAAATCCAGATACTTTACAATAGGCATTCAAATCTTTGATTTTCTGTTGAAAACAGTGTTGTAATGCACGATTTTCAGTGTATAAACGCAAATCCAGATACTTTACAATAGTATTTCAAATCTTTGATTTTCTGTTGAAAACAGTGTTGTAATGCACGATTTTCAGTAGAAAACCAAATCCAGATACTTTACAATAGGATTTCAAATCTTTGATTTTCTGATGAAAACCGGGTTGAAATGCACGATTTTCAGTGTGTAAACGCAAATCCAGATATTTACAATAGGCAATTCAAATCTTTGATTTTCAGTAGTAAACAGTATTGAAATGCATGATTTTCAATGCGAAAACGCAAATCCAGAAACATAGGCTTTCATATCTTTGATTTTCAGTAGAAAACCGGGTTGCAATGCTTGATTATCTGTGTGTAAACCCAAATCCAGAAACTTTACAATAGGATTTCAAATCTTTGATTTGCAGTAGAAAACAGTTTGTAAATGCACGATTTTCAATGGGAAAACAAAAATCCAGAAACTTTACAATAGGCATTCAAATCTTTGATTTTCAGTAGTAAACAGTGTTGAAATGCATGATTTTCAATGCGAAAACGCAAATCCAGAAACATAGGCTTTCAAATCTTTGATTTTCAGTAGAAAACCGGGTTGCAATGCTTGATTATCTGTAGGTAACGCAAATCCAGAAACTTTACAATAGGATTTCAAATCTTTGATTTTCTGTTGAAAACAGTGTTGTAATGCACGATTTTCAGTAGAAAACCAAATCCAGATACTTTACAATAGGATTTCAAATCTTGGATTTTCTGTTGAAAACAGTGTTGAAATGCCTGATTTTCAGTGTGTAAACGCAAATCCAGAAACATAGGCTTTCAAATCTTTGATTTTCAGTAGAAAACCGGGTTGGAATGCTTGATTATCTGTGTGTAAACCCAAATCCAGAAACTTTACAATAGGATTTCAAATCTTTGATTTGCAGTAGAAAACAGTTTGTAAATGCACGATTTTCAATGGGAAAACAAAAATCCAGAAACTTTACAATAGGCATTCAAATCTTTGATTTTCAGTAGTAAACAGTGTTAAAATGCATGATTTTCAATGCGAAAACGCAAATCCAGAAACATAGGCTGTCAAATCTTTGATTTTCAGTAGAAAACCGGGTTGCAATGCTTGATTATCTGTAGGTAACGCAAATCCAGAAACTTTACAATAGGATTTCAAATCTTTGATTTTCTGTTGAAAACAGTGTTGTAATGCACGATTTTCAGTAGAAAACCAAATCCAGATACTTTACAATAGGATTTCAAATCTTGGATTTTCTGTTGAAAACAGTGTTGAAATGCCTGATTTTCAGTGTGTAAACGCAAATCCAGAAACATAGGCTTTCAAATCTTTGATTTTCAGTAGAAAACCGGGTTGGAATGCTTGATTATCTGTGTGTAAACCCAAATCCAGAAACTTTACAATAGGATTTCAAATCTTTGATTTGCAGTAGAAAACAGTTTGTAAATGCACGATTTTCAATGGGAAAACAAAAATCCAGAAACTTTACAATAGGCATTCAAATCTTTGATTTTCAGTAGTAGACAGTGTTGAAATGCATGATTTTCAATGCGAAAACGCAAATCCAGAAACATAGGCTTTCAAATCTTTGATTTTCAGTAGAAAACCGGGTTGCAATGCTTGATTATCTGTAGGTAACGCAAATCCAGAAACTTTACAAACTTTACAAACTTTGATTTGCAGTAGAAAACAGTTTGTAAATGCACGATTTTCAATGCGAAAACCAAATCCAGAAATTTTACAATAGGCTTTCAAATCTTTGATTTTCAGTAGAAAACCGGGTTGGAATGCTTGATTATCTGTGTGTAAACCCAAATCCAGAAACTTTACAATAGGATTTCAAATCTTTGATTTGCAGTAGAAAACAGTTTGTAAATGCACGATTTTCAATGGGAAAACAAAAATCCAGAAACTTTACCATAGGCTTTCAAATCTTTGATTTTATATAGTAAACAGTGTTGAAATGCATTATTATCAGTGTGTCGACGCAAATCCAGAATAGGATTTCAAATCTTTGATTTTCTGATGAAAACCTGGTTGAAATGCACGATTTTCAGTGTGTAAACGCAAATCCAGATACTTTACAATAGGCATTCAAATCTTGGATTTTCTGTTGAAAACAGTGTTGAAATGCATGATTTTCAGTGTGTAAACGCAAATCCAGAAACATAGGCTTTGAAATCTTTGATTTTCAGTAGAAAACCGGGTTGGAATGCTTGATTATCTGTAGGTAACGCAAATCCAGAAACTTTACAAACTTTACAAACTTTGATTTGCAGTAGAAAACAGTTTGTAAATGCACGATTTTCAGTGCTAAAAACCAAATCCAGTAACTTTACCATAGGCTGTCAAATCTTTGATTTTCAGTAGTAAACAGTGTTGAAATGCATGATTATCAGTGTGTAAACGCAAATCCAGATACTTTACAATAGGCATTCAAATCTTTGATTTTCTGTTGAAAACAGTGTTGTAATGCACGATTTTCAGTGTATAAACGCAAATCCAGATACTTTACAATAGGATTTCAAATCTTTGATTTTCTGTTGAAAACAGTGTTGTAATGCACGATTTTCAGTAGAAAACCAAATCCAGATACTTTACAATAGGATTTCAAATCTTTGATTTTCTGATGAAAACCGGGTTGAAATGTTTACTACTGAAAATCAAAGATTTGAAAGCCTATCGTAAAGTATCTGGATTTGCGTTTACACACTGATAATCATGCATTTCAACACTGTTTACTACTAAAAATCAAAGATTTGAAAGCCTGCGGTAAAGTTTCTGGATTTGGTTTTCGCATTGAAAATCGTGCATTTACAAACTGTTTTCTACTGCAAATCAAAGATTTGAAATCCTATTGTAAAGTTTCTGGATTTGCGTTACACACAGATAATCATGCATTTCAACACTGTTTACTACTGAAAATCAAAGATTTGAATAGTATCTGGATTTGCGTTTATACACTGATAATAATGCATTTCAACACTGTTTACTATATAAAATCAAAGATTTGAAAGCCTATGGTTAAGTTTCTGGATTTTTGTTTTCCCATTGAAAATCGTGCATTTACAAACTGTTTTCTACTGAAAATCAAAGATTTAGATTGCCTATTGTAAAGTATCTGGATATGCGTTTACACACTGAAAATCGTGCATTTCAACCAGGTTTACATCAGAAAATAAAAGATTTGAAATCCTATTCTGGATTTGCGTTTACACACTGATAATCGTGCATTTCAACACTGTTTTCAAGAGAAAATCAAAGATTTGAAAGCCTATTGTAAAGTTTCTGGATTTGGTTTTCGCATTGAACATCATGCACCCGGTTTTCATCAGAAAATCAAAGATTTGAAATTCTATTGTATCTGGATTTGCGTTTATACACTGATAATAATGCATTTCAACACTGTTTACTACTGCAAATCAAAGATTTGAAAGCCTATTGTAAAGTTTCTGGATTTGCGTTACACACAGATAATCAACCATTGCTACCCGGTTTTCTACTGAAAATCAAAGATTTGAAAGCCTATGTTTCTGGATTTGCGTTTTCGCATTGAAAATCATGCATTTCAACACTGTTTACTGCTGAAAATCAAAGATTTGAAAGAGTATTGTAAAGTTTCTGGATTTTTGTTTTCCCATTGAAAATCGTGCATTTACAAACAATTTTCTACTGCAAATCCTATTGTAAAGTTTCTGGATTTGGGTTTACACACAGATAATCAAGCATTGCAACCCGGTTTTCTACTGAAAATCAAAGATTTGAAAGCCTATGTTTCTGGATTTGCGTTTTCGCATTGAAAATCATGCATTTGAACACTGTTTACTACTGAAAATCAAAGATTGGAATGCCTATTGTAAAGTTTCTGGATTTGCGTTTACACACTGAAAATCGTGCATTTCAACACTGTTTACTATATAAAATCAAAGATTTGAAAGCCTATTGTAAAGTTTCTGGATTTTTGTTTTCCCATTGAAAATCGTGCATTTACAAACTGTTTTCTACTGCAAATCAAAGATTTGAAATCCTATTGTAAAGTTTCTGGATTTGCCTTACACACAGATAATCAACCATTGCAACCCGGTTTTCTACTGAAAATCAAAGATTTGAAAGCCTATGTTTCTGGATTTGCGTTTTCGCATTGAAAATCATGCATTTCAACACTGTTTACTACTGAAAATCAAAGATTTGAATGCCTATTGTAAAGTATCTGGATTTGCGTTTACACTGAAAATCGTGCATTTCAACCCGGTTTTCATCAGAAAATCAAAGATTTAAAATCCTATTCTGTATTTGCGTTTTCGCATTGAAAATCATGCATTTCAACACTGTTTACTACTGAAAATCAAAGATTTGAATGCCTATTGTAAAGTTTCTGGATTTGCGTTTATACACATGCATTTCAACACTGTTTACTACTGAAAATCAAAGATTTGGAAGCCTATGGTAAAGTTTCTGGATTTTTGTTTTCCCATTGAAAATCGTGCATTTACAAACTGTTTTCTACTGAAAATCAAAGATTTGAAATCCTATTGTAATGTTTCTAGATTTGTTTTTACACACTGATAATCATGCATTTCAACACTGTTTACTACTGAAAATCAAAGATTTTAAAGCCTATTGTAAAGTTTCTGGATTTGCGTTTTCGCATTGAAAATCATGCATTGGAAGCCTATTGTAAAGTATCTGGATTTGCGTTTACACACTGAAAATCGTGCATTTCAACCAGGTTTTCATCAGAAAATCAAAGATTTGAAATCCTATTCTGGATTTGCGTTTACACACTGATAATCATGCATTTCCACACTGTTTACTACTGAAAATCAAAGATTTTAAAGCCTATTGTAATGTTTCTGGATTTGCGTTTTCGCATTAAAAATCGTGCATTTCAACCCGGTTTTCATCAGAAAATCAAAGATTTGAAATCCTATCGTAAAGTATCTGGATTTGCGTTTACACACTGATAATCGTGCATTTCAACACTGTTTTCAACAGAAAATCAAAGATTTGAAAGCCTATTGTAAAGTTTCTGGATTTGGTTTTCGCATTGAACATCATGCACCCGGTTTTCATCAGAAAATCAAAGATTTGAAATTCTATTGTATCTGGATTTGCGTTTATACACTGATAATAATGCATTTCAACACTGTTTACTGCTGAAAATCAAAGATTTTAAAGCCTATTGTAAAGTTTCTGGATTTTTGTTTTCCCATTGAAAATCGTGCATTTACAAACAATTTTCTACTGCAAATCCTATTGTAAAGTTTCTGGATTTGGGTTTACACACAGATAATCAAGAATTCCAACCCGGTTTTCTACTGAAAATCAAAGATTTGAAAGCCTGGATGTGCGTTTTCGCATTGAAAATCATGCATTTCAACACTGTTTACTACAGAAAATCAAAGATTTGAATGCCTATTGTAAAGTATCTGGATTTGCGTTTACACTGAAAATCGTGCATTTCAACCCGGTTTTCATCAGAAAATCAAAGATTTAAAATCCTATTCTGGATTTGCGTTTACACACTGATAATCGTGCATTTCAACACTGTTTACTACTGAAAATCAAAGATTTGGATTCCTGGATTTTTGTTTTCCCATTGAAAATCGTGCATTTACAAACTGTTTTCTACTGAAAATCAAAGATTTGAAATCCTATTGTAAAGTTTCTGGATTTGCGTTACACACAGATAATCAACCATTGCAACCCGGTTTTCTACTGAAAATCAAAGATTTGAAAACGCAAATCCAGAAACATGACAATAGGCTTTCAAATCTTTGATTTTCTGATGAAAACCGGGTTGAAATGCACGATTATCAGTGTGTAAACGCAAATCCAGAATAGGATTTCAAATCTTTGATTTTCTGATGAAAACGTGGTTGAAATGATCGATTTTCAGTGTGTAATCCAGATACTTTACAATAGGAATCCAAATCTTTGATTTTCAGTAGTAAACAGTGTTGAAATGCACGATTATCAGTGTGTAAACGCAAATCCAGAATAGGATTTTAAATCTTTGATTTTCTGATGAAAACCGGGTTGAAATGCACGATTTTCAGTGTAAACGCAAATCCAGATACTTTACAATAGGCATTCAAATCTTTGATTTTCTGTAGTAAACAGTGTTGAAATGCATGATTTTCAATGCGAAAACGCACATCCAGAAACATAGGCTTTCAAATCTTTGATTTTCAGTAGAAAACCGGGTTGCAATGCTTGATTATCTGTGTGTAACGCAAATGCAGAAACTTTACAATAGGATTTCAAATCTTTGATTTGCAGTAGTAAACAGTTTGTAAATGCATGATTTTCAATGCGAAAACGCAAATCCAGAAACATAGGCTTTCAAATCTTTGATTTTCAGTAGAAAACCGGGTTGTAATGCTTGATTATCTGTGTGTAATGCAAATCCAGAAATTTTACAATAGGATTTAAAATCTTTGAAAACAGTGTTGTAATGCACGATTTTCAGTAGAAAACCAAATCCAGATACTTTACAATAGGATTTCAAATTTTTGAGTTTCTGATGAAATCCGGGTTGAAATGCACGATTTTCAGTGTGTAAACGCAAATCCAGATACTTTACAATAGGCATTCAAATCTTGGATTTTCTGTTGAAAACAGTGTTGAAATGCATGATTTTCAGTGTGTAAACGCAAATCCAGAAACATAGGCTTTCAAATCTTAGATTTTCAGTAGAAAACCGGGTTGGAAAGCTTGATTATCTATGTGTAAACCCAAATCCAGAAACTTTACAATAGGATTTCAAATCTTTGATTTGCAGTAGAAAACAGTTTGTAAATGCACGATTTTCAATGGGAAAACAAAAATCCAGAAACTTTACAATAGGCTTTAAAATCTTTGATTTTCAGTCGTAAACAGTGTTGAAATGCATGATTTTCAATGCGAAAACGCAAATCCAGATACTTTACAATAGGCATTCAAATCTTTGATTTGCAGTAGAAAACAGTTTGTAAATGCACGATTTTCAATGCGAAAACCAAATCCAGAAACTTTACCGCAGGCTTTCAAATCTTTGATTTTCAGTAGTAAACAGTGTTGAAATGCATGATTTTCAATGCGAAAACGCAAATCCAGAAACATAGGCTTTCAAATCTTTGATTTTCAGTAGAAAACCGGGTTGCAATGCTTGATTATCTGTGTGTAAACCCAAATCCAGAAACTCTACAATAGGATTTCAAATCTTTGAAAACAGTTTGTAAATGCACGATTTTCAATGAGAAAACAAAAATCCAGAAACTTTACCATAGGCTTTCAAATCTTTGATTTTATATAGTAAACAGTGTTGAAATGCATTATTATCAGTGTATAAACGCAAATCCAGAATAGCATTTCAAATCTTGGATTTTCTGTTGAAAACAGTGTTAAAATTCACGATTATCAGTGTGTCAACGCAAATCCAGAATAGGATTTCAAATCTTGGATTTTCTGATTAAAACCTGGTTGAAATGCACGATTTTCAGTGTGTAAACGCAAATCCAGAATAGGATTTCTGATGAAAACCTGGTTGAAATGCACGATTTTCAGTGTGTAAACGCAAATCCAGATACTTTACAATAGGCAATCTAAATCTTTGATTTTCTGTTGAAAACAGTGTTGAAATGCATGATTTTCAATGCGAAAACACAAATACAGAAACATTACAATAAGCATTTACGATTATCAGTGCGAAAACGCAAATCCAGAAACATAGGCTTTCAAATCTTTGATTTTCAGTAGAAAACCGGGTTGCAATGCTTGATTATCTGTGTGTAACGCAAATCCAGAAACTTTACAATAGGATTTCAAATCTTTGATTTGCAGTAGAAAACAGTTTGTAAATGCACGATTTTCAATGCGAAAACCAAATCAAGAAACTTTACCGCAGGCTTTCAAATCTTTGATTTTCAGTAGTAAACAGTGTTGAAATGCATGATTATCAGTGTGTAAACGCGAATCCAGAATAGGATTTTAAATCTTTGATTTTCTGATGAAAACCGGGTTGAAATGCACGATTTTCAGTGTAAACGCAAATCCAGATACTTTACAACAGGCATTCAAATCTTGGATTTTCTGTTGAAAACAGTGTTGAAATGCATGATTTTCAGTGTGTAAACGCAAATCCAGAACTATAGGCTTTCAAATCTTTGATTTTCAGTAGAAAACCGGGGGGGAATGCTTGATTATCTGTGTGTAAACCCAAATCCAGAAACTTTACAATAGGATTTCAAATCTTTGATTTGCAGTAGAAAACAGTTTGTAAATGCACGATTTTCAATGGGAAAACAAAAATCCAGAAACTTTACAATAGGCATTCAAATCTTTGATTTTCAGTAGTAAACAGTGTTGAAATGCATGATTTTCAATGCGAAAACGCAAATCCAGAAACATAGGCTTTCAAATCTTTGATTTTCAGTAGAAAACCGGGTTGCAATGCTTGATTATCTGTGTGTAACGCAAATCCAGAAACTTTACAATAGGATTTCAAATCTTTGATTTGCAGTAGAAAACAGTTTGTAAATGCACGATTTTCAATGCGAAAACCAACTCCAGAAACTTTACCGCAGGCTTTCAAATCTTTGATTTAAGTAGTAAACAGTGTTAAAATGCATGATTATCAGTGTGTAAACGCAAATCCAGATACTTTACCATAGGCTTTCAAATCTTTGATTTTCAGTAGTAAACAGTGTTGAAATGCATGATTATCAGTGTGTAAACGCAAATCCAGAATAGGATTTTAAATCTTTGATTTTCTGATGAAAACCGGGTTGAAATGCACGATTTTCAGTGTAAACGCAAATCCAGATACTTTACAATAGGCATTCAAATCTTTGATTTTCTGATGAAAACCTGGTTGAAATGCACGATTTTCAGTGTGTAAACGCAAATTCAGATACTTTACAATAGGCATTCAAATCTTTGATTTTTAGTAGTTTACTACATGCAGTGTTGAAATGCATGATTTTCAATGCGAAAACGCAAATCCAGAAACATAGGCTTTCAAATCTTTGATTTTCAGTAGAAAACCGGGTTGCAATGCTTGATTATCTGTGTGTAACGCAAATCCAGAAACTTTACAATAGGATTTCAAATCTTTGATTTGCAGTAGAAAACAGTTTGTAAATGCACGATTTTCAATGCGAAAACCAAATCCAGAAACTTTACCGCAGGCTTTCAAATCTTAGATTTTCAGTAGAAAACCGGGTTGGAAAGCTTGATTATCTGTGTGTAAACCCAAATCCAGAAACTTTACAATAGGATTTCAAATCTTTGATTTTCAGTAGTAAACAGTGTTGAAATGCACGATTATCAGTGTGTAAACGCAAATCCAGATACTTTACCATAGGCTTTCAAATCTTTGATTTTCAGTAGTAAACAGTGTTGAAATGCATGATTTTCAATGCGAAAACGCAAATCCAGAAACATAGGCTTTCAAATCTTTGATTTTCAGTAGAAAACCGGGTTGGAATGCTTGATTATCTGTGTGTAAACCCAAATCCAGAAACTTTACAATAGGATTTCAAATGTTTGATTTGCAGTAGAAAACAGTTTGTAAATGCACGATTTTCAATGGGAAAACAAAAATCCAGAAACTTTACCATAGGCTTTCAAATCTTTGATTTTCAGTAGAAAACCGGGTTGTAATGCTTGATTATCTGTAGGTAACGCAAATCCAGAAACTTTACAATAGGATTTCAAATCTTTGATTTGCAGTAGAAAACAGTTTGTAAATGCACGATTTTCAATACGAAAACCAAATCCAGAAACTTTACCGCAGGCTTTCAAATCTTTGATTTTCAGTAGTAAACAGTGTTGAAATGCATGATTATCAGTGTGTAAACGCAAATCTAGATACTTTACAATAAACTTTCAAATCGTTGATTTTCTGATGAAAACCGGGTTGAAATGCACGATTTTCAGTGTGTAAACGCAAATCCACATACTTTACAATAGGCATTCAAACCTTTGATTTTCAGTAGTAAACAGTGTTGAAATGCATGATTTTCAATGCGAACACGCAAATCTAGAAACATAGGCTTTCAAATCTTTGATTTTCAGTAGCAAACCGGGTTGCAATGCTTGATTATCTGTGTGTAAACCCAAATCCAGAAACTTTACAATAGGATTTCAAATCTTTGATTTGCAGTAGAAAACAGTTTGTAAATGCACGATTTTCAATGGGAAAACAAAAATCCAGAAACTTTACCGCAGGCTTTCAAATCTTTGATTTTCAGTAGTAAACAGTGTTGAAATGCATGATTATCAGTGTGTAAACGCAAATCCAGATACTTTACCATAGGCTTTCAAAACTTTGATTTTCAGTAGAAAACTGGGTTGTAATGCTTGATTATCTGTAGGTAACGCAAATCCAGAAACTTTACAATAGGATTTCAAATCTTTGATTTGCAGTAGAAAACAGTTTGTAAATGCACGATTTTCAATACGAAAACCAAATCCAGAAACTTTAATGCAGGCTTTCAAATCTTTGATTTTCAGTAGTAAACAGTGTTGAAATGCATGATTATCAGTGTGTAAACGCAAATGCAGATACTTTACAATAGGCATTCAAATCTTTGATTTTCTGTTGAAAACAGTGGTGTAATGCACGATTTTCAGTGTATAAACGCAAATCTAGATACTTTACAATAGGATTTCAAATCGTTGATTTTCTGATGAAAACCGGGTTGAAATGCACGATTTTCAGTGTGTAAACGCAAATCCACATACTTTACAATAGGCATTCAAACCTTTGATTTTCAGTAGTAAACAGTGTTGAAATGCATGATTTTCAATGCGAAAACGCAAATCTAGAAACATAGGCTTTCAAATCTTGGATTTTCAGTAGAAAACCGGGTTGCAATGCTTGATTATCAATACGAAAACCAAATCCAGAAACTTTACCGCAGGCTTTCAAATCTTTGATTTTCAGTAGTAAACAGTGTTGAAATGCATGATTATCAGTGTGTAAACGCAAATCCAGATACTTTACCATAGGCTTTCAAAACTTTGATTTTCAGTAGAAAACCAGTTTGTAAATGCACGATTTTCAATACGAAAACCAAATCCAGAAACTTTACCATAGGCTGTCAAATCTTTGATTTTCAGTAGTAAACAGTGTTGAAATGCATGATTATCAGTGTATAAACGCAAATCCAGATACTTTACAATAGGCTTTCAAATCTTTGATTTTCAGTAGAAAACCGGGTTGCAATGCTTGATTATCTGTGTGTAAACCCAAATCCAGAAACTCTACAATAGGATTTCAAATCTTTGATTTGCAGTAGAAAACAGTTTGTAAATGCACGATTTTCAATGGGAAAACAAAAATCCAGAAACTTTACCATAGGCTTTCAAATCTTTGATTTTATATAGTAAACAGTGTTGAAATGCATTATCATCAGTATAAACGCAAATCCAGAATAGCATTTCAAATCTTGGATTTTCTGTTGAAAACAGTGTTGAAATGCACGATTATCAGTGTGTCAACGCAAATCCAGAATAGGATTTCAAATCTTTGATTTTCTGATGAAAACCTGGTTGAAATGCACGATTTTCAGTGTGTAAACGCAAATCCAGATACTTTACAATAGGCAATCTAAATCTTTGATTTTCTGTTGAAAACAGTGTTGAAATGCATGATTTTCAATGCCAAAAACACAAATACAGAAACATTACAATAGGCTTTAAAATCTTTGATTTTCAGTAGTAAACAGTGTTGAAATGCATGATTTTCAATGCGAAAACGCTTATCCAGAAACATAGGCTTTCAAATCTTTGATTTTCAGTAGAAAACCGGGTTGCAATGCTTGATTATCTGCGTGTAACGCAAATCCAGCATTTCAACATTGTTTTCAACAGAAAATCAAAGATTTAGTATCTGGATTTGCGTTTACACACTGAAAATCGTGCATTTCAACCAGGTTTTCATCACAAATCCTATTCTGGATTGGCGTTGACACACTGATAATCGTGCATTTCAACACTGTTTTCAACAGAAAATCCAAGATTTCAAATGCTATTCTGGATTTGCGTTTATACACTGATAATAATGTATTTCAACACTGTTTACTATATAAAATCAAAGATTTGAAAGCCTATGGTAAAGTTTCTGGATTTTTGTTTTCCCATTGAAAATCGTGCATTTACAACACTGTTTTCAACAGAAAATCAAAGATTTGAAATCCTATTTTAAAGTTTCTGGATTTGCGTTACACACAGATAATCAAGCACTGCAACCCGGTTTTCTACTGAAAATCAAAGATTGGAAAACAAAAATCCAGAAACTTTACCATAGGCTTTCAAATCTTTGATTTTCAGTAGTAAACAGTGTTGAAATGCATGATTATCAGTGTGTAAACGCAAATCCAGAATAGGATTTTAAATCTTTGATTTTCTGATGAAAACCGGGTTGAAATGCACGATGTTCAGTATAAACGCAAATCCAGATACTTTACAACAGGCATTCAAATCTTGGATTTTCTGTTGAAAACAGTGTTGAAATGCATGATTTTCAGTGTGTAAACGCAAATCCAAAAACATAGGCTTTCAAATCTTAGATTTTCAGTAGAAAACCGGGTTGGAATGCTTGATTATCTGTGTGTAAACCCAAATCCAGAAACTTTACAATAGGATTTCAAATCTTTGATTTGCAGTAGAAAACAGTTTGTAAATGCACGATTTTCAATGGGAAAACAAAAATCCAGAAACTTTACAATAGGCATTCAAATCTTTGATTTTCAGTAGTAAACAGTGTTGAAATGCATGATTTTCAATGCGAAAACGCAAATACAGAAACATTACAATAGGCTTTAAAATCTTTGATTTTCAGTAGTAAACAGTGTTGAAATGCACGATTTTCAGTGTGTAAACGCAAATCCAGAATAGGATTTTAAATCTTTGATTTTCTGATGAAAACCGGGTTGAAATGCACGATTTTCAGTGTGTAAACGCAAATCCAGATACTTTACAATAGGCATTCAAATCTTGGATTTTCTGTTGAAAACAGTGTTGAAATGCATGATTTTCAGTGTGTAAACGCAAATCCAGAACTATAGGCTTTCAAATCTTTGATTTTCAGTAGAAAACCGGGTTGCAGTGGTTGATTATCTGTGTGTAAGGCAAATCCAGAAACTTTACAATAGCATTTCAAATCTTTGATTTTCTGTTGAAAACAGTGTTGAAATGCACGATTATCAGTGTGTAAACGCAAATCCAGAATAGGATTTCAAATCTTTGATTTTCTGATTCATCAGAATATCTTTGATATTACAATCCTATTGTTGAAATGCACGATTTTCAGTGGGTAAACGCAAATCCAGATACTTTACAATAGGCATTCAAATCTTTGATTTTCAGTAGTAAACAGTGTTTAAATGCATGATTTTCAATGCGAAAACGCAAATCAAGAAACATAGGCTTTCAAATCTTTGATTTTCAGTAGAAAACCGGGTTGGAATGCTTGATTATCTGTGTGTAAACCCAAATCCAGTAACTTTACCATAGGCTTTCAAATCTTTGATTTCATATAGTAAACAGTGTTGAAATGCATTATTATCAGTGTATAAACGCAAATCCAGAATAGGATTTCAAATCTTTGATTTTCTGTTGAAAACAGTGTTGAAATGCACGATTATCAGTGTGTCAACGCTAATCCAGATTAGGATTTCAAATCTTTGATTTTCTGATGAAAACCTGGTTGAAATGCACGATTTTCAGTGTGTAAAGTATCTGGATTTGATTTACAGTAGTAAACAGTGTTGAAATGCATGATTTTCAATGCGAAAACGCAAATCCAGAAACATAGGCTTTCAAATCTTTGATTTTCAGTAGAAAACCGGGTTGCAGTGCTTGATTATCTGTGTGTAACGCAAATCCAGAAACTTTACAATAGGATTTAAAATCTTTGATTTTCTGATGAAAACCGGGTTGAAATGTTTACTACTGAAAATCAAAGATTTGAAAGCCTATGGTAAAGTATCTGGATTTGCGTTTACACACTGATAATCATGCATTTCAACACTGTTTACTACTAAAAATCAAAGATTTGAAAGCCTGCGGTAAAGTTTCTGGATTTGGTTTTCGCATTGAAAATCGTGCATTTACAAACTGTTTTCTACTGCAAATCAAAGATTTGAAATCCTATTGTAAAGTTTCTGGATTTGCGTTACACACAGATAATCAAGCATTGCAACCCGGTTTTCTACTGAAAATCAAAGATTTGAAAGCCTATGTTTCTAGATTTGCGTTTACACACTGAAAATCGTGCATTTCAACCCGGTTTTCATCAGAATATCTTTGATATTACAATCCTATTGTAAAGTATCTTTGATATTTACAATCCTATTGTAAAGTATCTGGATTTGGTTTTCTACTGAAAATCGTGCATTACAACACTGTTTTCAACAGAAAATCAAAGATTTGAAAACCTATTGTAAAGTTTCTGGATTTGCGTTACACGCAGATAATCAAGCATTGCAACCCGGTTTTCTACTGAAAATCAAAAATTTGAAAGCCTATGTTTCTGGATTTGCGTTTTCGCATTGAAAATCATGCATTTCAACACTGTTTTCAACAGAAAATCAAAGATTTAGATTGTAAAGTATCTGGATTTGCGTTTACACACTGATAATCGTACATTTCAACACTGTTTACTACTGAAAATCAAAGATTTGAAAGCCTATTGTAATGTTTCTGGATTTGCGTTTTCAAATCTTTGATTTTCAGTAGAAAACAGTGGTGAAATGCATGATTTTCAATGGGAAAACAAAAATCCAGAAACTTTACAATAGGCTTCCAAATCTTTGATTTTTAGTAGTAAACAGTGTTGAAATGCATGATTTTCAATGCGAAAACGCAAATCCAGAAACATAGGCTTTCAAATCTTTGATTTTCAGTAGAAAACCGGGTTGCAATGGTTGATTATCTGTGTGTAACGCAAATCCAGAAACTTTACAATAGGCTTTCAAATCTTTGATTTTCAGTGTTGAAATGCATGATTATCAGTGTGTAAACGCAAATCCAGAATAGGATTTTAAATCTTTGATTTTCTGATGAAAACCGGGTTGAAATGCACGATTTTCAGTGTAAACGCAAATCCAGATACTTTACAATAGGCATTCAAATCTTTGATTTTCAGTAGTAAACAGTGTTGAAATGCATGATTTTCAATGCGAAAACGCAAATCCAGAAACATAGGCTTTCAAATCTTTTTCAATGCTTGATTATCTGTGTGTAACGCTAATTTAGAAACTTTACAATAGTATTTGAAATCTTTGATTTGCAGTAACAAACAGTTTTTAAATGCACGATTTTCAATGCGAAAACCAAATACAGAAACTTTACCATAGGCTTTCAAATCTTTGATTTTCAGTAGAAAACAGTGTTGAAAGTGTATACACGCAAATCCAGATACTTTACAATAGAATTTCAAATCTTTGATTTTCTGATGAAAACCGGGTTGAAATGCACGATTATCAGTGTGTAAACGCAAAACTTTACAATATGCAATCTAAATCTTTGATTTTCTGTTGAAAACAGTGTTGAAATGCATGATATTCAATGCGAAAACGCAAATCCAGAAACATAGGCTTTCATATCTTTGTTTTTCAGTAGAAAACCGGGTTGGAATGCTTGATTTTCTGTGTGTAAACCCAAATCCAGAAACTTTACAATAGGATTTCAAATCTTTGATTTGCAGTAGAAAACAGTTTGTAAATGCAGTATTTTCAATGGGAAAACAAAAATCCAGAAACTTTACCATAGGCTTTCAAATCTTTGATTTACAGTAGTTATCAGTGTTGAAATGCATGATTTTCAATGCGAAAACGCAAATCCAGAAACATAGGCTTTCAAATCTTTGATTTTCAGTAGAAAACCGGGTTGCAATGCTTGATTATCTGTGTGTAACGCAAATCCAGAAACTTTACAATAGGATTTCAAATCTTTGATTTTCTAATGAAAACCGGGTTGAAATGCACGATTTGTAAAGCAAATGTGTAAAGCAAATCCAGAATAGGATTTCAAATCTTTGATGAAAACGTGGTTGAAATGCACGATTTTCAGTGTGTAATCCAGATACTTTACAATAGGAATCCAAATCTTTGATTTTCAGTAGTAAACAGTGTTGAAATGCATGATTTTCAATGCGAAAACGCAAATCCAGAAACATACGCTTTCAAATCTTTGATTTTCAGTAGAAAACCGGGTTGCAATGCTTGATTATCTGTGTGTAACGCAAATCCAGAAACTTTACAATAGGATTTCAAATCTTTGATTTTCTAATGAAAACCGGGTTGAAATGCACGATTTGTAAAGCAAATGTGTAAAGCAAATCCAGAATAGGATTTCAAATCTTTGATGAAAACGTGGTTGAAATGCACGATTTTCAGTGTGTAATCCAGATACTTTACAATAGGAATCCAAATCTTTGATTTTCAGTAGTAAACAGTGTTGAAATGCATGATTTTCAATGCGAAAACGCAAATCCAGAAACATACGCTTTCAAATCTTTGATTTTCAGTAGAAAACCGGGTTGCAATGCTTGATTATCTGTGTGTAACGCAAATCCAGAAACTTTACAATAGGATTTCAAATCTTTGATTTTCTAATGAAAACCGGGTTGAAATGCACGATTTGTAAAGCAAATGTGTAAAGCAAATCCAGAATAGGATTTCAAATCTTTGATGAAAACGTGGTTGAAATGCACGATTTTCAGTGTGTAATCCAGATACTTTACAATAGGAATCCAAATCTTTGATTTTCAGTAGTAAACAGTGTTGAAATGCATGATTTTCAATGCGAAAACGCAAATCCAGAAACATACGCTTTCAAATCTTTGATTTTCAGTAGAAAACGTGGTTGCAATGCTTGATTATCTGTGTGTAACGCAAATCCAGAAACTTTACAATAGGATTTCAAATCTTTGATTTTCTAATGAAAACCGGGTTGAAATGCACGATTTGTAAAGCAAATGTGTAAAGCAAATCCAGAATAGGATTTCAAATCTTTGATGAAAACGTGGTTGAAATGCACGATTTTCAGTGTGTAATCCAGATACTTTACAATAGGAATCCAAATCTTTGATTTTCAGTAGTAAACAGTGTTGAAATGCATGATTTTCAATGCGAAAACGCAAATCCAGAAACATACGCTTTCAAATCTTTGATTTTCAGTAGAAAACCGGGGTGCAATGCTTGATTATCTGTGTGTAACGCAAATCCAGAAACTTTACAATAGGATTTCAAATCTTTGATTTTCAGTAGTAAACAGTGTTGAAATGCACGATTTTCAATGGGAAAACAAAAATCCAGAAACTTTACCGCAGGTCTTCAAATCTTTGATTTTCAGTAGTAAACAGTGTTGAAATGCATGATTTTCAATACGAAAACGCAAATACAGAAACATTACAATAGGCTTTAAAATCTTTGATTTTCAGTAGTAAACAGTGTTGAAATGCACGATTTTCAGTGTGTAAACGCAAATCCAGAATAGGATTTTAAATCTTTGATTTTCTGATGAAAACCGGGTTAAATGCACGTGTGTAAACGCAAATCCAGAACCATAGGCTTTCCAATCTTTGATTTTCAGTAGAAAACCGGGGGAGAATGCTTGATTATCTGTGTGTAAACCGAAATCCAGAAACTTTACAATAGGATTTCAAAACTTTGATTTGAAGTAGAAAACAGTTTGTAAATGCACGATTTTCAATGCGAAAACCAACTCCAGAAACTTTACCGCAGGCTTTCAAATCTTTGATTTTCAGTAGTAAACAAGTGTTGAAATGCATGATTATCAGTGTGTAAACGCAAATCCAGATACTTTACCATAGGCTTTCAAATCTTTGATTTTCAGTAGTAAACAGTGCATGATTATCAGTGTGTAAACGCAAATCCAGAATAGGATTTTAAATCTTTGATTTTCTGATTAAAACCGGGTTGAAATGCACGATTTTCAGTGTAAACGCAAATCCAGATACTTTACAATAGGCATTCAAATCTTTGATTTTTAGTAGTAAACAGTGTTGAAATGCATGATTTTCAATGCGAAAACGCAAATCCAGAAATATAGGCTTTCAAATCTTTGATTTTCAGTAGAAAACCGGGTTGCAATGCTTGATTATCTGTGTGTAACGCAAATCCAGAAACTTTACAATAGGATTTCAAATCTTTGATTTTCTGTTGAAACCAGTGTTGTAATGCACGATTTTCAGTAGAAAACCAAATCCAGATACTTTACAATAGGATTTCAAATCTTTGATTTTCAGTAGTAAACAGTGTTGAAATGCATGATTATCAGTGTTTAAACGCAAATCCAGAATAGGATTTTAAATCTTTGATTTTCTGATGAAAACCGGGTAGGAAATGCACGATTTTCAGTGTAAACGCAAATCCAGATTGCCTATTGAGGCATTCAAATCTTTGATTTTCTGATGAAAACAGTGTTGAAATGCACGATTTTCAGTGTGTAAACGCAAATTCAGATACTTTACAATAGGCATTCAAGTCTTTGATTTTTAGTAGTAAACAGTGTTGAAATGCATGATTTTCAATGCGAAAACGCAAATCCAGAAACATAGGCTTTCAAATCTTTGATTTTCAGTAGAAAACCGGGTTGCAATGCTTGATTATCTGTGTGTAACGCAAATTCAGAAACTTTACAATAGGATTTCAAATCTTTGATTTTCTGTTGAAACCAGTGTTGTAATGCACGATTTTCAGTAGAAAACCAAATCCAGATACTTTACAATAGGATTTCAAATCTTTGATTTTCTGATGAAAACCGGGTTGAAATGCACGATTTTCAGTGTGTAACCGCAAATCCAGATACTTTACAATAGGCATTCAAATCTTTGATTTTCTGATGAAAACCTGGTTGAAATGCACGATTTTCAGTGTGTAAACGCAAATTCAGATACTTTACAATAGGCATTCAAGTCTTTGATTTTTAGTAGTAAACAGTGTTGAAATGCATGATTTTCAATGCGAAAACGCAAATCCAGAACCATAGGCTTTCAAATCTTTGATTTTCAGTAGAAAACCGGGGGGGAATGCTTGATTATCTGTGTGTAAACCCAAATCCAGAAACTTGACAATAGGATTTCAAATCTTTGATTTGCAGTAGAAAACAGTTTGTAAATGCACGATTTTCAATGGGAAAACAAAAATCCAGAAACATTACAATAGGCTTTAAAATCTTTGATTTTCAGTAGGAAACAGTGTTGAAATGCATGATTTTCAATGCGAAAACGCAAATACAGAAACATTACAATAGGATTTCAAATCTTTGATTTGCAGTAGAAAACAGTGTTGAAATGCATGATTATCAGTGTGTAAACGCAAATCCAGATACTTTACCGCAGGCTTTTAAATCTTTGATTTTCAGTGTGTAAACGCAAATCCAGAAACATAGGCTTTCAAATCTTAGATTTTCAGTAGAAAACCGGGTTGCAATGCTTGATTATCTGTGTGTAAACCCAAATCCAGAAACTTTACAATAGGATTTCACATCTTTGATTTGCAGTAGAAAATCGTTTGTAAATGCACGATTTTCAATGGGAAAACAAAAATACAGAAACTTTACAATAGGCTTTCAAATCTTTGATTTTCTGATGAAAACCTGGTTGAAATGTACGATTTTCAAAAGTGTGTAAACGCAAATTCAGATACTTTACAATAGGCATTCAAATCTTTGATTTTCAGTAGTAAACAGTGTTGAAATGCATGATTTTCAATGCGAAAACGCAAATCCAGAAACATAGGCTTTCAAATCTTTGATTTTCAGTAGAAAACCGGGTTGCAATGCTTGATTATCTGTGTGTAACGCAAATCCAGAAACTTTACAATAGGATTTAAAATCTTTGATTTTCTGTTGAAAACAGTGTTGTAATGCACGATTTTCAGTAGAAAACGAAATCCAGATACTTTACAATAGGATTTCAAATTTTTGATTTTCTGATGAAATCCGGGTTGAAATGCACGATTTTCAGTGTGTAAACGCAAATCCAGATACTTTACAATAGGCATTCAAATCTTGGATTTTCTGTTGAAAACAGTGTTGAAATGCATGATTTTCAGTGTGTAAACGCAAATCCAGAACCATAGGCTTTCAAATCTTTGATTTTCAGTAGAAAACCGGGGGGGGAATGCTTGATTATCTGTGTGTAAACCCAAATCCAGAAACTTTACAATAGGATTTCAAATCTTTGATTTGCAGTAGAAAACAGTTTGTAAATGCACGATTTTCAATGGGAAAACAAAAATCCAGAAACTTTACAATAGGCATTCAAATCTTGGATTTTCAGTAGTAAACAGTGTGGAAATGCATGATTTTCAGTGTGTAAACGCAAATCCAGAAACATAGGCTTTCAAATCTTAGATTTTCAGTAGAAAACCGGGTTGCAATGCTTGATTATCTGTGTGTAAACCCAAATCCAGAAACTTTACAATAGGATTTCAAATCTTTGATTTGCAGTAGAAAACAGTTTGTAAATGCACGATTTTCAATGGGAAAACAAAAATCCAGAAACTTTACAATAGGCATTCAACTCTTTGATTTTCAGTAGGAAACAGTGTTGAAATGCATGATTTTCAATGCGAAAACGCAAATCCAGAAACATAGGCTTTCAAATCTTTGATTTTCAGTAGAAAACCGGGTTGCAATGCTTGATTATCTGTGTGTAACGCAAATCCAGAAACTTTACAATAGGATTTCAAATCTTTGATTTTCTGTTGTAATGCACGATTTTCAGTAGAAAACCAAATCCAGATACTTTACAATAGGATTTCAAATCTTTGATTTTCTGATGAAAACCGGGTTGAAATGCACGATTTTCAGTGTGTAAACGCAAATCCAGATACTTTACAATAGGCATTCAAATCTTGGATTTTCAGTAGTAAACAGTGTGGAAATGCATGATTTTCAGTGTGTAAACGCAAATCCAGAAACATAGGCTTTCAAATCTTTGATTTTCAGTAGAAAACCGGGGGGGGGGAATGCTTGATTATCTGTGTGTAAACCCAAATCCAGAAACTTTACAATAGGATTTCAAATCTTTGATTTGCAGTAGAAAACAGTTTGTAAATGCACGATTTTCAATGGGAAAACAAAAATCCAGAAACTTTACCATAGGCTTTCAAATCTTTGATTTTATATAGTAAACAGTGTTGAAATGCATTATTATCAGTGTGTCGACGCAAATCCAGAATAGGATTTCAAATCTTTGATTTTCTGATGAAAACCTGGTTGAAATGCACGATTTTCAGTGTGTAAACGCAAATCCAGATACTTTACAATAGGCATTCAAATCTTGGATTTTCTGTTGAAAACAGTGTTGAAATGCATGATTTTCAGTGTGTAAACGCAAATCCAGAACCATAGGCTTTCAAATCTTTGATTTTCAGTAGAAAACCGGGGGGGGAATGCTTGATTATCTGTGTGTAAACCCAAATCCAGAAACTTTACAATAGGATTTCAAATCTTTGATTTGCAGTAGAAAACAGTTTGTAAATGCACGATTTTCAATGGGAAAACAAAAATCCAGAAACTTTACAATAGGCATTCAAATCTTGGATTTTCAGTAGTAAACAGTGTGGAAATGCCTGATTTTCAGTGTGTAAACGCAAATCCAGAAACATAGGCTTTCAAATCTTTGATTTTCAGTAGAAAACCGGGTTGGAATGCTTGATTATCTGTGTGTAAACCCAAATCCAGAAACTTTACAATAGGATTTCAAATCTTTGATTTGCAGTAGAAAACAGTTTGTAAATGCACGATTTTCAATGGGAAAACAAAAATCCAGAAACTTTAAAATAGGCATTCAAATCTTTGATTTTCAGTAGTAAACAGTGTTGAAATGCATGATTTTCAATGCGAAAACGCAAATCCAGAAACATAGGCTTTCAAATCTTTGATTTTCAGTAGAAAACCGGGTTGCAATGCTTGATTATCTGTAGGTAACGCAAATCCAGAAACTTTACAAACTTTACAAACTTTGATTTGCAGTAGAAAACAGTTTGTAAATGCACGATTTTCAATGCGAAAACCAAATCCAGAAACTTTACAATAAGCTTTCAAATCTTTGATTTTCAGTAGAAAACCGGGTTGGAATGCTTGATTATCTGTGTGTAAACCCAAATCCAGAAACTTTACAATAGGATTTAAAATCTTTGATTTGCAGTAGAAAACAGTTTGTAAATGCACGATTTTCAATGGGAAAACAAAAATCCAGAAACTTTACCATAGGCTTTCAAATCTTTGATTTTATATAGTAAACAGTGTTGAAATGCATTATTATCAGTGTGTCAACGCAAATCAAGAATAGGATTTCAAATCTTTGATTTTCTGATGAAAACCTGGTTGAAATGCACGATTTTCAGTGTGTCAACGCAAATCCAGATACTTTACAATAGGCATTCAAATCTTGGATTTTCTGTTGAAAACAGTGTTGAAATGCATGATTTTCAGTGTGTAAACGCAAATCCAGAAACATAGGCTTTCAAATCTTTGATTTTCAGTAGAAAACCGGGTTGGAATGCTTGATTATCTGTGTGTCAACGCAAATCCAGAATAGGATTTCAAATCTTTGATTTTCTGATGAAAACCTGGTTGAAATGCACGATTTTCAGTGTGTCAACGCAAATCCAGATACTTTACAATAGGCATTCAAATCTTGGATTTTCTGTTGAAAACAGTGTTGAAATGCATGATTTTCAGTGTGTAAACGCAAATCCAGAAACATAGGCTTTCAAATCTTTGATTTTCAGTAGAAAACCGGGTTGGAATGCTTGATTATCTGTGTGTAAACCCAAATCCAGAAACTTTACAATAGGATTTAAAATCTTTGATTTGCAGTAGAAAACAGTTTGTAAATGCACGATTTTCAATGGGAAAACAAAAATCCAGAAACTTTACCATAGGCTTTCAAATCTTTGATTTTATATAGTAAACAGTGTTGAAATGCATTATTATCAGTGTGTCAACGCAAATCCAGAATAGGATTTCAAATCTTTGATTTTCTGATGAAAACCTGGTTGAAATGCACGATTTTCAGTGTGTCAACGCAAATCCAGATACTTTACAATAGGCATTCAAATCTTGGATTTTCTGTTGAAAACAGTGTTGAAATGCATGATTTTCAATGCGAAAACGCAAATCCAGAAACATAGGCTTTCAAATCTTTGATTTTCAGTAGAAAACCGGGTTGGAATGCTTGATTATCTGTGTGTAAACCCAAATCCAGAAACTTTACAATAGGATTTCAAATCTTTGATTTGCAGTAGAAAACAGTTTGTAAATGCACGATTTTCAATGGGAAAACAAAAATCCAGAAACATTACCATAGGCTTTCAAATCTTTGATTTTCAGTAGAAAACCGGGTTGTAATGCTTGATTATCTGTAGGTAACGCAAATCCAGAAACTTTACAATAGGATTTCAAATCTTTGATTTGCAGTAGAAAACAGTTTGTAAATGCACGATTTTCAATACGAAAACCAAATCCAGAAACTTTACCGCAGGCTTTCAAATCTTTGATTTTCAGTAGTAAACAGTGTTGAAATGCATGATTATCAGTGTGTAAACGCAAATCTAGATACTTTACAATAAACTTTCAAATCGTTGATTTTCTGATGAAAACCGGGTTGAAATGCACGATTTTCAGTGTGTAAACGCAAATCCACATACTTTACAATAGGCATTCAAACCTTTGATTTTCAGTAGTAAACAGTGTTGAAATGTATGATTTTCAATGCGAACACGCAAATCTAGAAACATAGGCTTTCAAATCTTTGATTTTCAGTAGAAAACCGGGTTGCAATGCTTGATTATCTGTGTGTAAACCCAAATCCAGAAACTTTACAATAGGATTTCAAATCTTTGATTTGCAGTAGAAAACAGTTTGTAAATGCACGATTTTCAATGGGAAAACAAAAATCCAGAAACTTTACCGCAGGCTTTCAAATCTTTGATTTTCAGTAGTAAACAGTGTTGAAATGCATGATTATCAGTGTGTAAACGCAAATCCAGATACTTTACCATAGGCTTTCAAAACTTTGATTTTCAGTAGAAAACTGGGTTGTAATGCTTGATTATCTGTAGGTAACGCAAATCCAGAAACTTTACAATAGGATTTCAAATCTTTGATTTGCAGTAGAAAACAGTTTGTAAATGCACGATTTTCAATACGAAAACCAAATCCAGAAACTTTAATGCAGGCTTTCAAATCTTTGATTTTCAGTAGTAAACAGTGTTGAAATGCATGATTATCAGTGTGTAAACGCAAATCCAGATACTTTACAATAGGCATTCAAATCTTTGATTTTCTGTTGAAAACAGTGGTGTAATGCACGATTTTCAGTGTATAAACGCAAATCTAGATACTTTACAATAGGATTTCAAATCGTTGATTTTCTGATGAAAACCGGGTTGAAATGCACGATTTTCAGTGTGTAAACGCAAATCCACATACTTTACAATAGGCATTCAAACCTTTGATTTTCAGTAGTAAACAGTGTTGAAATGCATGATTTTCAATGCGAAAACGCAAATCTAGAAACATAGGCTTTCAAATCTTGGATTTTCAGTAGAAAACCGGGTTGCAATGCTTGATTATCAATACGAAAACCAAATCCAGAAACTTTACCGCAGGCTTTCAAATCTTTGATTTTCAGTAGTAAACAGTGTTGAAATGCATGATTATCAGTGTGTAAACGCAAATCCAGATACTTTACCATAGGCTTTCAAAACTTTGATTTTCAGTAGAAAACCAGTTTGTAAATGCACGATTTTCAATACGAAAACCAAATCCAGAAACTTTACCATAGGCTGTCAAATCTTTGATTTTCAGTAGTAAACAGTGTTGAAATGCATGATTATCAGTGTATAAACGCAAATCCAGATACTTTACAATAGGCTTTCAAATCTTTGATTTTCAGTAGAAAACCGGGTTGCAATGCTTGATTATCTGTGTGTAAACCCAAATCCAGAAACTCTACAATAGGATTTCAAATCTTTGATTTGCAGTAGAAAACAGTTTGTAAATGCACGATTTTCAATGGGAAAACAAAAATCCAGAAACTTTACCATAGGCTTTCAAATCTTTGATTTTATATAGTAAACAGTGTTGAAATGCATTATCATCAGTATAAACGCAAATCCAGAATAGGATTTCAAATCTTTGATTTTCTGATGAAAACCTGGTTGAAATGCACGATTTTCAGTGTGTAAACGCAAATCCAGATACTTTACAATAGGCAATCTAAATCTTTGATTTTCTGTTGAAAACAGTGTTGAAATGCATGATTTTCAATGCCAAAAACACAAATACAGAAACATTACAATAGGCTTTAAAATCTTGAAATGCATGATTTTCAATGCGAAAACGCTTATCCAGAAACATAGGCTTTCAAATCTTTGATTTTCAGTAGAAAACCGGGTTGCAATGCTTGATTATCTGCGTGTAACGCAAATCCAGCATTTCAACATTGTTTTCAACAGAAAATCAAAGATTTAGTATCTGGATTTGCGTTTACACACTGAAAATCGTGCATTTCAACCAGGTTTTCATCACAAATCCTATTCTGGATTGGCGTTGACACACTGATAATCGTGCATTTCAACACTGTTTTCAACAGAAAATCCAAGATTTCAAATGCTATTCTGGATTTGCGTTTATACACTGATAATAATGTATTTAAACAATGTTTACTATATAAAATCAAAGATTTGAAAGCCTATGGTAAAGTTTCTGGATTTTTGTTTTCCCATTGAAAATCGTGCATTTACAACACTGTTTTCAACAGAAAATCAAAGATTTGAAATCCTATTTTAAAGTTTCTGGATTTGCGTTACACACAGATAATCAAGCACTGCAACCCGGTTTTCTACTGAAAATCAAAGATTGGAAAACAAAAATCCAGAAACTTTACCATAGGCTTTCAAATCTTTGATTTTCAGTAGTAAACAGTGTTGAAATGCATGATTATCAGTGTGTAAACGCAAATCCAGAATAGGATTTTAAATCTTTGATTTTCTGATGAAAACCGGGTTGAAATGCACGATGTTCAGTGTAAACGCAAATCCAGATACTTTACAACAGGCATTCAAATCTTGGATTTTCTGTTGAAAACAGTGTTGAAATGCATGATTTTCAGTGTGTAAACGCAAATCCAAAAACATAGGCTTTCAAATCTTAGATTTTCAGTAGAAAACCGGGTTGGAATGCTTGATTATCTGTGTGTAAACCCAAATCCAGAAACTTTACAATAGGATTTCAAATCTTTGATTTGCAGTAGAAAACAGTTTGTAAATGCACGATTTTCAATGGGAAAACAAAAATCCAGAAACTTTACAATAGGCATTCAAATCTTTGATTTTCAGTAGTAAACAGTGTTGAAATGCATGATTTTCAATGCGAAAACGCAAATACAGAAACATTACAATAGGCTTTAAAATCTTTGATTTTCAGTAGTAAACAGTGTTGAAATGCACGATTTTCAGTGTGTAAACGCAAATCCAGAATAGGATTTTAAATCTTTGATTTTCTGATGAAAACCGGGTTGAAATGCACGATTTTCAGTGTGTAAACGCAAATCCAGATACTTTACAATAGGCATTCAAATCTTGGATTTTCTGTTGAAAACAGTGTTGAAATGCATGATTTTCAGTGTGTAAACGCAAATCCAGAACTATAGGCTTTCAAATCTTTGATTTTCAGTAGAAAACCGGGTTGCAGTGGTTGATTATCTGTGTGTAAGGCAAATCCAGAAACTTTACAATAGCATTTCAAATCTTTGATTTTATATAGTAAACAGTGTTGAAATGCATTATTATCAGTGTATAAACGCAAATCCAGAATAGGATTTCAAATCTTTGATTTTCTGTTGAAAACAGTGTTGAAATGCACGATTATCAGTGTGTCAACGCTAATCCAGATTAGGATTTCAAATCTTTGATTTTCTGATGAAAACCTGGTTGAAATGCACGATTTTCAGTGTGTAAAGTATCTGGATTTGATTTACAGTAGTAAACAGTGTTGAAATGCATGATTTTCAATGCGAAAACGCAAATCCAGACACATAGGCTTTCAAATCTTTGATTTTCAGTAGAAAACCGGGTTGCAGTGCTTGATTATCTGTGTGTAACGCAAATCCAGAAACTTTACAATAGGATTTAAAATCTTTGATTTTCTGATGAAAACCGGGTTGAAATGTTTACTACTGAAAATCAAAGATTTGAAAGCCTATGGTAAAGTATCTGGATTTGCGTTTACACACTGATAATCATGCATTTCAAAACTGTTTACTACTAAAAATCAAAGATTTGAAAGCCTGCGGTAAAGTTTCTGGATTTGGTTTTCGCATTGAAAATCGTGCATTTACAAACTGTTTTCAACAGAAAATCAAAGATTTGAAAACCTATTGTAAAGTTTCTGGATTTGCGTTACACGCAGATAATCAAGCATTGCAACCCGGTTTTCTACTGAAAATCAAAAATTTGAAAGCCTATGTTTCTGGATTTGCGTTTTCGCATTGAAAATCATGCATTTCAACACTGTTTTCAACAGAAAATCAAAGATTTAGATTGTAAAGTATCTGGATTTGCGTTTACACACTGATAATCGTACATTTCAACACTGTTTACTACTGAAAATCAAAGATTTGAAAGCCTATTGTAATGTTTCTGGATTTGCGTTTTCAAATCTTTGATTTTCAGTAGAAAACCGGGTTGCAATGCTTGATTATCTGTGTGTAACGCAAATCCAGAAACTTCACAATAGGATTTCAAAGCTTTGATTTTCAGTAGTAAACAGTGGTGAAATGCATGATTTTCAATGGGAAAACAAAAATCCAGAAACTTTACAATAGGCTTCCAAATCTTTGATTTTTAGTAGTAAACAGTGTTGAAATGCATGATTTTCAATGCGAAAACGCAAATCCAGAAACATAGGCTTTCAAATCTTTGATTTTCAGTAGAAAACCGGGTTGCAATGGTTGATTATCTGTGTGTAACGCAAATCCAGAAACTTTACAATAGGCTTTCAAATCTTTGATTTTCAGTGTTGAAATGCATGATTATCAGTGTGTAAACGCAAATCCAGAATAGGATTTTAAATCTTTGATTTTCTGATGAAAACCGGGTTGAAATGCACGATTTTCAGTGTAAACGCAAATCCAGATACTTTACAATAGGCATTCAAATCTTTGATTTTCAGTAGTAAACAGTGTTGAAATGCATGATTTTCAATGCGAAAACGCAAATCCAGAAACATAGGCTTTCAAATCTTTTTCAATGCTTGATTATCTGTGTGTAACGCTAATTTAGAAACTTTACAATAGTATTTGAAATCTTTGATTTGCAGTAACAAACAGTTTTTAAATGCACGATTTTCAATGCGAAAACCAAATACAGAAACTTTACCATAGGCTTTCAAATCTTTGATTTTCAGTAGAAAACAGTGTTGAAAGTGTATACACGCAAATCCAGATACTTTACAATAGAATTTCAAATCTTTGATTTTCTGATGAAAACCGGGTTGAAATGCACGATTATCAGTGTGTAAACGCAAATCCAGATACTTTACAATATGCAATCTAAATCTTTGATTTTCTGTTGAAAACAGTGTTGAAATGCATGATATTCAATGCGAAAACGCAAATCCAGAAACATAGGCTTTCATATCTTTGTTTTTCAGTAGAAAACCGGGTTGGAATGCTTGATTATCTGTGTGTAAACCCAAATCCAGAAACTTTACAATAGGATTTCAAATCTTTGATTTGCAGTAGAAAACAGTTTGTAAATGCAGTATTTTCAATGGGAAAACAAAAATCCAGAAACTTTACCATAGGCTTTCAAATCTTTGATTTACAGTAGTTATCAGTGTTGAAATGCATGATTTTCAATGCGAAAACGCAAATCCAGAAACATAGGCTTTCAAATCTTTGATTTTCAGTAGAAAACCGGGTTGCAATGCTTGATTATCTGTGTGTAACGCAAATCCAGAAACTTTACAATAGGATTTCAAATCTTTGATTTTCTGTTGAAACCAGTGTTGTAATGCACGATTTTCAGTAGAAAACCAAATCCAGATACTTCACAATAGGATTTCAAATCTTTGATTTTCTGATGAAAACCGGGTTGAAATGCACGATTTTCAGTGTGTAAACGCAAATCCAGATACTTTACAATAGGCATTCAAATCTTTGATTTTCTGATGAAAACCTGGTTGAAATGCACGATTTTCAGTGTGTAAACGCAAATTCAGATACTTTACAATAGGCATTCAAGTCTTTGATTTTTAGTAGTAAACAGTGTTGAAATGCATGATTTTCAATGCGAAAACGCAAATCCAGAACCATAGGCTTTCAAATCTTTGATTTTCCGTAGAAAACCGGGGGGGAATGCTTGATTATCTGTGTGTAAACCCAAATCCAGACACTTGACAATAGGATTTCAAATCTTTGATTTGCAGTAGAAAACAGTTTGTAAATGCACGATTTTCAATGGGAAAACAAAAATCCAGAAACATTACAATAGGCTTTAAAATCTTTGATTTTCAGTAGGAAACAGTGTTGAAATGCATGATTTTCAATGCGAAAACGCAAATACAGAAACATTACAATAGGATTTCAAATCTTTGATTTGCAGTAGAAAACAGTGTTGAAATGCATGATTATCAGTGTGTAAACGCAAATCCAGATACTTTACAATAGGCATTCAAATCTTGGATTTTCTGTTGAAAACAGTGTTGAAATGCATGATTTTCAGTGTGTAAACGCAAATCCAGAACCATAGGCTTTCAAATCTTTGATTTTCAGTAGAAAACCGGGGGGGGAATGCTTGATTATCTGTGTGTAAACCCAAATCCAGAAACTTTACAATAGGATTTCAAATCTTTGATTTGCAGTAGAAAACAGTTTGTAAATGCACGATTTTCAATGGGAAAACAAAAATCCAGAAACTTTACAATAGGCATTCAAATCTTGGATTTTCAGTAGTAAACAGTGTGGAAATGCATGATTTTCAGTGTGTAAACGCAAATCCAGAAACATAGGCTTTCACATCTTAGATTTTCAGTAGAAAACCGGGTTGCAATGCTTGATTATCTGTGTGTAAACCCAAATCCAGAAACTTTACAATAGGATTTCAAATCTTTGATTTGCAGTAGAAAACAGTTTGTAAATGCACGATTTTCAATGGGAAAACAAAAATCCAGAAACTTTACAATAGGCATTCAAATCTTTGATTTTCAGTAGGAAACAGTGTTGAAATGCATGATTTTCAATGCTAAAACGCAAATCCAGAAACATAGGCTTTCAAATCTTTGATTTTCAGTAGAAAACCGGGTTGCAATGCTTGATTATCTGTGTGTAACGCAAATCCAGAAACTTTACAATAGGATTTCAAATCTTTGATTTTCTGTTGTAATGCACGATTTTCAGTAGAAAACCAAATCCAGATACTTTACAATAGGATTTCAAATCTTTGATTTTCTGATGAAAACCGGGTTGAAATGCACGATTTTCAGTGTGTAAACGCAAATCCAGATACTTTACAATAGGCATTCAAATCTTGGATTTTCAGTAGTAAACAGTGTGGAAATGCATGATTTTCAGTGTGTAAACGCAAATCCAGAAACATAGGCTTTCAAATCTTTGATTTTCAGTAGAAAACCGGGGGGGGAATGCTTGATTATCTGTGTGTAAACCCAAATCCAGAAACTTTACAATAGGATTTCAAATCTTTGATTTGCAGTAGAAAACAGTTTGTAAATGCACGATTTTCAATGGGAAAACAAAAATCCAGAAACTTTACAATAGGCATTCAAATCTTGGATTTTCTGTTAAAAACAGTGTGGAAATGCATGATTTTCAGTGTGTAAACGCAAATCCAGAAACATAGGCTTTCAAATCTTAGATTTTCAGTAGAAAACCGGGTTGCAATGCTTGATTATCTGTGTGTAAACCCAAATCCAGAAACTTTACAATAGGATTTCAAATCTTTGATTTGCAGTAGAAAACAGTTTGTAAATGCACGATTTTCAATGCGAAAACAAAAATCCAGAAACTTTACCGCAGGCTTTCAAATCTTTGATTTTCAGTAGGAAACAGTGTTGAAATGCATGATTTTCAATGCGAAAACGCAAATACAGAAACATTACAATAGGCTTTAAAATCTTTGATTTTCAGTAGTTAACAGTGTTGAAATGCACGATTATCAGTGTGTAAACGCAAATCCAGAATAGGATTTTAAATCTTTGATTTTCTGATGAAAACCGGGTTGAAATGCACGATTTTCAGTGTGTAAACGCAAATCCAGATACTTTACAATAGGCATTCAAATCTTGGATTTTCTGTTGAAAACAATGTTGAAATGCCCGATTTCCAGTGTGTAAACGCAAATCCAGATACTTTACAATAGGCATTCAAATCTTGGATTTTCTGTTGAAAACAGTGTTTGAAATGCATGATTTTCAGTGTGTAAACGCAAATCCAGAAACATAGGCTTTCAAATCTTTTATTTTCAGTAGTAAACAGTGTTGCAATGCTTGATTATCTGTGTGTAAAATGCAAATCCAGAAACTTTACAATAGGCATTCAAATCTTTGATTTGCAGTAGTAAACAGTTTGTAAATGCATGATTTTCAGTGCGAAAACGCAAATCCAGAAACATAGGCTTTCAAATCTTTGATTTTCAGTAGAAAACCGGGTTGCAATGCTTGATTATCTGTGTGTAACGCAAATCCAGAAACTTTACAATAGGATTTCAAATCTTTGATTTGCAGTAGTAAACAGTTTGTAAATGCATGATTTTCAGTGCGAAAACGCAAATCCAGAAACATAGGCTTTCAAATCTTTGATTTTCAGTAGAAAACCGGGTTGCAATGCTTGATTATCTGTGTGTAACGCAAATCCAGAAACTTTACAATAGGATTTAAAATCTTTGATTTTCTGTTGAAAACAGTGTTGTAATGCACGATTTTCAGTAGAAAACGAAATCCAGATACTTTACAATAGGATTTCAAATTTTTGATTTTCTGATGAAATCCGGGTTGAAATGCACGATTTTCAGTGTGTAAACGCAAATCCAGATACTTTACAATAGGCATTCAAATCTTGGATTTTCTGTTGAAAACAGTGTTGAAATGCATGATTTTGAGTGCGTAAACGCAAATCCAGAAACATAGGCTTTCAAATCTTTGATTTTCAGTAGAAAACCGGGTTGGAAAGCTTGATTATCTGTGTGTAAACCCAAATCCAGAAACTTTACAATAGGATTTCAAATCTTTGATTTGCAGTAACAAACAGTTTTTAAATGCACGATTTTCAATGCGAAAACCAAATACAGAAACTTTACCATAGGCTTTCAAATCTTTGATTTTCAGTAGAAAACAGTGTTGAAAGTGTATACACGCAAATCCAGATACTTTACAATAGAATTTCAAATCTTTGATTTTCTGATGAAAACCGGGTTGAAATGCACGATTATCAGTGTGTAAACGCAAATCCAGATACTTTACTATTGTAAAGTATCTGGATTTGCAATCTAAATCTTTGATTTTCTGTTGAAAACAGTGTTGAAATGCATGATTTTCAATGCGAAAACGCAAATCCAGAAACATAGGCTTTCATATCTTTGTTTTTCAGTAGAAAACCGGGTTGGAATGCTTGATTATCTGTGTGTAAACCCAAATCCAGAAACTTTACAATAGGATTTCAAATCTTTGATTTTCTGTTGAAAACAGTGTTGAAATGCCCGATTTTCAGTGTGTAAACGCAAATCCAGATACTTTACAATAGGCATTCAAATCTTGGATTTTCTGTTGAAAACAGTGTTGAAATGCATGATTTTCAGTGTGTAAACGCAAATCCAGAAACATAGGCTTTCAAATCTTTGATTTTCAGTAGTAAACAGTGTTGCAATGCTTGATTATCTGTGTGTAACGCAAATCCAGAAACTTTACAATAGGATTTCAAATCTTTGATTTGCAGTAGTAAACAGTTTGTAAATGCATGATTTTCAGTGCGAAAACGCAAATCCAGAAACATAGGCTTTCAAATCTTTGATTTTCAGTAGAAAACCGGGTTGCAATGCTTGATTATCTGTGTGTAACGCAAATCCAGAAACTTTACAATAGGATTTCAAATCTTTGATTTGCAGTAGTAAACAGTTTGTAATGGCATGATTTTCAGTGCGAAAACGCAAATCCAGAAACATAGGCTTTCAAATCTTTGATTTTCAGTAGAAAACCGGGTTGCAATGCTTGATTATCTGTGTGTAACGCAAATCCAGAAACTTTACAATAGGATTTCAAATCTTTGATTTGCAGTAGAAAACAGTTTGTAAATGCACGATTTTCAATGCGAAAACAAAAATCCAGAAACTTTACCGCAGGCTTTAAAATCTTTGATTTTCAGTAGTAAACAGTGTTGAAATGCATGATTTTCAATGCGAAAACGCAAATACAGAAACATTACAATAGGATTTCAAATCTTTGATTTGCAGTAGAAAACAGTGTTGAAATGCATGATTATCAGTGTGTAAACGCAAATCCAGATACTTTACCGCAGGCTTTCAAATCTTTGATTTTCAGTGGTAAACAGTGTTGAAATGCATGATTATCAGTGTGTAAACGCAAATCCAGAAACTTTACAATAGGATTTCAAATCTTTGATTTGCAGTAGAAAATCGTTTGTAAATGCACGATTTTCAATGGGAAAACAAAAATCCAGAAACTTTACAATAGGCTTTCAAAACTTTCATTTTCTGATGAAAACCTGGTTGAAATGCACGATTTTCAGTGTGTAAACGCAAATTCAGATACTTTACAATAGGCATTCAAATCTTTGATTTTCAGTAGTAAACAGTGTTGAAATGCATGATTTTCAATGCGAAAACGCAAATCCAGAAACATAGGCTTTCAAATCTTTGATTTTCAGTAGAAAACCGGGTTGCAATGCTTGATTATCTGTGTGTAACGCAAATCCAGAAACTTTACAATAGGATTTAAAATCTTTGATTTTCTGTTGAAAACAGTGTTGTAATGCACGATTTTCAGTAGAAAACGAAATCCAGATACTTTACAATAGGATTTCAAATTTTTGATTTTCTGATGAAATCCGGGTTGAAATGCACGATTTTCAGTGTGTAAACGCAAATCCAGATACTTTACAATAGGCATTCAAATCTTGGATTTTCTGTTGAAAACAGTGTTGAAATGCATGATTTTCAGTGTGTAAACGCAAATCCAGAACCATAGGCTTTCAAATCTTTGATTTTCAGTAGAAAACCGGGTTGCAATGCTTGATTATCTGTGTGTAATGCAAATCCAGAAACTTTACAATAGGATTTCAAATCTTTGATTTGCAGTAGAAAACAGTTTGTAAATGCACGATTTTCAATGCGAAAACAAAAATCCAGAAACTTTACCGCAGGCTTTCAAATCTTTGATTTTCAGTAGGAAACAGTGTTGAAATGCATGATTTTCAATGCGAAAACGCAAATACAGAAACATTACAATAGGCTTTAAAATCTTTGATTTTCAGTAGTAAACAGTGTTGAAATGCACGATTATCAGTGTGTAAACGCAAATCCAGAATAGGATTTTAAATCTTTGATTTTCTGATGAAAACCGGGTTGAAATGCACGATTTTCAGTGTGTAAACGCAAATCCAGATACTTTACAATAGGCATTCAAATCTTGGATTTTCTGTTGAAAACAGTGTTGAAATGCCCGATTTTCAGTGTGTAAACGCAAATCCAGATACTTTACAATAGGCATTCAAATCTTGGATTTTCTGTTGAAAACAGTGTTGAAATGCATGATTTTCAGTGTGTAAACGCAAATCCAGAAACATAGGCTTTCAAATCTTTGATTTTCAGTAGTAAACAGTGTTGCAATGCTTGATTATCTGTGTGTAACGCAAATCCAGAAACTTTACAATAGGATTTCAAATCTTTGATTTGCAGTAGTAAACAGTTTGTAAATGCATGATTTTCAGTGCGAAAACGCAAATCCAGAAACATAGGCTTTCAAATCTTTGATTTTCAGTAGAAAACCGGGTTGCAATGCTTGATTATCTGTGTGTAACGCAAATCCAGAAACTTTACAATAGGATTTCAAATCTTTGATTTGCAGTAGAAAACAGTTTGTAAATGCACGATTTTCAATGCGAAAACAAAAATCCAGAAACTTTACCGCAGGCTTTAAAATCTTTGATTTTCAGTAGTAAACAGTGTTGAAATGCATGATTTTCAATGCGAAAACGCAAATACAGAAACATTACAATAGGATTTCAAATCTTTGATTTGCAGTAGAAAACAGTGTTGAAATGCATGATTATCAGTGTGTAAACGCAAATCCAGATACTTTACCGCAGGTTTTCAAATCTTTGATTTTCAGTGGTAAACAGTGTTGAAATGCATGATTATCAGTGTGTAAACGCAAATCCAGAAACTTTACAATAGGATTTCAAATCTTTGATTTGCAGTAGAAAATCGTTTGTAAATGCACGATTTTCAATGGGAAAACAAAAATCCAGAAACTTTACAATAGGCTTTCAAATCTTTCATTTTCTGATGAAAACCTGGTTGAAATGCACGATTTTCAGTGTGTAAACGCAAATTCAGATACTTTACAATAGGCATTCAAATCTTTGATTTTCAGTAGTAAACAGTGTTGAAATGCATGATTTTCAATGCGAAAACGCAAATCCAGAAACATAGGCTTTTAAATCTTTGATTTTCAGTAGAAAACCGGGTTGCAATGCTTGATTATCTGTGTGTAACGCAAATCCAGAAACTTTACAATAGGATTTCAAATCTTTGATTTTCTGTTGAAAACAGTGTTGTAATGCACGATTTTCAGTAGAAAACGAAATCCAGATACTTTACAATAGGATTTCAAATTTTTGATTTTCTGATGAAATCCGGGTTGAAATGCACGATTTTCAGTGTGTAAACGCAAATCCAGATACTTTACAATAGGCATTCAAATCTTGGATTTTCTGTTGAAAACAGTGTTGAAATGCATGATTTTGAGTGCGTAAACGCAAATCCAGAAACATAGGCTTTCAAATCTTTGATTTTCAGTAGAAAACCGGGTTGGAAAGCTTGATTATCTGTGTGTAAACCCAAATCCAGAAACTTTACAATAGGATTTCAAATCTTTGATTTGCAGTAGAAAACAGTTTGTAAATGCACGATTTTTAATGGGAAAACAAAAATCCAGAAACATTACAATAGGCATTCAAATCTTTGATTTTCAGTAGTAAACAGTGTTGAAATGCATGATTTTTAATGCGAAAACGCGAATCCAGAAACATAGGCTTTCAAATCTTTGATTTTCAGTAGAAAACCGGGTTGCAATGCTTGATTATCTGTGTGTAACGCCAATTTAGAAACTTTACAATAGTATTTGAAATCTTTGATTTGCAGTAACAAACAGTTTTTAAATGCACGATTTTCAATGCGAAAACCAAATACAGAAACTTTACCATAGGCTTTCAAATCTTTGATTTTCAGTAGAAAACAGTGTTGAAAGTGTATACACGCAAATCCAGATACTTTACAATAGAATTTCAAATCTTTGATTTTCTGATGAAAACCGGGTTGAAATGCACGATTATCAGTGTGTAAACGCAAATCCAGATACTTTACTATTGTAAAGTATCGGGATTTGCAATCTAAATCTTTGATTTTCTGTTGAAAACAGTGTTGAAATGCATGATTTTCAATGCGAAAACGCAAATCCAGAAACATAGGCTTTCATATCTTTGTTTTTCAGTAGAAAACCGGGTTGGAATGCTTGATTATCTGTGTGTAAACGCAAATCCAGAAACTTTACAATAGGATTTCAAATCTTTGATTTGCAGTAGAAAATCGTTTGTAAATGCACGATTTTCAATGGGAAAACAAAAATCCAGAAACTTTACAATAGGCTTTCAAATCTTTCATTTTCTGATGAAAACCTGGTTGAAATGCACGATTTTCAGTGTGTAAACGCAAATTCAGATACTTTACAATAGGCATTCAAATCTTTGATTTTTAGTAGTAAACAGTGTTGAAATGCATGATTTTCAATGCGAAAACGCAAATCCAGAAACATAGGCTTTCAAATCTTTGATTTTCAGTAGAAAACCGGGTTGCAATGCTTGATTATCTGTGTGTAACGCAAATCCAGAAACTTTACAATAGGATTTAAAATCTTTGATTTTCTGTTGAAAACAGTGTTGAAATGCCCGATTTTCAGTGTGTAAACGCAAATCCAGATACTTTACAATAGGCATTCAAATCTTGGATTTTCTGTTGAAAACAGTGTTGAAATGCATGATTGTCAGTGTGTAAACGCAAATCCAGAAACATAGGCTTTCAAATCTTTGATTTTCAGTAGTAAACAGTGTTGCAATGCTTGATTATCTGTGTGTAACGCAAATCCAGAAACTTTACAATAGGATTTCAAATCTTTGATTTGCAGTAGTAAACAGTTTGTAAATGCATGATTTTCAGTGCGAAAACGCAAATCCAGAAACATAGGCTTTCAAATCTTTGATTTTCAGTAGAAAACCGGGTTGCAATGCTTGATTATCTGTGTGTAACGCAAATCCAGAAACTTTACAATAGGATTTCAAATCTTTGATTTGCAGTAGTAAACAGTTTGTAAATGCATGATTTTCAGTGCAAATCCAGAAACATAGGCTTTCAAATCTTTGATTTTCAGTAGAAAACCGGGTTGCAATGCTTGATTATCTGTGTGTAACGCAAATCCAGAAACTTTACAATAGGATTTCAAATCTTTGATTTGCAGTAGAAAACAGTTTGTAAATGCACGATTTTCAATGCGAAAACAAAAATCCAGAAACTTTACCGCAGGCTTTAAAATCTTTGATTTTCAGTAGTAAACAGTGTTGAAATGCATGATTTTCAATGCGAAAACGCAAATACAGAAACATTACAATAGGATTTCAAATCTTTGATTTGCAGTAGAAAACAGTGTTGAAATGCATGATTATCAGTGTGTAAACGCAAATCCAGATACTTTACCGCAGGCTTTCAAATCTTTGATTTTCAGTAGTAAACAGTGTTGAAATGCATGATTATCAGTGTGTAAACGCAAATCCAGAAACTTTACAATAGGATTTCAAATCTTTGATTTGCAGTAGAAAATCGTTTGTAAATGCACGATTTTCAATGGGAAAACAAAAATCCAGAAACTTTACAATAGGCTTTCAAATCTTTCATTTTCTGATGAAAACCTGGTTGAAATGCACGATTTTCAGTGTGTAAACGCAAATTCAGATACTTTACAATAGGCATTCAAATCTTTGATTTTTAGTAGTAAACAGTGTTGAAATGCATGATTTTCAATGCGAAAACGCAAATCCAGAAACATAGGCTTTCAAATCTTTGATTTTCAGTAGAAAACCGGGTTGCAATGCTTGATTATCTGTGTGTAACGCAAATCCAGAAACTTTACAATAGGATTTCAAATCTTTGATTTTCTGTTGAAAACAGTGTTGTAATGCACGATTTTCAGTAGAAAATGAAATCCAGATACTTTACAATAGGATTTCAAATTTTTGATTTTCTGATGAAATCCGGGTTGAAATGCACGATTTTCAGTGTGTAAACGCAAATCCAGATACTTTACAATAGGCATTCAAATCTTGGATTTTCTGTTGAAAACAGTGTTGAAATGCATGATTTTGAGTGCGTAAACGCAAATCCAGAAACATAGGCTTTCAAATCTTTAATTTTCAGTAGAAAACCGGGTTGGAAAGCTTGATTATCTGTGTGTAAACCCAAATCCAGAAACTTTACAATAGGATTTCAAATCTTTGATTTGCAGTAGAAAACAGTTTGTAAATGCTCGATTTTTAATGGGAAAACAAAAATCCAGAAACATTACAATAGGCATTCAAATCTTTGATTTTCAGTAGTAAACAGTGTTGAAATGCATGATTTTTAATGCGAAAACGCAAATCCAGAAACATAGGCTTTCAAATCTTTGATTTTCAGTAGAAAACCGGGTTGCAATGCTTGATTATCTGTGTGTAACGCCAATTTAGAAACTTTACAATAGTATTTGAAATCTTTGATTTGCAGTAACAAACAGTTTTTAAATGCACGATTTTCAATGCGAAAACCAAATACAGAAACTTTACCATAGGCTTTCAAATCTTTGATTTTCAGTAGAAAACAGTGTTGAAAGTGTATACACGCAAATCCAGATACTTTACAATAGAATTTCAAATCTTTGATTTTCTGATGAAAACTGGGTTGAAATGCACGATTATCAGTGTGTAAACGCAAATCCAGATACTTTACTATTGTAAAGTATCTGGATTTGCAATCTAAATCTTTGATTTTCTGTTGAAAACAGTGTTGAAATGCATGATTTTCAATGCGAAAACGCAAATCCAGAAACATAGGCTTTCAAATCTTAGATTTTCAGTAGAAAACCGGGTTGGAATGCTTGATTATCTGTGTGTAAACGCAAATCCAGAAACTTTACAATAGGATTTCAAATCTTTGATTTGCAGTAGAAAATCGTTTGTAAATGCACGATTTTCAATGGGAAAACAAAAATCCAGAAACTTTACAATAGGCTTTCAAATCTTTCATTTTCTGATGAAAACCTGGTTGAAATGCACGATTTTCAGTGTGTAAACGCAAATTCAGATACTTTACAATAGGCATTCAAATCTTTGATTTTCAGTAGTAAACAGTGTTGAAATGCATGATTTTCAATGCGAAAACGCAAATCCAGAAACATAGGCTTTCAAATCTTTGATTTTCAGTAGAAAACCGGGTTGCAATGCTTGATTATCTGTGTGTAACGCAAATCCAGAAACTTTACAATAGGATTTAAAATCTTTGATTTTCTGTTGAAAACAGTGTTGTAATGCACGATTTTCAGTAGAAAACGAAATCCAGATACTTTACAATAGGATTTCAAATTTTTGATTTTCTGATGAAATCCGGGTTGAAATGCATGATTTTCAGTGTGTAAACGCAAATCCAGAACCATAGGCTTTCAAATCTTTGATTTTCAGTAGAAAACCGGGTTGCAATGCTTGATTATCTGTGTGTAATGCAAATCCAGAAACTTTACAATAGGATTTCAAATCTTTGATTTGCAGTAGAAAACAGTTTGTAAATGCACGATTTTCAATGCGAAAACAAAAATCCAGAAACTTTACCGCAGGCTTTCAAATCTTTGATTTTCAGTAGGAAACAGTGTTGAAATGCATGATTTTCAATGCGAAAACGCAAATACAGAAACATTACAATAGGCTTTAAAATCTTTGATTTTCAGTAGTAAACAGTGTTGAAATGCACGATTATCAGTGTGTAAACGCAAATCCAGAATAGGATTTTAAATCTTTGATTTTCTGATGAAAACCGGGTTGAAATGCACGATTTTCAGTGTGTAAACGCAAATCCAGATACTTTACAATAGGCATTCAAATCTTGGATTTTCTGTTGAAAACAGTGTTGAAATGCCCGATTTTCAGTGTGTAAACGCAAATCCAGATACTTTACAATAGGCATTCAAATCTTGGATTTTCTGTTGAAAACAGTGTTGAAATGCATGATTTTCAGTGCGAAAACGCAAATCCAGAAACATAGGATTTCAAATCTATGATTTGCAGTAGAAAACAGTGTTGAAATGCATGATTATCAGTGTGTAAACGCAAATCCAGATACTTTACCGCAGGCTTTCAAATCTTTGATTTTCAGTAGTAAACAGTGTTGAAATGCATGATTATCAGTGTGTAAACGCAAATCCAGAAACTTTACAATAGGATTTCAAATCTTTGATTTGCAGTAGAAAATCGTTTGTAAATGCACGATTTTCAATGGGAAAACAAAAATCCAGAAACTTTACAATAGGCTTTCAAATCTTTCATTTTCTGATGAAAACCTGGTTGAAATGCACGATTTTCAGTGTGTAAACGCAAATTCAGATACTTTACAATAGGCATTCAAGTCTTTGATTTTTAGTAGTAAACAGTGTTGAAATGCATGATTTTCAATGCGAAAACGCAAATCCAGAACCATAGGCTTTCAAATCTTTGATTTTCAGTAGAAAACCGGGGGGGAATGCTTGATTATCTGTGTGTAAACCCAAATCCAGAAACTTGACAATAGGATTTCAAATCTTTGATTTGCAGTAGAAAACAGTTTGTAAATGCACGATTTTCAATGGGAAAACAAAAATCCAGAAACATTACAATAGGCTTTAAAATCTTTGATTTTCAGTAGGAAACAGTGTTGAAATGCATGATTTTCAATGCGAAAACGCAAATACAGAAACATTACAATAGGATTTCAAATCTTTGATTTGCAGTAGAAAACAGTGTTGAAATGCATGATTATCAGTGTGTAAACGCAAATCCAGATACTTTACCGCAGGCTTTTAAATCTTTGATTTTCAGTGTGTAAACGCAAATCCAGAAACATAGGCTTTCAAATCTTAGATTTTCAGTAGAAAACCGGGTTGCAATGCTTGATTATCTGTGTGTAAACCCAAATCCAGAAACTTTACAATAGGATTTCACATCTTTGATTTGCAGTAGAAAATCGTTTGTAAATGCACGATTTTAAATGGGAAAACAAAAATACAGAAACTTTACAATAGGCTTTCAAATCTTTGATTTTCTGATGAAAACCTGGTTGAAATGTACGATTTTCAAAAGTGTGTAAACGCAAATTCAGATACTTTACAATAGGCATTCAAATCTTTGATTTTCAGTAGTAAACAGTGTTGAAATGCATGATTTTCAATGCGAAAACGCAAATCCAGAAACATAGGCTTTCAAATCTTTGATTTTCAGTAGAAAACCGGGTTGCAATGCTTGATTATCTGTGTGTAACGCAAATCCAGAAACTTTACAATAGGATTTAAAATCTTTGATTTTCTGTTGAAAACAGTGTTGTAATGCACGATTTTCAGTAGAAAACGAAATCCAGATACTTTACAATAGGATTTCAAATTTTTGATTTTCTGATGAAATCCGGGTTGAAATGCACGATTTTCAGTGTGTAAACGCAAATCCAGATACTTTACAATAGGCATTCAAATCTTGGATTTTCTGTTGAAAACAGTGTTGAAATGCATGATTTTCAGTGTGTAAACGCAAATCCAGAACCATAGGCTTTCAAATCTTTGATTTTCAGTAGAAAACCGGGGGGGGGGGGGGATGCTTGATTATCTGTGTGTAAACCCAAATCCAGAAACTTTACAATAGGATTTCAAATCTTTAATTTGCAGTAGAAAACAGTTTGTAAATGCACGATTTTCAATGGGAAAACAAAAATCCAGAAACTTTACAATAGGCATTCAAATCTTGGATTTTCTGTTAAAAACAGTGTGGAAATGCATGATTTTCAGTGTGTAAACGCAAATCCAGAAACATAGGCTTTCAAATCTTAGATTTTCAGTAGAAAACCGGGTTGCAATGCTTGATTATCTGTGTGTAAACCCAAATCCAGAAACTTTACAATAGGATTTCAAATCATTGATTTGCAGTAGAAAACAGTTTGTAAATGCACGATTTTCAATGGGAAAACAAAAATCCAGAAACTTTACAATAGGCTTTAAAATCTTTGATTTTCAGTAGTAAACAGTGTTGAAATGCATGATTATGAGTGTGCAAACGCAAATCCAGAATAGGATTTTAAATCTTTGATTTTCTGATGAAAACCTGGTTGAAATGCACGATTTTCAGTGTGTAAACGCAAATTCAGATACTTTACAATAGGCATTCAAATCTTTGATTTTTAGTAGTAAACAGTGTTGAAATGCATGATTTTCAATGCGAAAACGCAAATCCAGAAACATAGGCTTTCAAATCTTTGATTTTCAGTAGAAAACCGGGTTGCAATGCTTGATTATCTGTGTGTAACGCAAATCCAGAAACTTTACAATAGGATTTCAAATCTTTGATTTGCAGTAGAAAACAGTTTGTAAATGCACGATTTTCAATGCGAAAACAAAAATCCAGAAACTTTACCGCAGGCTTTCAAATCTTTGATTTTCAGTAGTAAACAGTGTTGAAATGCATGATTTTCAATGCGAAAACGCAAATACAGAAACATTACAATAGGCTTTAAAATCTTTGATTTTCAGTAGTAAACAGTGTTGAAATGCACGATTATCAGTGTGTAAACGCAAATCCAGAATAGGATTTTAAATCTTTGATTTTCTGATGAAAACCGGGTTGAAATGCACGATTTTCAGTGTGTAAACGCAAATCCAGATACTTTACAATAGGCATTCAAATCTTGGATTTTCTGTTGAAAACAGTGTTGAAATGCCCGATTTTCAGTGTGTAAACGCAAATCCAGATACTTTACAATAGGCATTCAAATCTTGGATTTTCTGTTGAAAACAGTGTTGAAATGCATGATTTTCAGTGCGAAAACGCAAATCCAGAAACATAGGATTTCAAATCTTTGATTTGCAGTAGAAAACAGTGTTGAAATGCATGATTATCAGTGTGTAAACGCAAATCCAGATACTTTACCGCAGGCTTTCAAATCTTTGATTTTCAGTAGTAAACAGTGTTGAAATGCATGATTATCAGTGTGTAAACGCAAATCCAGAAACTTTACAATAGGATTTCAAATCTTTGATTTGCAGTAGAAAATCGTTTGTAAATGCACGATTTTCAATGGGAAAACAAAAATCCAGAAACTTTACAATAGGCTTTCAAATCATTCATTTTCTGATGAAAACCTGGTTGAAATGCACGATTTTCAGTGTGTAAACGCAAATTCAGATACTTTACAATAGGCATTCAAGTCTTTGATTTTTAGTAGTAAACAGTGTTGAAATGCATGATTTTCAATGCGAAAACGCAAATCCAGAACCATAGGCTTTCAAATCTTTGATTTTCAGTAGAAAACCGGGGGGGAATGCTTGATTATCTGTGTGTAAACCCAAATCCAGAAACTTGACAATAGGATTTCAAATCTTTGATTTGCAGTAGAAAACAGTTTGTAAATGCACGATTTTCAATGGGAAAACAAAAATCCAGAAACATTACAATAGGCTTTAAAATCTTTGATTTTCAGTAGGAAACAGTGTTTAAATGCATGATTTTCAATGCGAAAACGCAAATACAGAAACATTACAATAGGATTTCAAATCTTTGATTTGCAGTAGAAAACAGTGTTGAAATGCATGATTATCAGTGTGTAAACGCAAATCCAGATACTTTACCGCAGGCTTTTAAATCTTTGATTTTCAGTGTGTAAACGCAAATCCAGAAACATAGGCTTTCAAATCTTAGATTTTCAGTAGAAAACCGGGTTGCAATGCTTGATTATCTGTGTGTAAACCCAAATCCAGAAACTTTACAATAGGATTTCACATCTTTGATTTGCAGTAGAAAATCGTTTGTAAATGCACGATTTTAAATGGGAAAACAAAAATACAGAAACTTTACAATAGGCTTTCAAATCTTTGATTTTCTGATGAAAACCTGGTTGAAATGTACGATTTTCAAAAGTGTGTAAACGCAAATTCAGATACTTTACAATAGGCATTCAAATCTTTGATTTTCAGTAGTAAACAGTGTTGAAATGCATGATTTTCAATGCGAAAACGCAAATCCAGAAACATAGGCTTTCAAATCTTTGATTTTCAGTAGAAAACCGGGTTGCAATGCTTGATTATCTGTGTGTAACGCAAATCCAGAAACTTTACAATAGGATTTAAAATCTTTGATTTTCTGTTGAAAACAGTGTTGTAATGCACGATTTTCAGTAGAAAACGAAATCCAGATACTTTACAATAGGATTTCAAATTTTTGATTTTCTGATGAAATCCGGGTTGAAATGCACGATTTTCAGTGTGTAAACGCAAATCCAGATACTTTACAATAGGCATTCAAATCTTGGATTTTCTGTTGAAAACAGTGTTGAAATGCATGATTTTCAGTGTGTAAACGCAAATCCAGAACCATAGGCTTTCAAATCTTTGATTTTCAGTAGAAAACCGGGGGGGGGGGGGGGGAATGCTTGATTATCTGTGTGTAAACCCAAATCCAGAAACTTTACAATAGGATTTCAAATCTTTAATTTGCAGTAGAAAACAGTTTGTAAATGCACGATTTTCAATGGGAAAACAAAAATCCAGAAACTTTACAATAGGCATTCAAATCTTGGATTTTCTGTTAAAAACAGTGTGGAAATGCATGATTTTCAGTGTGTAAACGCAAATCCAGAAACATAGGCTTTCAAATCTTAGATTTTCAGTAGAAAACCGGGTTGCAATGCTTGATTATCTGTGTGTAAACCCAAATCCAGAAACTTTACAATAGGATTTCAAATCATTGATTTGCAGTAGAAAACAGTTTGTAAATGCACGATTTTCAATGGGAAAACAAAAATCCAGAAACTTTACAATAGGCTTTAAAATCTTTGATTTTCAGTAGTAAACAGTGTTGAAATGCATGATTATGAGTGTGCAAACGCAAATCCAGAATAGGATTTTAAATCTTTGATTTTCTGATGAAAACCTGGTTGAAATGCACGATTTTCAGTGTGTAAACGCAAATTCAGATACTTTACAATAGGCATTCAAATCTTTGATTTTTAGTAGTAAACAGTGTTGAAATGCATGATTTTCAATGCGAAAACGCAAATCCAGAAACATAGGCTTTCAAATCTTTGATTTTCAGTAGAAAACCGGGTTGCAATGCTTGATTATCTGTGTGTAATGCAAATCCAGAAACTTTACAATAGGATTTCAAATCTTTGATTTGCAGTAGAAAACAGTTTGTAAATGCACGATTTTCAATGCGAAAACAAAAATCCAGAAACTTTACCGCAGGCTTTCAAATCTTTGATTTTCAGTAGTAAACAGTGTTGAAATGCATGATTTTCAATGCGAAAACGCAAATCCAGAAACATAGGCTTTCAAATCTTTGATTTTCAGTAGAAAACCGGGTTGCAATGCTTGATTATCTGTGTGTAACGCAAATCCAGAAACTTTACAATAGACATTCAAATCTTGGATTTTCTGTTGAAAACAGTGTTGAAATGCATGCTTTTCAGTGTGTAAACGCAAATCCTGAACCATAGGCTTTCAAATCTTTGATTTTCAGTAGAAAACCGGGGGGGAATGCTTGATTATCTGTGTGTAAACCCAAATCCAGAAACTTTACAATAGGATTTCAAATCTTTGATTTGCAGTAGAAAACAGTTTGTAAATGCACGATTTTCAATGGGAAAACCAAAATCCAGAAACTTTACAATAGGCATTCAAATCTTTGATTTTCAGTAGTAAACAGTGTTGAAATGCATGATTTTCAATGCGAAAACGCAAATCCAGAAACATAGGCTTTCAAATCTTTGATTTTCAGTAGAAAACCGGGTTGCAATGCTTGATTATCTGTGTGTAACGCAAATCCAGAAACTTTACAATAGGATTTCAAATCTTTGATTTTCTGTTGAAAACAGTGTTGTAATGCACGATTTTCAGTAGAAAATGAAATCCAGATACTTTACAATAGGATTTCAAATTTTTGATTTTCTGATGAAATCCGGGTTGAAATGCACGATTTTCAGTGTGTAAACGCAAATCCAGATACTTTACAATAGGCATTCAAATCTTGGATTTTCTGTTGAAAACAGTGTTGAAATGCATGATTTTCAGTGTGTAAACGCAAATCCAGAAACATAGGCTTTCAAATCTTAGATTTTCAGTAGAAAACCGGGTTGGAAAGCTTGATTATCTGTGTGTAAACCCAAATCCAGAAACTTTACAATAGGATATCAAATCTTTGATTTTCAGTAGTAAACAGTGTTGAAATGCATGATTTTCAATGCGAAAACGCAAATCCAGAAACATAGGCTTTCAAATCTTTGATTTTCAGTAGAAAACCGGGTTGCAATGCTTGATTATCTGTGTGTAATGCAAATCCAGAAACTTTACAATAGGATTTCAAATCTTTGATTTGCAGTAGAAAACAGTTTGTAAATGCACGATTTTCAATGGGAAAACAAAAATCCAGAAACTTTACCGCAGGCTTTCAAATCTTTGATTTTCAGTAGTAAACAGTGTTGAAATGCATGATTTTCAATGCGAAAACGCAAATACAGAAACATTACAATAGGCTTTAAAATCTTTGATTTTCAGTAGTAAACAGTGTTGAAATGCACGATTATCAGTGTGTAAACGCAAATCCAGAATAGGATTTTAAATCTTTGATTTTCTGATGAAAACCTGGTTGAAATGCACGATTTTCAGTGTGTAAACGCAAATCCAGATACTTTACAATAGGCATTCAAATCTTGGATTTTCTGTTGAAAACAGTGTTGAAATGCATGATTTTCAGTGTGTAAACGCAAATCCAGAAGCATAGGCTTTCAAATCTTTGATTTTCAGTAGAAAACCGGGGGGGAATGCTTGATTATCTGTGTGTAAACCCAAATCCAGAAACTTTACAATAGGATTTCAAATCTTTGATTTGCAGTAGAAAACAGTTTGTAAATGCACGATTTTCAGTGTGTAAACGCAAATTCAGAAACTTTACAATAGGATTTCAAATCTTTGATTTGCAGTAGAAAACAGTTTGTAAATGCACGATTTTCAATGGGAAAACAAAAATCCAGAAACTTTACCGCAGGCTTTCAAATCTTTGATTTTCTGATGAAAACCTGGTTGAAATGCACGATTTTCAGTGTGTAAACGCAAATTCAGATACTTTACAATAGGCATTCAAATCTTTGATTTTTAGTAGTAAACAGTGTTGAAATGCATGATTTTCAATGCGAAAACGCAAATCCAGAAACATAGGCTTTCAAATCTGGATTTTCAGTAGAAAACCGGGTTGCAATGCTTGATTATCTGTGTGTAACGCAAATCCAGAAACTTTACAATAGGATTTCAAAACTTTGATTTGCAGTAGAAAACAGTTTGTAAATGCACGATTTTCAATGCGAAAACAAAAATCCAGAAACTTTACCGCAGGCTTTCAAATCTTTGATTTTCAGTAGTAAACAGTGTTGAAATGCATGATTTTCAATGCAGAAACATAAGCTTTCAAATCTGGATTTTCAGTAGAAAACCGGGTTGCAATGCTAATGTGTGTAACGCAAATACAGAAACATTACAATAGGCTTTAAAATCTTTGATTTTCAGTAGTAAACAGTGTTGAAATGCACGATTATCAGTGTGTAAACGCAAATCCAGAATAGGATTTTAAATCTTGGATTTTCTGATGAAAACCTGGTTGAAATGCACGATTTTCAGTGTGTAAACGCAAATTCAGATACTTTACAATAGGCATTCAAATCTTTGATTTTTAGTAGTAAACAGTGTTGAAATGCATGATTTTCAATGCGAAAACGCAAATCCAGAAACATAAGCTTTCAAATCTGGATTTTCAGTAGAAAACCGGGTTGCAATGCTAATGTGTGTAACGCAAATCCAGAAACTTTACAATAGGATTTCAAATCTTTGATTTTCTGTTGAAAACAGTGTTGTAATGCACGATTTTCAGTAGAAAATGAAATCCAGATACTTTACAATAGGATTTAAAATTTTTGATTTTCTGATGAAATCCGGGTTGAAATGCACGATTTTCAGTGTGTAAACGCAAATTCAGATACTTTACAATAGGCATTCAAATCTTTGATTTTTAGTAGTAAACAGTGTTGAAATGCATGATTTTCAATGCGAAAACGCAAATCCAGAAACATAGGCTTTCAAATCTGGATTTTCAGTAGAAAACCGGGTTGCAATGCTAATGTGTGTAACGCAAATACAGAAACATTACAATAGGCTTTAAAATCTTTGATTTTCAGTAGTAAACAGTGTTGAAATGCACGATTATCAGTGTGTAAACGCAAATCCAGAATAGGATTTTAAATCTTTGATTTTCTGATGAAAACCTGGTTGAAATGCACGATTTTCAGTGTGTAAACGCAAATTCAGATACTTTACAATAGGCATTCAAATCTTTGATTTTTAGTAGTAAACAGTGTTGAAATGCATGATTTTCAATGCGAAAACGCAAATCCAGAAACATAGGCTTTCAAATCTGGATTTTCAGTAGAAAACCGGGTTGCAATGCTAATGTGTGTAACGCAAATACAGAAACATTACAATAGGCTTTAAAATCTTTGATTTTCAGTAGTAAACAGTGTTGAAATGCACGATTATCAGTGTGTAAACGCAAATCCAGAATAGGATTTTAAATCTTGGATTTTCTGATGAAAACCTGGTTGAAATGCACGATTTTCAGTGTGTAAACGCAAATTCAGATACTTTACAATAGGCATTCAAATCTTTGATTTTTAGTAGTAAACAGTGTTGAAATGCATGATTTTCAATGCGAAAACGCAAATCCAGAAACATAAGCTTTCAAATCTGGATTTTCAGTAGAAAACCGGGTTGCAATGCTAATGTGTGTAACGCAAATCCAGAAACTTTACAATAGGATTTCAAATCTTTGATTTTCTGTTGAAAACAGTGTTGTAATGCACGATTTTCAGTAGAAAATGAAATCCAGATACTTTACAATAGGATTTAAAATTTTTGATTTTCTGATGAAATCCGGGTTGAAATGCACGATTTTCAGTGTGTAAACGCAAATCCAGATACTTTACAATAGGCATTCAAATCTTGGATTTTCTGTTGAAAACAGTGTTGAAATGCATGATTTTCAGTGTGTAAACGCAAATCCAGAAACATAGGCTTTCAAATCTTAGATTTTCAGTAGAAATCCTGGTTGGAAAGCTTGATTATCTGTGTGTAAACCCAAATCCAGAAACTTTACAATAGGATTTCAAATCTTTGATTTGCAGTAGAAAACAGTTTGTAAATGCACGATTTTCAATGCGAAAACCAAATCCAGAAACTTTACCGCAGGCTTTCAAATCTTTGATTTTCAGATGTAAACAGTGTTGAAATGCATGATTTTCAATGCGAAAACGCAAATCCAGAAACATAGGCTTTCAAATCTGGATTTTCAGTAGAAAACCGGGTTGCAATGCTAATGTGTGTAACGCAAATACAGAAACATTACAATAGGCTTTAAAATCTTTGATTTTCAGTAGTAAACAGTGTTGAAATGCACGATTATCAGTGTGTAAACGCAAATCCAGAATAGGATTTTAAATCTTTGATTTTCTGATGAAAACCTGGTTGAAATGCACGATTTTCAGTGTGTAAACGCAAATTCAGATACTTTACAATAGGCATTCAAATCTTTGATTTTTAGTAGTAAACAGTGTTGAAATGCATGATTTTCAATGCGAAAACGCAAATCCAGAAACATAGGCTTTCAAATCTGGATTTTCAGTAGAAAACCGGGTTGCAATGCTAATGTGTGTAACGCAAATACAGAAACATTACAATAGGCTTTAAAATCTTTGATTTTCAGTAGTAAACAGTGTTGAAATGCACGATTATCAGTGTGTAAACGCAAATCCAGAATAGGATTTTAAATCTTGGATTTTCTGATGAAAACCTGGTTGAAATGCACGATTTTCAGTGTGTAAACGCAAATTCAGATACTTTACAATAGGCATTCAAATCTTTGATTTTTAGTAGTAAACAGTGTTGAAATGCATGATTTTCAATGCGAAAACGCAAATCCAGAAACATAGGCTTTCAAATCTGGATTTTCAGTAGAAAACCGGGTTGCAATGCTAATGTGTGTAACGCAAATCCAGAAACTTTACAATAGGATTTCAAATCTTTGATTTTCTGTTGAAAACAGTGTTGTAATGCACGATTTTCAGTAGAAAATGAAATCCAGATACTTTACAATAGGATTTAAAATTTTTGATTTTCTGATGAAATCCGGGTTGAAATGCACGATTTTCAGTGTGTAAACGCAAATCCAGAAACATAGGCTTTCAAATCTTAGATTTTCAGTAGAAATCCTGGTTGGAAAGCTTGATTATCTGTGTGTAAACCCAAATCCAGAAACTTTACAATAGGATTTCAAATCTTTGATTTGCAGTAGAAAACAGTTTGTAAATGCACGATTTTCAATGCGAAAACCAGATCCAGAAACTTTACCGCAGGCTTTCAAATCTTTGATTTTCTGATGAAAACCGGGTTGAAATGCACGATTTTCAGTGTGTAAACGCAAATCCAGAAACTTTACAATAGAATTTCAAATCTTTGATTTGCAGTAGAAAACAGTTTGTAAATGCATGATTTTCAATGCGAAAACGCAAATCCAGAAACATAGGCTTTCAAATCTTTGATTTTCAGTAGAAAACCGGGTTGCAATGCTTGATTATCTGTGTGTAACGCAAATCCAGATACTTTACAATAGGCATTCAAATCTTGGATTTTCTGTTGAAAACAGTGTTGAAATGCATGATTTTCAGTGTGTAAACGCAAATCCAGAAGCATAGGCTTTCAAATCTTTGATTTTCAGTAGAAAACTGGGGGGGAATGCTTGATTATCTGTGTGTAAACCCAAATCCAGAAACTTTACAATAGGATTTCAAATCTTTGATTTGCAGTAGAAAACAGTTTGTAAATGCACGATTTTCAATGGGAAAACAAAAATCCAGAAACTTTACAATAGGATTTCAAATCTTTGATTTGCAGTAGAAAACAGTTTGTAAATGCACGATTTTCAATGCGAAAACAAAAATCCAGAAACTTTACCGCAGGCTTTCAAATCTTTGATTTTCTGATGAAAACCGGGTTGAAATGCACGATTTTCAGTGTGTAAACGCAAATCCAGAAACTTTACAATAGGCATTCAAATCTTTGATTTTTAGTAGTAAACAGTGTTGAAATGCATGATTTTCAATGCGAAAACGCAAATACAGAAACATTACAATAGGCTTTTAAATCTTTGATTTTCTGATGAAAACCGGGTTTACAATAGGATTACAAACTGTAAATGCACGATTTTCAATGGGAAAACAAAAATCCAGAAACTTTACAATAGGCATTCAAATCTTTGATTTTCAGTAGTAAACAGTGTTGAAATGCATGATTTTCAATGCGAAAACGCAAATCCAGAAACATAGGCTTTCAAATCTTTGATTTTCAGTAGAAAACCGGGTTGCAATGCTTGATTATCTGTGTGTAATGCAAATCCAGAAACTTTACAATAGGATTTCAAATCTTTGATTTGCAGTAGAAAACAGTTTGTAAATGCACGATTTTCAATGCGAAAACAAAAATCCAGAAACTTTACCGCAGGCTTTCAAATCTTTGATTTTCAGTAGTAAACAGTGTTGAAATGCATGATTTTCAATGCGAAAACGCAAATTCAGAAACATTAATTGTAATGTTTCTGAATTTGCGTTTTCGCATTTGATTTTCAGTAGTAAACAGTGTTGAAATGCACGATTATCAGTGTGTAAACGCAAATCCAGAATAGGATTTTAAATCTTTGATTTTCTGATGAAAACCGGGTTGAAATGCACGATTTTCAGTAGAAAACCGGGTTGCAATGCTTGATTATCTGTGTGTAATGCAAATCCAGAAACTTTACAATAGGATTTCAAATCTTTGATTTGCAGTAGAAAACAGTTTGTAAATGCACGATTTTCAATGCGAAAACAAAAATCCAGAAACTTTACCGCAGGCTTTCAAATCTTTGATTTTCTGATGAAAACCTGGTTGAAATGCACGATTTTCAGTGTGTAAACGCAAATTAAGATACTTTACAATAGGCATTCAAATCTTTGATTTTTAGTAGTTAACAGTGTTGAAATGCATGATTTTCAATGCGAAAACGCAAATCCAGAAACATAGGCTTTCAAATCTGGATTTTCAGTAGAAAACCGGGTTGCAATGCTAATGTGTGTAACGCAAATACAGAAACATTACAATAGGCTTTAAAATCTTTGATTTTCAGTAGTAAACAGTGTTGAAATGCACGATTATCAGTGTGTAAACGCAAATCCAGAATAGGATTTTAAATCTTTGATTTTCTGATGAAAACCTGGTTGAAATGCACGATTTTCAGTGTGTAAACGCAAATTCAGATACTTTACAATAGGCATTCAAATCTTTGATTTTTAGTAGTAAACAGTGTTGAGATGCATGATTTTCAATGCGAAAACGCAAATCCAGAAACATAGGCTTTCAAATCTGGATTTTCAGTAGAAAACCGGGTTGCAATGCTAATGTGTGTAACGCAAATACAGAAACATTACAATAGGCTTTAAAATCTTTGATTTTCAGTAGTAAACAGTGTTGAAATGCACGATTATCAGTGTGTAAACGCAAATCCAGAATAGGATTTTAAATCTTTGATTTTCTGATGAAAACCTGGTTGAAATGCACGATTTTCAGTGTGTAAACGCAAATTCAGATACTTTACAATAGGCATTCAAATCTTTGATTTTTAGTAGTAAACAGTGTTGAAATGCATGATTTTCAATGCGAAAACGCAAATCCAGAAACATAGGCTTTCAAATCTGGATTTTCAGTAGAAAACCAGGTTGCAATGCTAATGTGTGTAACGCAAATACAGAAACATTACAATAGGCATTCAAATCTTTGATTTTCAGTAGTAAACAGTGTTGAAATGCACGATTATCAGTGTGTAAACGCAAATCCAGAATAGGATTTTAAATCTTTGATTTTCTGATGAAAACCTGGTTGAAATGCACGATTTTCAGTGTGTAAACGCAAATTCAGATACTTTACAATAGGCATTCAAATCTTTGATTTTTAGTAGTAAACAGTGTTGAAATGCATGATTTTCAATGCGAAAACGCAAATCCAGAAACATAGGCTTTCAAATCTTTGATTTTCAGTAGAAAACCGGGTTGCAATGCTTGATTATCTGTGTGTAACGCAAATCCAGAAACTTTACAATAGGATTTCAAATCTTTGATTTTCTGTTGAAAACAGTGTTGTAATGCACGATTTTCAGTAGAAAATGAAATCCAGATACTTTACAATAGAATTTCAAATTTTTGATTTTCTGATGAAATCCGGGTTGAAATGCACTATTTTCAGTGTGTAAACGCAAATCCAGAAACATAGGCTTTCAAATCTTAGATTTTCAGTAGAAAACCGGGTTGGAAAGCTTGATTATCTGTGTGTAAACCCAAATCCAGAAACTTTACAATAGGATTTCAAATCTTTGATTTGCAGTAGAAAACAGTTTGTAAGTAAATGCACGATTTTCAATGGGAAAACAAAAATCCAGAAAACAAAAATCCAGGCATTCAAATCTTTGATTTTCAGTAGTAAACAGTGTTGAAATGCATGATTTTCAATGCGAAAACGCAAATACAGAAACATTACAATAGGCTTTAAAATCTTTGATTTTCAGTAGTAAACAGTGTTGAAATGCACGATTATCAGTGTGTAAACGCAAATCCAGAATAGGATTTTAAAACTTTGATTTTCTGATGAAAACCGGGTTGAAATGCACGATTTTCAGTGTGTAAACGCAAATCCAGATACTTTACAATAGGCATTCAAATCTTGGATTTTCTGTTGAAAACAGTGTTGAAATGCATGATTTTCAGTGTGTAAACGCAAATCCAGAACCATAGGCTTTCAAATCTTTGATTTTCAGTAGAAAACCGGGGGGGAATGCTTGATTATCTGTGTGTAAACCCAAATCCAGAAACTTTACAATAGGATTTCACATCTTTGATTTGCAGTAGAAAACAGTTTGTAAATGCACGATTTTCAATGGGAAAACAAAAATCCAGAAACTTTACAATAGGATTTCAAATCTTTGATTTGCAGTAGAAAACAGTTTGTAAATGCACGATTTTCAATGCGAAAACAAAAATCCAGAAACTTTACCGCAGGCTTTCAAATCTTTGATTTTCTGATGAAAACCGGGTTGAAATGCACGATTTTCAGTGTGTAAACGCAAATCCAGAAACTTTACAATAGGATTTCAAATCTTTGATTTGCAGTAGAAAACAGTTTGTAAATGCACGATTTTCAATGGGAAAACAAAAATCCAGAAACTTTACAATAGGCATTCAAATCTTTGATTGTCAGTAGTAAACAGTGTTGAAATGCACGATTATCAGTGTGTAAACGCAAATCCAGAATAGGATTTTAAATCTTTGATTTTCTGATGAAAACCTGGTTGAAATGCACGATTTTCAGTGTGTAAACGCAAATTCAGATACTTTACAATAGGCATTCAAATCTTTGATTTTTAGTAGTAAACAGTGTTGAAATGCATGATTTTCAATGCGAAAACGCAAATCCAGAAACATAGGCTTTCAAATCTTTGATTTTCAGTAGAAAACCGGGTTGCAATGCTTGATTATCTGTGTGTAACGCAAATCCAGAAACTTTACAATAGGATTTCAAATCTTTGATTTTCTGTTGAAAACAGTTTTGTAATGCACGATTTTCAGTAGAAAATGAAATCCAGATACTTTACAATAGAATTTCAAATTTTTGATTTTCTGATGAAATCCGGGTTGAAATGCACTATTTTCAGTGTGTAAACGCAAATCCAGAAACATAGGCTTTCAAATCTTAGATTTTCAGTAGAAAACCGGGTTGGAAAGCTTGATTTGCAGTAGTTTTCTACAGTTTGTAAATGCACGATTTTCAATGCGAAAACCAAATCCAGAAACTTTACCGCAGGCTTTCAAATCTTTGATTTTCTGATGAAAACCTGGTTGAAATGCACGATTTTCAGTGCGAAAACGCAAATACAGAAACATTACAATAGGCTTTAAAATCTTTGATTTTCAGTAGTAAACAGTGTTGAAATGCACGATTATCAGTGTGTAAACGCAAATCCAGAATAGGATTTTAAAACTTTGATTTTCTGATGAAAACCGGGTTGAAATGCACGATTTTCAGATACTTTACAATAGGCATTCAAATCTTGGATTTTCTGTTGAAAACAGTGTTGAAATGCATGATTTTCAGTGTGTAAACGCAAATCCAGAAACATAGGCTTTCAAATCTTAGATTTTCAGTAGAAAACCGGGGGGGAATGCTTGATTATCTGTGTGTAAACCCAAATCCAGAAACTTTACAATAGGATTTCAAATCTTGGATTTGCAGTAGAAAACAGTTTGTAAATGCACGATTTTCAATGGGAAAACAAAAATCCAGAAACTTTACCGCAGTTTGTAAATGCACGATTTTCAATGCGAAAACGCAAATACAGAAACATTACAATAGGCTTTAAAATCTTTGATTTTCAGTAGTAAACAGTGTTGAAATGCACGATTATCAGTGTGTAAACGTAAATCCAGAATAGGATTTTAAAACTTTGATTTTCTGATGATTTTCAGTAGTAAACAGTGTTGAAATGCACGATTATCAGTGTGTAAACGTAAATCCAGAATAGGATTTTAAAACTTTGATTTTCTGATGAAAACCTGGTTGAAATGCACGATTTTCAGTGTGTAAACGCAAATTCAGATACTTTACAATAGGCATTCAAATCTTTGATTTTTAGTAGTAAACAGTGTTGAAATGCATGATTTTCAATGCGAAAACGCAAATCCAGAAACATAGGCTTTCAAATCTTTGATTTTCAGTAGAAAACCGGGTTGCAATGCTTGATTATCTGTGTGTAACGCAAATCCAGAAACTTTACAATAGGATTTCAAATCTTTGATTTTCTGTTGAAAACAGTTTTGTAATGCACGATTTTCAGTAGAAAATGAAATCCAGATACTTTACAATAGAATTTCAAATTTTTGATTTTCTGATGAAATCCGGGTTGAAATGCACTATTTTCAGTGTGTAAACGCAAATCCAGAAACATAGGCTTTCAAATCTTAGATTTTCAGTAGAAAACCGGGTTGGAAAGCTTGATTATCTGTGTGTAAACCCAAATCCAGAAACTTTACAATAGGATTTCAAATCTTTGATTTGCAGTAGAAAACAGTTTGTAAATGCACGATTTTCAATGGGAAAACAAAAATCCAGAAAACAAAAATCCAGGCATTCAAATCTTTGATTTTCAGTAGTAAACAGTGTTGAAATGCATGATTTTCAATGCGAAAACGCAAATACAGAAACATTACAATAGGCTTTAAAATCTTTGATTTTCAGTAGTAAACAGTGTTCAAATGCACGATTATCAGTGTGTAAACGCAAATCCAGAATAGGATTTTAAATCTTTGATTTTCTGATGAAAACCGGGTTGAAATGCACGATTTTCAGTGTAAACGCAAATCCAGATACTTTACAATAGGCATTCAAATCTTGGATTTTCTGTTGAAAACAGTGTTGAAATGCATGATTTTCAGTGTGTAAACGCAAATCCAGAACCATAGGCTTTCAAATCTTTGATTTTCAGTAGAAAACCGGGGGGGAATGCTTGATTATCTGTGTGTAAACCCAAATCCAGAAACTTTACAATAGGATTTCAAATCTTTGATTTGCAGTAGAAAACAGTTTGTAAATGCACGATTTTCAATGGGAAAACAAAAATCCAGAAACTTTACAATAGGCATTCAAATCTTTGATTTTCAGTAGTAAACAGTGTTGAAATGCACGATTTTCAGTGTGTAAACGCAAATTCAGATACTTTACAATAGGCATTCAAATCTTTGATTTTTAGTAGTAAACAGTGTTGAAATGCATGATTTTCAATGCGAAAACGCAAATCCAGAAACATAGGCTTTCAAATCTTTGATTTTCAGTAGAAAACCGGGTTGCAATGCTTGATTATCTGTGTGTAACGCAAATCCAGAAACTTTACAATAGGATTTCAAATCTTTGATTTTCTGTTGAAAACAGTGTTGTAATGCACGATTTTCAGTAGAAAATGAAATCCAGATACTTTACAATAGAATTTCAAATTTTTGATTTTCTGATGAAATCCGGGTTGAAAGGCACTATTTTCAGTGTGTAAACGCAAATCCAGAAACATAGGCTTTCAAATCTTAGATTTTCAGTAGAAAACCGGGTTGGAAAGCTTGATTATCTGTGTGTAAACCCAAATCCAGAAACTTTACAATAGGATTTCAAATCTTTGATTTGCAGTAGAAAACAGTTTGTAAATGCACGATTTTCAATGGGAAAACAAAAATCCAGAAAACAAAAATCCAGGCATTCAAATCTTTGATTTTCAGTAGTAAACAGTGTTGAAATGCATGATTTTCAATGCGAAAACGCAAATACAGAAACATTACAATAGGCTTTAAAATCTTTGATTTTCAGTAGTAAACAGTGTTGAAATGCACGATTATCAGTGTGTAAACGCAAATCCAGAATAGGATTTTAAAACTTTGATTTTCTGATGAAAACCGGGTTGAAATGCGCGATTTTCAGTGTAAACGCAAATCCAGATACTTTACAATAGGCATTCAAATCTTGGATTTTCTGTTGAAAACAGTGTTGAAATGCATGATTTTCAGTGTGTAAACGCAAATCCAGAACCATAGGCTTTCAAATCTTTGATTTTCAGTAGAAAACCGGGGGGGAATGCTTGATTATCTGTGTGTAAACCCAAATCCAGAAACTTTACAATAGGATTTCACATCTTTGATTTGCAGTAGAAAACAGTTTGTAAATGCACGATTTTCAATGGGAAAACAAAAATCCAGAAACTTTACAATAGGCTTTCAAATCTTTGATTTGCAGTAGAAAACAGTTTGTAAATGCACGATTTTCAATGCGAAAACAAAAATCCAGAAACTTTACCGCAGGCTTTCAAATCTTTGATTTTCTGATGAAAACCGGGTTGAAATGCACGATTTTCAGTGTGTAAACGCAAATCCAGAAACTTTACAATAGGATTTCAAATCTTTGATTTGCAGTAGAAAACAGTTTGTAAATGCACGATTTTCAATGGGAAAACAAAAATCCAGAAACTTTACCGCAGGCTTTCAAATCTTTGATTTTCTGATGAAAACCTGGTTGAAATGCACGATTTTCAGTGTGTAAACGCAAATTCAGATACTTTACAATAGGCTTTCAAATCTTTGATTTTCAGTAGAAAACCGGGTTGCAATGCTTGATTATCTGTGTGTAACGCAAATCCAGAAACTTTACAATAGGATTTCAAATCTTTGATTTGCAGTAGCAAACAGTTTGTAAATGCACGATTTTCAATGGGAAAACAAAAATCCAGACTCTTTACAATAGGCATTCAAATCTTTGATTTTCAGTAGTAAACAGTGTTGAAATGCACGATTATCAGTGTGTAAACGCAAATCCAGAATAGGATTTTAAATCTTTGATTTTCTGATGAAAACCTGGTTGAAATGCACGATTTTCAGTGTGTAAACGCAAATCCAGATACTTTACAATAGGCATTCAAATCTTGGATTTTCTGTTGAAAACAGTGTTGAAATGCATGATTTTCAGTGTGTAAACGCAAATCCAGTACCATAGGCTTTCAAATCTTTGATTTTCAGTAGAAAACCGGGGGGGAATGCTTGATTATCTGTGTGTAACGCAAATCCAGAAACTTTACAATAGGATTTCAAATCTTTGATTTGCAGTAGAAAACAGTTTGTAAATGCACGATTTTCAATGCGAAAACTAACTCCAGAAACTTTACCGCAGGGTTTCAAATCTTTGATTTTCAGTAGTAAACGGTGTTGAAATGCATGATTTTCAATGCGAAAACGCAAATACAGAAACATTACCATAGGCTTTAAAATCTTTGATTTTCAGTAGTAAACAGTGTTGAAATGCACGATTATCAGTGTGTAAACGCAAATCCAGAATAGGATTTTAAATCTTTGATTTTCTGATGAAAACCTGGTTGAAATGCACGATTTTCAGTGTGTAAACGCAAATTCAGATACTTTACAATAGGCATTCAAATCTTTGATTTTTAGTAGTAAACAGTGTTTAAATGCATGATTTTCAATGCGAAAACGCAAATCCAGAAACATAGGCTTTCAAATCTTTGATTTTCAGTAGAAAACCGGGTTGCAATGCTTGATTATCTGTGTGTAACGCAAATCCAGAAACTTTACAATAGGATTTCAAATCTTTGATTTGCAGTAGAAAACAGTTTGTAAATGCACGATTTTCAATGGGAAAACAAAAATCCAGAAACTTTACAATAGGATTTCAAATCTTTGATTTGCAGTAGAAAACAGTTTGTAAATGCACGATTTTCAATGCGAAAACGCAAATCCAAAAACTTTACCGCAGGCTTTCAAATCTTTGATTTTCTGATGAAAACCGGGTTGAAATGCACGATTTTCAGTGTGTAAACGCAAATCCAGAAACTTTACAATAGGATTTCAAATCTTTGATTTGCAGTAGAAAACAGTTTGTAAATGCACGATTTTCAATGGGAAAACAAAAATCCAGAAACTTTACAATAGGATTTCAAATCTTTGATTTGCAGTAGAAAACAGTTTGTAAATGCACGATTTTCAATGCGAAAACCAAATCCAGAAACTTTACCGCAGGCTTTCAAATCTTTGATTTTCTGATGAAAACTGGGTTGAAATGCACGATTTTCCGTGTGTAAACGCAAATCCAGAAACTTTACAATAGGATTTCAAATCTTTGATTTGCAGTAGAAAACAGTTTGTAAATGCATGATTTTTAATGCGAAAACGCAAATCCAGAAAAATAGGCTTTCAAATCTTTGATTTTCAGTAGAAAACCGGGTTGCAATGCTTGATTATCTGTGTGTAACGCAATTCCAGATACTTTACAATAGGCATTCAAATCTTGGATTTTCTGTTGAAAACAGTGTTGAAATGCATGATTTTCAGTGTGTAAACGCAAATCCAGAACCATAGGCTTTCAAATCTTTGATTTTCAGTAGAAAACCGGGGGGGAATGTGTGTAAACTCAAATCCAGAAACTTTACAATAGGATTTCAAATCTTTGATTTGCAGTAGAAAACAGTTTGTAAATGCACGATTTTCAATGGGAAAACAGTTTGTAAATGCATGATTTTCAATGGGAAAACAAAAATCCAGAAACTTTACAATAGGATTTCAAATCTTTGATTTGCAGTAGAAAACAGTTTGTAAATGCACGATTTTCAATGCGAAAACGCAAATCCAAAAACTTTACCGCAGGCTTTCAAATCTTTGATTTTCTGATGAAAACCGGGTTGAAATGCACGATTTTCAGTGTGTAAACGCAAATCCAGAAACTTTACAATAGGATTTCAAATCTTTGATTTGCAGTAGAAAACAGTTTGTAAATGCACGATTTTCAATGGGAAAACAAAAATCCAGAAACTTTACCGCAGGCTTTCAAATCTTTGATTTTCTGATGAAAACCTGGTTGAAATGCACGATTTTCAATGCGAAAACAAAAATCTAGAAACTTTACCGCAGGCTTTCAAATCTTTGATTTTCAGTAGTAAACAGTGTTGAAATGCATGATTATCAGTGTGTAAACGCAAATCCAGAATAGGATTTTAAATCTTTGATTTTCTGATGAAAACCGGGTTGAAATGCATGATTATCAGTGTGTAAACGCAAATCCAGATACTTTACCATAGGCTTTCAAATCTTTGATTTTCAGTAGTAAACAGTGTTGAAATGCATGATTATCAGTGTGTAAACGCAAATCCAGAATAGGCATTCAAATCTTGGATTTTCTGTTGAAAACCGGGTTGCAATGCTTGATTATCTGTGTGTAACGCAAATCCAGAAACTTTACAATAGGATTTCAAATCTTTGATTTGCAGTAGAAAACAGTTTGTAAATGCACGATTTTCAATGCGAAAACAAAAATCCAGAAACTTTACCGCAGGCTTTCAAATCTTTGATTTTCAGTAGTAAACAGTGTTGAAATGCATGATTTTCAATGCGAAAACGCAAATACAGAAACATTACAATAGGCTTTAAAATCTTTGATTTTCAGTAGTAAACAGTGTTGAAATGCACGATTATCAGTGTGTAAACGCAAATCCAGAATAGGCATTCAAATCTTGGATTTTCTGTTGAAAACAGTGTTGAAATGCATGATTTTCAGTGTGTAAACGCAAATCCAGAACCATGGGCTTTCAAATCTTTGATTTTCAGTAGAAAACCGGTGTAAACCCAAATCCAGAAACTTTACAATAGGATTTCAAATCTTTGATTTGCAGTAGAAAACAGTTTGTAAATGCACGATTTTCAATGGGAAAACAAAAATCCAGAAACTTTACAATAGGCATTCAAATCTTGGATTTTCTGTTGAAAACAGTGTTGAAATGCATGATTTTCAATGCGAAAACGCAAATCCAGAAACATAGGCTTTCAAAACTTTGATTTTCAGTAGAAAACCGGGTTGCAATGCTTGATTATCTGTGTGTAACGCAAATCCAGAAACTTTACAATAGGATTTCAAATCTTTGATTTGCAGTAGAAAACAGTTTGTAAATGCACGATTTTCAATGCGAAAACCAAATCCAGAAACTTTACCGCAGGCTTTGAAATCTTTGATTTTCTGATGAAAACCTGGTTGAAATGCACGATTTTCAGTGTGCAAATTCAGATACTTTACAATAGGCATTCAAATCTTTGATTTTCTGTTGAAAACAGTGTTGTAATGCACGATTTTCAGTAGAAAATGAAATCCAGATACTTTACAATAGGATTTCAAATTTTTGATTTTCTGATGAAATCCGGGTTGAAATGCACGATTTTCAGTGTGTAAACGCAAATCCAGATACTTTACAATAGGCATTCAAATCTTGGATTTTCTGTTGAAAACAGTGTTGAAATGCATGATTTTCAGTGTGTAAACGCAAATCCAGAAACATAGGCATTCAAATCATTTGATTTTCAGTAGAAAACCGGGTTGCAATGCTTGATTATCTGTGTGTAAGGCAAATCCAGAAACTTTACAATAGGATTTCAAATCTTTGATTTGCAGTAGAAAACAGTTTGTAAATGCACGATTTTCAATGCGAAAACAAAAATCCAGAAACTTTACCGCAGGCTTTGTAATCTTTGATTTTCAGTAGTAAACAGTGTTGAAATGCATGATTTTCAATGCGAAAACGCAAATACAGAAACATTACAATAGGCTTTAAAATCTTTGATTTTCAGTAGTAAACAGTGTTGAAATGCACGATTATCAGTGTGTAAACGCAAATCCAGAATAGGATTTTAAATCTTTGATTTTCTGATGAAAACCTGGTTGAAATGCACGATTTTCAGTGTGTAAACGCAAATTTAGATACTTTACAATAGGCATTCAAATCTTTGATTTTTAGTAGTAAACAGTGATGAAATGCATGATTTTCAATGCGAAAACGCAAATCCAGAAACATAGGCTTTCAAATCTGGATTTTCAGTAGAAAACCGGGTTGCAATGCTTGATTATCTGTGTGTAACGCAAATCCAGAAACTTTACAATAGGATTTCAAATCTTTGATTTTCTGTTGAAAACAGTGTTGTAATGCACGATTTTCAGTAGAAAATGAAATCCAGATACTTTACAATAGGATTTCAAATTTTTGATTTTCTGATGAAATCCGGGTTGAAATGCACGATTTTCAGTGTGTAAACGCAAAACCAGATACTTTACAATAGGCATTCAAATCTTGGATTTTCTGTTGAAAACAGTGTTGAAATGCATGATTTTCAGTGTGTAAACGCAAATCCAGAAACATAGGCTTTCAAATCTTAGATTTTCAGTAGAAAACCGGGTTGGAAAGCTTGATTATCTGTGTGTAAACCCAAATCCAGAAACTTTACAATAGGATTTCAAATCTTTGATTTGCAGTAGAAAACAGTTTGTAAATGCACGATTTTCAATGCGAAAACCAAATCCAGAAACTTTACCGCAGGCTTTCAAATCTTTGATTTTCTGATGAAAACTGGGTTGAAATGCACGATTTTCAGTGTGTAAACGCAAATCCAGAAACTTTACAATAGGATTTCAAATCTTTGATTTGCAGTAGAAAACAGTTTGTAAATGCATGATTTTTAATGCGAAAACGCAAATCCAGAAACATAGGCTTTCAAATCTTTGATTTTCAGTAGAAAACCGGGTTGCAATGCTTGATTATCTGTGTGTAACGCAAATCCAGAAACTTTACAATAGGATTTCAAATCTTTGATTTGCAGTAGAAAACAGTTTGTAAATGCACGATTTTCAATGGGAAAACAAAAATCCAGAAACTTTACCGCAGGCTTTCAAATCTTTGATTTTCTGATGAAAACCTGGTTGAAATGCACGATTTTCAATGCGAAAACGCAAATACAGAAACATTACAATAGGCTTTAAAATCTTTGATTTTCAGTAGTAAACAGTGTTGAAATGCACGATTATCAGTGTGTAAACGCAAATCCAGAATAGGATTTTAAATCTTTGATTTTCTGATGAAAACCGGGTTGAAATGCACGATTTTCAGTGTAAACGCAAATCCAGATACTTTAATTGTAAAGGCATTCAAATCTTTGATTTTCAGTAGTAAACAGTGTTGAAATGCATGATTTTCAATGCGAAAACGCAAATCCAGAAACATAGGCTTTCAAATCTTTGATTTTCAGTAGAAAACCGGGTTGCAATGCTTGATTATCTGTGTGTAAGGCAAATCCAGAAACTTTACAATAGGATTTCAAATCTTTGATTTGCAGTAGAAAACAGTTTGTAAATGCACGATTTTCAATGCGAAAACAAAAATCCAGAAACTTTACCGCAGGCTTTAAAATCTTTGATTTTCAGTAGTAAACAGTGTTGAAATGCACGATTATCAGTGTGTAAACGCAAATCCAGAATAGGATTTTAAATCTTTGATTTTCTGATGAAAACCTGGTTGAAATGCACGATTTTCAGTGTGTAAACGCAAATTTAGATACTTTACAATAGGCATTCAAATCTTTGATTTTTAGTAGTAAACAGTGATGAAATGCATGATTTTCAATGCGAAAACGCAAATCCAGAAACATAGGCTTTCAAATCTGGATTTTCAGTAGAAAACCGGGTTGCAATGCTTGATTATCTGTGTGTAACGCAAATCCAGAAACTTTACAATAGGATTTCAAATCTTTGATTTTCTGTTGAAAACAGTGTTGTAATGCACGATTTTCAGTAGAAAATGAAATCCAGATACTTTACAATAGGATTTCAAATTTTTGATTTTCTGATGAAATCCGGGTTGAAATGCACGATTTTCAGTGTGTAAACGCAAAACCAGATACTTTACAATAGGCATTCAAATCTTGGATTTTCTGTTGAAAACAGTGTTGAAATGCATGATTTTCAGTGTGTAAACGCAAATCCAGAAACATAGGCTTTCAAATCTTAGATTTTCAGTAGAAAACCGGGTTGGAAAGCTTGATTATCTGTGTGTAAACCCAAATCCAGAAACTTTACAATAGGATTTCAAATCTTTGATTTGCAGTAGAAAACAGTTTGTAAATGCACGATTTTCAATGCGAAAACCAAATCCAGAAACTTTACCGCAGGCTTTCAAATCTTTGATTTTCTGATGAAAACTGGGTTGAAATGCACGATTTTCAGTGTGTAAACGCAAATCCAGAAACTTTACAATAGGATTTCAAATCTTTGATTTGCAGTAGAAAACAGTTTGTAAATGCATGATTTTTAATGCGAAAACGCAAATCCAGAAACATAGGCTTTCAAATCTTTGATTTTCAGTAGAAAACCGGGTTGCAATGCTTGATTATCTGTGTGTAACGCAAATCCAGAAACTTTACAATAGGATTTCAAATCTTTGATTTGCAGTAGAAAACAGTTTGTAAATGCACGATTTTCAATGGGAAAACAAAAATCCAGAAACTTTACCGCAGGCTTTCAAATCTTTGATTTTCTGATGAAAACCTGGTTGAAATGCACGATTTTCAATGCGAAAACGCAAATACAGAAACATTACAATAGGCTTTAAAATCTTTGATTTTCAGTAGTAAACAGTGTTGAAATGCACGATTATCAGTGTGTAAACGCAAATCCAGAATAGGATTTTAAATCTTTGATTTTCTGATGAAAACCGGGTTGAAATGCACGATTTTCAGTGTAAACGCAAATCCAGATACTTTAATTGTAAAGGCATTCAAATCTTTGATTTTCAGTAGTAAACAGTGTTGAAATGCATGATTTTCAATGCGAAAACGCAAATCCAGAAACATAGGCTTTCAAATCTTTGATTTTCAGTAGAAAACCGGGTTGCAATGCTTGATTATCTGTGTGTAATGCAAATCCAGAAACTTTACAATAGGATTTCAAATCTTTGATTTGCAGTAGAAAACAGTTTGTAAATGCACGATTTTCAATGCGAAAACAAAAATCCAGAAACTTTACCGCAGGCTTTCAAATCTTTGATTTTCAGTAGTAAACAGTGTTGAAATGCATGATTTTCAATGCGAAAACGCAAATCCAGAAACATAGGCTTTCAAATCTTTGATTTTCAGTAGAAAACCGGGTTGCAATGCTTGATTATCTGTGTGTAACGCAAATCCAGAAACTTTACAATAGACATTCAAATCTTGGATTTTCTGTTGAAAACAGTGTTGAAATGCATGCTTTTCAGTGTGTAAACGCAAATCCTGAACCATAGGCTTTCAAATCTTTGATTTTCAGTAGAAAACCGGGGGGGAATGCTTGATTATCTGTGTGTAAACCCAAATCCAGAAACTTTACAATAGGATTTCAAATCTTTGATTTGCAGTAGAAAACAGTTTGTAAATGCACGATTTTCAATGGGAAAACCAAAATCCAGAAACTTTACAATAGGCATTCAAATCTTTGATTTTCAGTAGTAAACAGTGTTGAAATGCATGATTTTCAATGCGAAAACGCAAATCCAGAAACATAGGCTTTCAAATCTTTGATTTTCAGTAGAAAACCGGGTTGCAATGCTTGATTATCTGTGTGTAACGCAAATCCAGAAACTTTACAATAGGATTTCAAATCTTTGATTTTCTGTTGAAAACAGTGTTGTAATGCACGATTTTCAGTAGAAAATGAAATCCAGATACTTTACAATAGGATTTCAAATTTTTGATTTTCTGATGAAATCCGGGTTGAAATGCACGATTTTCAGTGTGTAAACGCAAATCCAGAAACTTTACAATAGGATTTTAAATCTTTGATTTTCTGATGAAAACCGGGTTGAAATGCACGATTTTCAGTGTAAACGCAAATCCAGATACTTTACAATAGGATTTCAAATCTTTGATTTGCAGTAGAAAACAGTTTGTAAATGCATGATTTTCAATGCGAAAACGCAAATCCAGAAACATAGGCTTTCAAATCTTTGATTTTCAGTAGAAAACCGGGTTGCAATGCTTGATTATCTGTGTGTAACGCAAATCCAGATACTTTACAATAGGCATTCAAATCTTGGATTTTCTGTTGAAAACAGTGTTGAAATGCATGATTTTCAGTGTGTAAACGCAAATCCAGAAGCATAGGCTTTCAAATCTTTGATTTTCAGTAGAAAACCGGGGGGGAATGCTTGATTATCTGTGTGTAAACCCAAATCCAGAAACTTTACAATAGGATTTCAAATCTTTGATTTGCAGTAGAAAACAGTTTGTAAATGCACGATTTTCAGTGTGTAAACGCAAATTCAGAAACTTTACAATAGGATTTCAAATCTTTGATTTGCAGTAGAAAACAGTTTGTAAATGCACGATTTTCAATGGGAAAACAAAAATCCAGAAACTTTACCGCAGGCTTTCAAATCTTTGATTTTCTGATGAAAACCTGGTTGAAATGCACGATTTTCAGTGTGTAAACGCAAATTCAGATACTTTACAATAGGCATTCAAATCTTTGATTTTTAGTAGTAAACAGTGTTGAAATGCATGATTTTCAATGCGAAAACGCAAATCCAGAAACATAGGCTTTCAAATCTGGATTTTCAGTAGAAAACCGGGTTGCAATGCTTGATTATCTGTGTGTAACGCAAATCCAGAAACTTTACAATAGGATTTCAAAACTTTGATTTGCAGTAGAAAACAGTTTGTAAATGCACGATTTTCAATGCGAAAACAAAAATCCAGAAACTTTACCGCAGGCTTTCCAATCTTTGATTTTCAGTAGTAAACAGTGTTGAAATGCATGATTTTCAATGCGAAAACGCAAATACAGAAACATTACAATAGGCTTTTAAATCTTTGATTTTCTGATGAAAACCGGGTTTACAATAGGATTACAAACTGTAAATGCACGATTTTCAATGGGAAAACAAAAATCCAGAAACTTTACAATAGGCATTCAAATCTTTGATTTTCAGTAGTAAACAGTGTTGAAATGCATGATTTTCAATGCGAAAACGCAAATCCAGAAACATAGGCTTTCAAATCTTTGATTTTCAGTAGAAAACCGGGTTGCAATGCTTGATTATCTGTGTGTAATGCAAATCCAGAAACTTTACAATAGGATTTAAAATCTTTGATTTGCAGTAGAAAACAGTTTGTAAATGCACGATTTTCAATGCGAAAACAAAAATCCAGAAACTTTACCGCAGGCTTTCAAATCTTTTGAAATGCATGATTTTCAATGCGAAAACGCAAATTCAGAAACATTACAATAGGCATTCAAATCTTTGATTTTCAGTAGTAAACAGTGTTGAAGTGCACGATTATCAGTGTGTAAACGCAAATCCAGAATAGGATTTTAAATCTTTGATTTTCTGATGAAAACCTGGTTGAAATGCACGATTTTCAGTGTGTAAACGCAAATTCAGATACTTTACAATAGGCATTCAAATCTTTGATTTTTAGTAGTAAACAGTGTTGAAATGCATGATTTTCAATGCGAAAACGCAAATCCAGAAACATAGGCTTTCAAATCTGGATTTTCAGTAGAAAACCGGGTTGCAATGCTAATGTGTGTAACGCAAATACAGAAACATTACAATAGGCTTTAAAATCTTTGATTTTCAGTAGTAAACAGTGTTGAAATGCACGATTATCAGTGTGTAAACGCAAATCCAGAATAGGATTTTAAATCTTGGATTTTCTGATGAAAACCTGGTTGAAATGCACGATTTTCAGTGTGTAAACGCAAATTCAGATACTTTACAATAGGCATTCAAATCTTTGATTTTTAGTAGTAAACAGTGTTGAAATGCATGATTTTCAATGCGAAAACGCAAATCCAGAAACATAGGCTTTCAAATCTGGATTTTCAGTAGAAAACCGGGTTGCAATGCTAATGTGTGTAACGCAAATACAGAAACATTACAATAGGCTTTAAAATCTTTGATTTTCAGTAGTAAACAGTGTTGAAATGCACGATTATCAGTGTGTAAACGCAAATCCAGAATAGGATTTTAAATCTTGGATTTTCTGATGAAAACCTGGTTGAAATGCACGATTTTCAGTGTGTAAACGCAAATTCAGATACTTTACAATAGGCATTCAAATCTTTGATTTTTAGTAGTAAACAGTGTTGAAATGCATGATTTTCAATGCGAAAACGCAAATCCAGAAACATAAGCTTTCAAATCTGGATTTTCAGTAGAAAACCGGGTTGCAATGCTAATGTGTGTAACGCAAATCCAGAAACTTTACAATAGGATTTCAAATCTTTGATTTTCTGTTGAAAACAGTGTTGTAATGCACGATTTTCAGTAGAAAATGAAATCCAGATACTTTACAATAGGATTTAAAATTTTTGATTTTCTGATGAAATCCGGGTTGAAATGCACGATTTTCAGTGTGTAAACGCAAATCCAGATACTTTACAATAGGCATTCAAATCTTGGATTTTCTGTTGAAAACAGTGTTGAAATGCATGATTTTCAGTGTGTAAACGCAAATCCAGAAACATAGGCTTTCAAATCTTAGATTTTCAGTAGAAATCCTGGTTGGAAAGCTTGATTATCTGTGTGTAAACCCAAATCCAGAAACTTTACAATAGGATTTCAAATCTTTGATTTGCAGTAGAAAACAGTTTGTAAATGCACGATTTTCAATGCGAAAACCAAATCCAGAAACTTTACCGCAGGCTTTCAAATCTTTGATTTTCAGATGTAAACAGTGTTGAAATGCATGATTTTCAATGCGAAAACGCAAATCCAGAAACATAGGCTTTCAAATCTTTGATTTTCAGTAGAAAACCGGGTTGCAATGCTTGATTATCTGTGTGTAACGCAAATCCAGATACTTTACAATAGGCATTCAAATCTTGGATTTTCTGTTGAAAACAGTGTTGAAATGCATGATTTTCAGTGTGTAAACGCAAATCCAGAACCATAGGCTTTCAAATCTTTGATTTTCAGTAGAAAACCGGGGGGGAATGCTTGATTATCTGTGTGTAAACCCAAATCCAGAAACTTTACAATAGGATTTCACATCTTTGATTTGCAGTAGAAAACAGTTTGTAAATGCACGATTTTCAATGGGAAAACAAAAATCCAGAAACTTTACAATAGGATTTCAAATCTTTGATTTGCAGTAGAAAACAGTTTGTAAATGCACGATTTTCAATGCGAAAACAAAAATCCAGAAACTTTACCGCAGGCTTTCAAATCTTTGATTTTCTGATGAAAACCGGGTTGAAATGCACGATTTTCAGTGTGTAAACGCAAATCCAGAAACTTTACAATAGGCATTCAAATCTTTGATTTTTAGTAGTAAACAGTGTTGAAATGCATGATTTTCAATGCGAAAACGCAAATACAGAAACATTACAATAGGCTTTTAAATCTTTGATTTTCTGATGAAAACCGGGTTTACAATAGGATTACAAACTGTAAATGCACGATTTTCAATGGGAAAACAAAAATCCAGAAACTTTACAATAGGCATTCAAATCTTTGATTTTCAGTAGTAAACAGTGTTGAAATGCATGATTTTCAATGCGAAAACGCAAATCCAGAAACATAGGCTTTCAAATCTTTGATTTTCAGTAGAAAACCGGGTTGCAATGCTTGATTATCTGTGTGTAATGCAAATCCAGAAACTTTACAATAGGATTTCAAATCTTTGATTTGCAGTAGAAAACAGTTTGTAAATGCACGATTTTCAATGCGAAAACAAAAATCCAGAAACTTTACCGCAGGCTTTCAAATCTTTGATTTTCAGTAGTAAACAGTGTTGAAATGCATGATTTTCAATGCAGAAACATAGGCTTTCAAATCTGGATTTTCAGTAGAAAACCGGGTTGCAATGCTAATGTGTGTAACGCAAATACAGAAACATTACAATAGGCTTTAAAATCTTTGATTTTCAGTATTAAACAGTGTTGAAATGCACGATTATCAGTGTGTAAACGCAAATCCAGAATAGGATTTTAAATCTTTGATTTTCTGATGAAAACCTGGTTGAAATGCACGATTTTCAGTGTGTAAACGCAAATTCAGATACTTTACAATAGGCATTCAAATCTTTGATTTTTAGTAGTAAACAGTGTTGAAATGCATGATTTTCAATGCGAAAACGCAAATCCAGAAACATAGGCTTTCAAATCTGGATTTTCAGTAGAAAACCGGGTTGCAATGCTAATGTGTGTAACGCAAATACAGAAACATTACAATAGGCTTTAAAATCTTTGATTTTCAGTAGTAAACAGTGTTGAAATGCACGATTATCAGTGTGTAAACGCAAATCCAGAATAGGATTTTAAATCTTTGATTTTCTGATGAAAACCTGGTTGAAATGCACGATTTTCAGTGTGTAAACGCAAATTCAGATACTTTACAATAGGCATTCAAATCTTTGATTTTTAGTAGTAAACAGTGTTGAGATGCATGATTTTCAATGCGAAAACGCAAATCCAGAAACATAGGCTTTCAAATCTGGATTTTCAGTAGAAAACCGGGTTGCAATGCTAATGTGTGTAACGCAAATACAGAAACATTACAATAGGCTTTAAAATCTTTGATTTTCAGTAGTAAACAGTGTTGAAATGCACGATTATCAGTGTGTAAACGCAAATCCAGAATAGGATTTTAAATCTTTGATTTTCTGATGAAAACCTGGTTGAAATGCACGATTTTCAGTGTGTAAACGCAAATTCAGATACTTTACAATAGGCATTCAAATCTTTGATTTTTAGTAGTAAACAGTGTTGAAATGCATGATTTTCAATGCGAAAACGCAAATCCAGAAACATAGGCTTTCAAATCTTTGATTTTCAGTAGAAAACCGGGTTGCAATGCTTGATTATCTGTGTGTAACGCAAATCCAGAAACTTTACAATAGGATTTCAAATCTTTGATTTTCTGTTGAAAACAGTGTTGTAATGCACGATTTTCAGTAGAGAATGAAATCCAGATACTTTACAATAGAATTTCAAATTTTTGATTTTCTGATGAAATCCGGGTTGAAATGCACTATTTTCAGTGTGTAAACGCAAATCCAGAAACATAGGCTTTCAAATCTTAGATTTTCAGTAGAAAACCGGGTTGGAAAGCTTGATTATCTGTGTGTAAACCCAAATCCAGAAACTTTACAATAGGATTTCAAATCTTTGATTTGCAGTAGAAAACAGTTTGTAAATGCACGATTTTCAATGGGAAAACAAAAATCCAGAAAACAAAAATCCAGGCATTCAAATCTTTGATTTTCAGTAGTAAACAGTGTTGAAATGCATGATTTTCAATGCGAAAACGCAAATACAGAAACATTACAATAGGCTTTAAAATCTTTGATTTTCAGTAGTAAACAGTGTTGAAATGCACGATTATCAGTGTGTAAACGCAAATCCAGAATAGGATTTTAAAACTTTGATTTTCTGATGAAAACCGGGTTGAAATGCACGATTTTCAGTGTGTAAACGCAAATCCAGATACTTTACAATAGGCATTCAAATCTTGGATTTTCTGTTGAAAACAGTGTTGAAATGCATGATTTTCAGTGTGTAAACGCAAATCCAGAACCATAGGCTTTCAAATCTTTGATTTTCAGTAGAAAACCGGGGGGGAATGCTTGATTATCTGTGTGTAAACCCAAATCCAGAAACTTTACAATAGGATTTCACATCTTTGATTTGCAGTAGAAAACAGTTTGTAAATGCACGATTTTCAATGGGAAAACAAAAATCCAGAAACTTTACAATAGGATTTCAAATCTTTGATTTGCAGTAGAAAACAGTTTGTAAATGCACGATTTTCAATGCGAAAACAAAAATCCAGAAACTTTACCGCAGGCTTTCAAATCTTTGATTTTCTGATGAAAATGGGTTGAAATGCACGATTTTCAGTGTGTAAACGCAAATCCAGAAACTTTACAATAGGATTTCAAATCTTTGATTTGCAGTAGAAAACAGTTTGTAAATGCACGATTTTCAATGGGAAAACAAAAATCCAGAAACTTTACCGCAGGCTTTCAAATCTTTGATTTTCTGATGAAAACCTGGTTGAAATGCACGATTTTCAGTGTGTAAACGCAAATTCAGATACTTTACAATAGGCTTTCAAATCTTTGATTTTCAGTAGAAAACCGGGTTGCAATGCTTGATTATCTGTGTGTAACGCAAATCCAGAAACTTTACAATAGGATTTCAAATCTTTGATTTGCAGTAGAAAACAGTTTGTAAATGCACGATTTTCAATGGGAAAACAAAAATCCAGAAACTTTACAATAGGCATTCAAATCTTTGATTTTCAGTAGTAAACAGTGTTGAAATGCACGATTATCAGTGTGTAAACGCAAATCCAGAATAGGATTTTAAATCTTTGATTTTCTGATGAAAACCTGGTTGAAATGCACGATTTTCAGTGTGTAAACGCAAATTCAGATACTTTACAATAGGCATTCAAATCTTTGATTTTTAGTAGTAAACAGTGTTGAAATGCATGATTTTCAATGCGAAAACGCAAATCCAGAAACATAGGCTTTCAAATCTTTGATTTTCAGTAGAAAACCGGGTTGCAATGCTTGATTATCTGTGTGTAACGCAAATCCAGAAACTTTACAATAGGATTTCAAATCTTTGATTTGCAGTAGAAAACAGTTTGTAAATGCACGATTTTCAATGCGAAAACAAAAATCCAGAAACTTTACCGCAGGCTTTCAAATCTTTGATTTTCTGATGAAAACCGGGTTGAAATGCACGATTTTCAGTGTGTAAACGCAAATCCAGAAACTTTACAATAGGATTTCAAATCTTTGATTTGCAGTAGAAAACAGTTTGTAAATGCACGATTTTCAATGGGAAAACAAAAATCCAGAAACTTTACCGCAGGCTTTCAAATCTTTGATTTTCTGATGAAAACCTGGTTGAAATGCACGATTTTCAGTGTGTAAACGCAAATTCAGATACTTTACAATAGGCTTTCAAATCTTTGATTTTCAGTAGAAAACCGGGTTGCAATGCTTGATTATCTGTGTGTAACGCAAATCCAGAAACTTTACAATAGGATTTCAAATCTTTGATTTGCAGTAGCAAACAGTTTGTAAATGCACGATTTTCAATGGGAAAACAAAAATCCAGAAACTTTACAATAGGCATTCAAATCTTTGATTTTCAGTAGTAAACAGTGTTGAAATGCACGATTATCAGTGTGTAAACGCAAATCCAGAATAGGATTTTAAATCTTTGATTTTCTGATGAAAACCTGGTTGAAATGCACGATTTTCAGTGTGTAAACGCAAATTCAGATACTTTACAATAGGCATTCAAATCTTTGATTTTTAGTAGTAAACAGTGTTGAAATGCATGATTTTCAATGCGAAAACGCAAATCCAGAAACATAGGCTTTCAAATCTTTGATTTTCAGTAGAAAACCGGGTTGCAATGCTTGATTATCTGTGTGTAACGCAAATCCAGAAACTTTACAATAGGATTTCAAATCTTTGATTTTCTGTTGAAAACAGTTTTGTAATGCACGATTTTCAGTAGAAAATGAAATCCAGATACTTTACAATAGAATTTCAAATTTTTGATTTTCTGATGAAATCCGGGTTGAAATGCACTATTTTCAGTGTGTAAACGCAAATCCAGAAACATAGGCTTTCAAATCTTAGATTTTCAGTAGAAAACCGGGTTGGAAAGCTTGATTATCTGTGTGTAAACCCAAATCCAGAAACTTTACAATAGGATTTCAAATCTTTGATTTGCAGTAGAAAACAGTTTGTAAATGCACGATTTTCAATGGGAAAACAAAAATCCAGAAAACAAAAATCCAGGCATTCAAATCTTTGATTTTCAGTAGTAAACAGTGTTGAAATGCATGATTTTCAATGCGAAAACGCAAATACAGAAACATTACAATAGGCTTTAAAATCTTTGATTTTCAGTAGTAAACAGTGTTCAAATGCACGATTATCAGTGTGTAAACGCAAATCCAGAATAGGATTTTAAATCTTTGATTTTCTGATGAAAACCGGGTTGAAATGCACGATTTTCAGTGTAAACGCAAATCCAGATACTTTACAATAGGCATTCAAATCTTGGATTTTCTGTTGAAAACAGTGTTGAAATGCATGATTTTCAGTGTGTAAACGCAAATCCAGAAGCATAGGCTTTCAAATCTTTGATTTTCAGTAGAAAACCGGGGGGGAATGCTTGATTATCTGTGTGTAAACCCAAATCCAGAAACTTTACAATAGGATTTCAAATCTTTGATTTGCAGTAGAAAACAGTTTGTAAATGCACGATTTTCAATGGGAAAACAAAAATCCAGAAACTTTACAATAGGATTTCAAATCTTTGATTTTCAGTAGTAAACAGTGTTGAAATGCATGATTTTCAATGCGAAAACGCAAATCCAGAAACATAGGCTTTCAAATCTTTGATTTTCAGTAGTAAACAGTGTTGAAATGCACGATTATCAGTGTGTAAACGCAAATCCAGAATAGGATTTTAAATCTTTGATTTTCTGATGAAAACCGGGTTGAAATGCACGATTTTCAGTGTAAACGCAAATCCAGATACTTTACAATAGGCATTCAAATCTTGGATTTTCTGTTGAAAACAGTGTTGAAATGCATGATTTTCAGTGTGTAAACGCAAATCCAGAACCATAGGCTTTCAAATCTTTGATTTTCAGTAGAAAACCGGGGGGGAATGCTTGATTATCTGTGTGTAAACCCAAATCCAGAAACTTTACAATAGGATTTCAAATCTTTGATTTGCAGTAGAAAACAGTTTGTAAATGCACGATTTTCAATGGGAAAACAAAAATCCAGGAACTTTACAATAGGCATTCAACTTTACAATAGGCATTGATTTTCAGTAGTAAACAGTGTTGAAATGCATGATTTTCAATGCGAAAACGCAAATCCAGAAACATAGGCTTTCAAATCTTTGATTTTCAGTAGAAAACCGGGTTGCAATGCTTGATTATCTGTGTGTAAACCCAAATCCAGAAACTTTACAATAGGATTTCAAATCTTTGATTTGCAGTAGAAAACAGTTTGTAAATGCACGATTTTCAATGCGAAAACAAAAATCCAGAAACTTTACCGCAGGCTTTCAAATCTTTGATTTTCTGATGAAAACCTGGTTGAAATGCACGATTTTCAGTGCGAAAACGCAAATACAGAAACATTACAATAGGCTTTAAAATCTTTGATTTTCAGTAGTAAACAGTGTTGAAATGCACGATTATCAGTGTGTAAACGCAAATCCAGAATAGGATTTTAAAACTTTGATTTTCTGATGAAAACAGTGTTGTAATGCACGATTTTCAGTAGAAAATGAAATCCAGATACTTTACAATAGGATTTCAAATTTTTGATTTTCTGATGAAATCCGGGTTGAAATGCACGATTTTCAGTGTGTAAACGCAAATCCAGATACTTTACAATAGGCATTCAAATCTTGGATTTTCTGTTGAAAACAGTGTTGAAATGCATGATTTTCAGTGTGTAAACGCAAATCCAGAAACATAGGCTTTCAAATCTTAGATTTTCAGTAGAAAACCGGGGGGGAATGCTTGATTATCTGTGTGTAAACCCAAATCCAGAAACTTTACAATAGGATTTCAAATCTTTGATTTGCAGTAGAAAACAGTTTGTAAATGCACGATTTTCAATGGGAAAACAGTTTGTAAATGCACGATTTTCAATGGGAAAACAAAAATCCAGAAACTTTACAATAGGATTTCAAATCTTTGATTTGCAGTAGAAAACAGTTTGTAAATGCACGATTTTCAATGCGAAAACGCAAATCCAAAAACTTTACCGCAGGCTTTCAAATCTTTGATTTTCTGATGAAAACCGGGTTGAAATGCACGATTTTCAGTGTGTAAACGCAAATCCAGAAACTTTACAATAGGATTTCAAATCTTTGATTTGCAGTAGAAAACAGTTTGTAAATGCACGATTTTCAATGGGAAAACAAAAATCCAGAAACTTTACCGCAGGGTTTCAAATCTTTGATTTTCAGTAGTAAACGGTGTTGAAATGCATGATTTTCAATGCGAAAACGCAAATACAGAAACATTACCATAGGCTTTAAAATCTTTGATTTTCAGTAGTAAACAGTGTTGAAATGCACGATTATCAGTGTGTAAACGCAAATCCAGAATAGGATTTTAAATCTTTGATTTTCTGATGAAAACCTGGTTGAAATGCACGATTTTCAGTGTGTAAACAAAAATCCAGAAACTTTACAATAGGCATTCAAATCTTGGATTTTCTGTTGAAAACAGTGTTGAAATGCATGATTTTCAATGCGAAAACGCAAATCCAGAAACATAGGCTTTCAAATCTTTGATTTTCAGTAGAAAACCGGGTTGCAATGCTTGATTATCTGTGTGTAACGCAAATCCAGAAACTTTACAATAGGATTTCAAATCTTTGATTTGCAGTAGAAAACAGTTTGTAAATGCACGATTTTCAATGCGAAAACAAAAATCTAGAAACTTTACCGCAGGCTTTCAAATCTTTGATTTTCAGTAGTAAACAGTGTTGAAATGCATGATTATCAGTGTGTAAACGCAAATCCAGATACTTTACCATAGGCTTTCAAATCTTTGATTTTCAGTAGTAAACAGTGTTGAAATGCATGATTATCAGTGTGTAAACGCAAATCCAGAATAGGATTTTAAATCTTTGATTTTCTGATGAAAACCGGGTTGAAATGCATGATTATCAGTGTGTAAACGCAAATCCAGATACTTTACCATAGGCTTTCAAATCTTTGATTTTCAGTAGTAAACAGTGTTGAAATGCATGATTATCAGTGTGTAAACGCAAATCCAGAATAGGCATTCAAATCTTGGATTTTCTGTTGAAAACAGTGTTGAAATGCATGATTTTCAGTGTGTAAACGCAAATCCAGTACCATAGGCTTTCAAATCTTTGATTTTCAGTAGAAAACCGGGGGGGAATGCTTGATTATCTGTGTGTAACGCAAATCCAGAAACTTTACAATAGGATTTCAAATCTTTGATTTGCAGTAGAAAACAGTTTGTAAATGCACGATTTTCAATGCGAAAACTAACTCCAGAAACTTTACCGCAGGGTTTCAAATCTTTGATTTTCAGTAGTAAACGGTGTTGAAATGCATGATTTTCAATGCGAAAACGCAAATACAGAAACATTACCATAGGCTTTAAAATCTTTGATTTTCAGTAGTAAACAGTGTTGAAATGCACGATTATCAGTGTGTAAACGCAAATCCAGAATAGGATTTTAAATCTTTGATTTTCTGATGAAAACCTGGTTGAAATGCACGATTTTCAGTGTGTAAACAAAAATCCAGAAACTTTACAATAGGCATTCAAATCTTGGATTTTCTGTTGAAAACAGTGTTGAAATGCATGATTTTCAATGCGAAAACGCAAATCCAGAAACATAGGCTTTCAAATCTTTGATTTTCAGTAGAAAACCGGGTTGCAATGCTTGATTATCTGTGTGTAACGCAAATCCAGAAACTTTACAATAGGATTTCAAATCTTTGATTTGCAGTAGAAAACAGTTTGTAAATGCACGATTTTCAATGCGAAAACCAAATCCAGAAACTTTACCGCAGGCTTTGAAATCTTTGATTTTCTGATGAAAACCTGGTTGAAATGCACGATTTTCAGTGTGCAAATTCAGATACTTTACAATAGGCATTCAAATCTTTGATTTTCTGTTGAAAACAGTGTTGTAATGCACGATTTTCAGTAGAAAATGAAATCCAGATACTTTACAATAGGATTTCAAATTTTAGATTTTCTGATGAAATCCGGGTTGAAATGCACGATTTTCAGTGTGTAAACGCAAATCCAGATACTTTACAATAGGCATTCAAATCTTGGATTTTCTGTTGAAAACAGTGTTGAAATGCATGATTTTCAGTGTGTAAACGCAAATCCAGAAACATAGGCATTCAAATCTTAGATTTTCAGTAGAAAACCGGGTTGGAAAGCTTGATTATCTGTGTGTAAACCCAAATCCAGAAACTTTACAATAGGATATCAAATCTTTGATTTTCAGTAGTAAACAGTGTTGAAATGCATGATTTTCAATGCGAAAACGCAAATCCAGAAACATAGGCTTTCAAATCTTTGATTTTCAGTAGAAAACCGGGTTGCAATGCTTGATTATCTGTGTGTAATGCAAATCCAGAAACTTTACAATAGGATTTCAAATCTTTGATTTGCAGTAGAAAACAGTTTGTAAATGCACGATTTGAAAATCGTGCATTTACAACTGCGAAAACAAAAATCTAGAAACTTTACCGCAGGCTTTCAAATCTTTGATTTTCAGTAGTAAACAGTGTTGAAATGCATGATTATCAGTGTGTAAACGCAAATCCAGATACTTTACCATAGGCTTTAAAATCTTTGATTTTCAGTAGTAAACAGTGTTGAAATGCATGATTATCAGTGTGTAAACGCAAATCCAGAATAGGCATTCAAATCTTGGATTTTCTGTTGAAAACAGTGTTGAAATGCATGATTTTCAGTGTGTAAACGCAAATCCAGTACCATAGGCTTTCAAATCTTTGATTTTCAGTAGAAAACCGGGGGGGAATGCTTGATTATCTGTGTGTAACGCAAATCCAGAAACTTTACAATAGGATTTCAAATCTTTGATTTGCAGTAGAAAACAGTTTGTAAATGCACGATTTTCAATGCGAAAACTAACTCCAGAAACTTTACCGCAGGGTTTCAAATCTTTGATTTTCAGTAGTAAACGGTGTTGAAATGCATGATTTTCAATGCGAAAACGCAAATACAGAAACATTACCATAGGCTTTAAAATCTTTGATTTTCAGTAGTAAACAGTGTTGAAATGCACGATTATCAGTGTGTAAACGCAAATCCAGAATAGGATTTTAAATCTTTGATTTTCTGATGAAAACCTGGTTGAAATGCACGATTTTCAGTGTGTAAACGCAAATCCAGAAACTTTACAATAGGCATTCAAATCTTGGATTTTCTGTTGAAAACAGTGTTGAAATGCATGATTTTCAATGCGAAAACGCAAATCCAGAAACATAGGCTTTCAAATCTTTGATTTTCAGTAGAAAACCGGGTTGCAATGCTTGATTATCTGTGTGTAACGCAAATCCAGAAACTTTACAATAGGATTTCAAATCTTTGATTTGCAGTAGAAAACAGTTTGTAAATGCACGATTTTCAATGCGAAAACAAAAATCCAGAAACTTTACCGCAGGCTTTCAAATCTTTGATTTTCAGTAGTAAACAGTGTTGAAATGCATGATTTTCAATGCGAAAACGCAAATACAGAAACATTACAATAGGCTTTAAAATCTTTGATTTTCAGTAGTAAACAGTGTTGAAATGCACGATTATCAGTGTGTAAACGCAAATCCAGAATAGGCATTCAAATCTTGGATTTTCTGTTGAAAACAGTGTTGAAATGCATGATTTTCAGTGTGTAAACGCAAATCCAGAACCATGGGCTTTCAAATCTTTGATTTTCAGTAGAAAACCGGGGGGGAATGCTTGATTATCTGTGTGTAAACCCAAATCCAGAAACTTTACAATAGGATTTCAAATCTTTGATTTGCAGTAGAAAACAGTTTGTAAATGCACGATTTTCAATGGGAAAACAAAAATCCAGAAACTTTACAATAGGCATTCAAATCTTGGATTTTCTGTTGAAAACAGTGTTGAAATGCATGATTTTCAATGCGAAAACGCAAATCCAGAAACATAGGCTTTCAAAACTTTGATTTTCAGTAGAAAACCGGGTTGCAATGCTTGATTATCTGTGTGTAACGCAAATCCAGAAACTTTACAATAGGATTTCAAATCTTTGATTTGCAGTAGAAAACAGTTTGTAAATGCACGATTTTCAATGCGAAAACCAAATCCAGAAACTTTACCGCAGGCTTTGAAATCTTTGATTTTCTGATGAAAACCTGGTTGAAATGCACGATTTTCAGTGTGCAAATTCAGATACTTTACAATAGGCATTCAAATCTTTGATTTTCTGTTGAAAACAGTGTTGTAATGCACGATTTTCAGTAGAAAATGAAATCCAGATACTTTACAATAGGATTTCAAATTTTTGATTTTCTGATGAAATCCGGGTTGAAATGCACGATTTTCAGTGTAAACGCAAATCCAGATACTTTACAATAGGCATTCAAATCTTGGATTTTCTGTTGAAAACAGTGTTGAAATGCATGATTTTCAGTGTGTAAACGCAAATCCAGAAACATAGGCATTCAAATCTTAGATTTTCAGTAGAAAACCGGGTTGGAAAGCTTGATTATCTGTGTGTAAACCCAAATCCAGAAACTTTACAATAGGATATCAAATCTTTGATTTTCAGTAGTAAACAGTGTTGAAATGCATGATTTTCAATGCGAAAACGCAAATCCAGAAACATAGGCTTTCAAGTCTTTGATTTTCAGTAGAAAACCGGGTTGCAATGCTTGATTATCTGTGTGTAAGGCAAATCCAGAAACTTTACAATAGGATTTCAAATCTTTGATTTGCAGTAGAAAACAGTTTGTAAATGCACGATTTTCAATGCGAAAACAAAAATCCAGAAACTTTACCGCAGGCTTTCAAATCTTTGATTTTCAGTAGTAAACAGTGTTGAAATGCATGATTTTCAATGCGAAAACGCAAATACAGAAACATTACAATAGGCTTTAAAATCTTTGATTTTCAGTAGTAAACAGTGTTGAAATGCACGATTATCAGTGTGTAAACGCAAATCCAGAATAGGATTTTAAATCTTTGATTTTCTGATGAAAACCTGGTTGAAATGCACGATTTTCAGTGTGTAAACGCAAATTTAGATACTTTACAATAGGCATTCAAATCTTTGATTTTTAGTAGTAAACAGTGATGAAATGCATGATTTTCAATGCGAAAACGCAAATCCAGAAACATAGGCTTTCAAATCTGGATTTTCAGTAGAAAACCGGGTTGCAATGCTTGATTATCTGTGTGTAACGCAAATCCAGAAACTTTACAATAGGATTTCAAATCTTGGATTTTCTGTTGAAAACAGTGTTGAAATGCATGATTTTCAGTGTGTAAACGCAAATCCAGAAACATAGGCATTCAAATCTTAGATTTTCAGTAGAAAACCGGGTTGGAAAGCTTGATTATCTGTGTGTAAACCCAAATCCAGAAACTTTACAATAGGATATCAAATCTTTGATTTTCAGTAGTAAACAGTGTTGAAATGCATGATTTTCAATGCGAAAACGCAAATCCAGAAACATAGGCTTTCAAATCTTTGATTTTCAGTAGAAAACCGGGTTGCAATGCTTGATTATCTGTGTGTAAGGCAAATCCAGAAACTTTACAATAGGATTTCAAATCTTTGATTTGCAGTAGAAAACAGTTTGTAAATGCACGATTTTCAATGCGAAAACAAAAATCCAGAAACTTTACCGCAGGCTTTCAAATCTTTGATTTTCAGTAGTAAACAGTGTTGAAATGCATGATTTTCAATGCGAAAACGCAAATACAGAAACATTACAATAGGCTTTAAAATCTTTGATTTTCAGTAGTAAACAGTGTTGAAATGCACGATTATCAGTGTGTAAACGCAAATCCAGAATAGGATTTTAAATCTTTGATTTTCTGATGAAAACCTGGTTGAAATGCACGATTTTCAGTGTGTAAACGCAAATTTAGATACTTTACAATAGGCATTCAAATCTTTGATTTTTAGTAGTAAACAGTGATGAAATGCATGATTTTCAATGCGAAAACGCAAATCCAGAAACATAGGCTTTCAAATCTGGATTTTCAGTAGAAAACCGGGTTGCAATGCTTGATTATCTGTGTGTAACGCAAATCCAGAAACTTTACAATAGGATTTCAAATCTTTGATTTTCTGTTGAAAACAGTGTTGTAATGCACGATTTTCAGTAGAAAATGAAATCCAGATACTTTACAATAGGATTTCAAATTTTTGATTTTCTGATGAAATCCGGGTTGAAATGCACGATTTTCAGTGTGTAAACGCAAAACCAGAAACATAGGCTTTCAAATCTTAGATTTTCAGTAGAAAACCGGGTTGGAAAGCTTGATTATCTGTGTGTAAACCCAAATCCAGAAACTTTACAATAGGATTTCAAATCTTTGATTTGCAGTAGAAAACAGTTTGTAAATGCACGATTTTCAATGCGAAAACCAAATCCAGAAACTTTACCGCAGGCTTTCAAATCTTTGATTTTCTGATGAAAACTGGGTTGAAATGCACGATTTTCAGTGTGTAAACGCAAATCCAGAAACTTTACAATAGGATTTCAAATCTTTGATTTGCAGTAGAAAACAGTTTGTAAATGCATGATTTTTAATGCGAAAACGCAAATCCAGAAACATAGGCTTTCAAATCTTTGATTTTCAGTAGAAAACCGGGTTGCAATGCTTGATTATCTGTGTGTAACGCAAATCCAGAAACTTTACAATAGGATTTCAAATCTTTGATTTGCAGTAGAAAACAGTTTGTAAATGCACGATTTTCAATGGGAAAACAAAAATCCAGAAACTTTACCGCAGGCTTTCAAATCTTTGATTTTCTGATGAAAACCTGGTTGAAATGCACGATTTTCAATGCGAAAACGCAAATACAGAAACATTACAATAGGCTTTAAAATCTTTGATTTTCAGTAGTAAACAGTGTTGAAATGCACGATTATCAGTGTGTAAACGCAAATCCAGAATAGGATTTTAAATCTTTGATTTTCTGATGAAAACAGGGTTGAAATGCACGATTTTCAGTGTAAACGCAAATCCAGATACTTTAATTGTAAAGGCATTCAAATCTTTGATTTTCAGTAGTAAACAGTGTTGAAATGCATGATTTTCAATGCGAAAACGCAAATCCAGAAACATAGGCTTTCAAATCTTTGATTTTCAGTAGAAAACCGGGTTGCAATGCTTGATTATCTGTGTGTAATGCAAATCCAGAAACTTTACAATAGGATTTCAAATCTTTGATTTGCAGTAGAAAACAGTTTGTAAATGCACGATTTTCAATGCGAAAACAAAAATCCAGAAACTTTACCGCAGGCTTTCAAATCTTTGATTTTCAGATGTAAACAGTGTTGAAATGCATGATTTTCAATGCGAAAACGCAAATCCAGAAACATAGGCTTTCAAATCTTTGATTTTCAGTAGAAAACCGGGTTGCAATGCTTGATTATCTGTGTGTAACGCAAATCCAGAAACTTTACAATAGACATTCAAATCTTGGATTTTCTGTTGAAAACAGTGTTGAAATGCATGCTTTTCAGTGTGTAAACGCAAATCCTGAACCATAGGCTTTCAAATCTTTGATTTTCAGTAGAAAACCGGGGGGGAATGCTTGATTATCTGTGTGTAAACCCAAATCCAGAAACTTTACAATAGGATTTCAAATCTTTGATTTGCAGTAGAAAACAGTTTGTAAATGCACGATTTTCAATGGGAAAACAAAAATCCAGAAACTTTACAATAGGATTTCAAAACTTTGATTTGCAGTAGAAAACAGTTTGTAAATGCACGATTTTCAATGCGAAAACGCAAATCCAGAAACTTTACCGCAGGCTTTCAAATCTTTGATTTTCTGATGAAAACCTGGTTGAAATGCACGATTTTCAGTGTGTAAACGCAAATTCAGATACTTTACAATAGGCATTCAAATCTTTGATTTTTAGTAGTAAACAGTGTTGAAATGCATGATTTTCAATGCGAAAACGCAAATCCAGAAACATAGGCTTTCAAATCTGGATTTTCAGTAGAAAACCGGGTTGCAATACTTGATTATCTGTGTGTAACGCAAATCCAGAAACTTTACAATAGGATTTCAAATCTTTGATTTTTTGTTGAAAACAGTGTTGTAATGCACGATTTTCAGTAGAAAATGAAATCCAGATACTTTACAATAGGATTTCAAATTTTTGATTTTCTGATGAAATCCGGGTTGAAATGCACGATTTTCAGTGTGTAAACGCAAATCCAGAAACTTTACAATAGGATTTTAAATCTTTGATTTTCTGATGAAAACCGGGTTGAAATGCACGATTTTCAGTGTAAACGCAAATCCAGATACTTTACAATAGGATTTCAAATCTTTGATTTACAGTAGAAAACAGTTTGTAAATGCATGATTTTCAATGCGAAAACGCAAATCCAGAAACATAGGCTTTCAAATCTTTGATTTTCAGTAGAAAACCGGGTTGCAATGCTTGATTATCTGTGTGTAACGCAAATCCAGATACTTTACAATAGGCATTCAAATCTTGGATTTTCTGTTGAAAACAGTGTTGAAATGCATGATTTTCAGTGTGTAAACACAAATCCAGAAGCATAGGCTTTCAAATCTTTGATTTTCAGTAGAAAACCGGGGGGGAATGCTTGATTATCTGTGTGTAAACCCAAATCCAGAAACTTTACAATAGGATTTCAAATCTTTGATTTGCAGTAGAAAACAGTTTGTAAATGCACGATTTTCAGTGTGTAAACGCAAATTCAGAAACTTTACAATAGGATTTCAAATCTTTGATTTGCAGTAGAAAACAGTTTGTAAATGCACGATTTTCAATGGGAAAACAAAAATCCAGAAACTTTACCGCAGGCTTTCAAATCTTTGATTTTCTGATGAAAACCTGGTTGAAATGCACGATTTTCAGTGTGTAAACGCAAATTCAGATACTTTACAATAGGCATTCAAATCTTTGATTTTTAGTAGTAAACAGTGTTGAAATGCATGATTTTCAATGCGAAAACGCAAATCCAGAAACATAGGCTTTCAAATCTGGATTTTCAGTAGAAAACCGGGTTGCAATGCTTGATTATCTGTGTGTAACGCAAATCCAGAAACTTTACAATAGGATTTCAAAACTTTGATTTGCAGTAGAAAACAGTTTGTAAATGCACGATTTTCAATGCGAAAACAAAAATCCAGAAACTTTACCGCAGGCTTTCCAATCTTTGATTTTCAGTAGTAAACAGTGTTGAAATGCATGATTTTCAATGCGAAAACGCAAATACAGAAACATTACAATAGGCTTTTAAATCTTTGATTTTCTGATGAAAACCGGGTTTACAATAGGATTACAAACTGTAAATGCACGATTTTCAATGGGAAAACAAAAATCCAGAAACTTTACAATAGGCATTCAAATCTTTGATTTTCAGTAGTAAACAGTGTTGAAATGCATGATTTTCAATGCGAAAACGCAAATCCAGAAACATAGGCTTTCAAATCTTTGATTTTCAGTAGAAAACCGGGTTGCAATGCTTGATTATCTGTGTGTAATGCAAATCCAGAAACTTTACAATAGGATTTCAAATCTTTGATTTGCAGTAGAAAACAGTTTGTAAATGCACGATTTTCAATGCGAAAACAAAAATCCAGAAACTTTACCGCAGGCTTTCAAATCTTTGATTTTCAGTAGTAAACAGTGTTGAAATGCATGATTTTCAATGCGAAAACGCAAATTCAGAAACATTACAATAGGCATTCAAATCTTTGATTTTCAGTAGTAAACAGTGTTGAAATGCACGATTATCAGTGTGTAAACGCAAATCCAGAATAGGATTTTAAATCTTTGATTTTCTGATGAAAACCGGGTTGAAATGCACGATTTTCAGTAGAAAACCGGGTTGCAATGCTTGATTATCTGTGTGTAATGCAAATCCAGAAACTTTACAATAGGATTTCAAATCTTTGATTTGCAGTAGAAAACAGTTTGTAAATGCACGATTTTCAATGCGAAAACAAAAATCCAGAAACTTTACCGCAGGCTTTCAAATCTTTGATTTTCAGTAGTAAACAGTGTTGAAATGCATGATTTTCAATGCAGAAACATAAGCTTTCAAATCTGGATTTTCAGTAGAAAACCGGGTTGCAATGCATTAGTGTGTAACGCAAATACAGAAACATTACAATAGGCTTTAAAATCTTTGATTTTCAGTAGTAAACAGTGTTGAAATGCACGATTATCAGTGTGTAAACGCAAATCCAGAATAGGATTTTAAATCTTGGATTTTCTGATGAAAACCTGGTTGAAATGCACGATTTTCAGTGTGTAAACGCAAATTCAGATACTTTACAATAGGCATTCAAATCTTTGATTTTTAGTAGTAAACAGTGTTGAAATGCATGATTTTCAATGCGAAAACGCAAATCCAGAAACATAGGCTTTCAAATCTGGATTTTCAGTAGAAAACCGGGTTGCAATGCTAATGTGTGTAACGCAAATCCAGAAACTTTACAATAGGATTTCAAATCTTTGATTTTCTGTTGAAAACAGTGTTGTAATGCACGATTTTCAGTAGAAAATGAAATCCAGATACTTTACAATAGGATTTAAAATTTTTGATTTTCTGATGAAATCCGGGTTGAAATGCACGATTTTCAGTGTGTAAACGCAAATCCAGATACTTTACAATAGGCATTCAAATCTTGGATTTTCTGTTGAAAACAGTGTTGAAATGCATGATTTTCAGTGTGTAAACGCAAATCCAGAAACATAGGCTTTCAAATCTTAGATTTTCAGTAGAAATCCTGGTTGGAAAGCTTGATTATCTGTGTGTAAACCCAAATCCAGAAACTTTACAATAGGATTTCAAATCTTTGATTTGCAGTAGAAAACAGTTTGTAAATGCACGATTTTCAATGCGAAAACCAAATCCAGAAACTTTACCGCAGGCTTTCAAATCTTTGATTTTCTGATGAAAACCGGGTTGAAATGCACGATTTTCAGTGTGTAAACGCAAATCCAGAAACTTTACAATAGAATTTCAAATCTTTGATTTGCAGTAGAAAACAGTTTGTAAATGCATGATTTTCAATGCGAAAACGCAAATCCAGAAACATAGGCTTTCAAATCTTTGATTTTCAGTAGAAAACCGGGTTGCAATGCTTGATTATCTGTGTGTAACGCAAATCCAGATACTTTACAATAGGCATTCAAATCTTGGATTTTCTGTTGAAAACAGTGTTGAAATGCATGATTTTCAGTGTGTAAACGCAAATCCAGAAGCATAGGCTTTCAAATCTTTGATTTTCAGTAGAAAACTGGGGGGGAATGCTTGATTATCTGTGTGTAAACCCAAATCCAGAAACTTTACAATAGGATTTCAAATCTTTGATTTGCAGTAGAAAACAGTTTGTAAATGCACGATTTTCAATGGGAAAACAAAAATCCAGAAACTTTACAATAGGATTTCAAATCTTTGATTTGCAGTAGAAAACAGTTTGTAAATGCACGATTTTCAATGCGAAAACAAAAATCCAGAAACTTTACCGCAGGCTTTCAAATCTTTGATTTTCTGATGAAAACCGGGTTGAAATGCACGATTTTCAGTGTGTAAACGCAAATCCAGAAACTTTACAATAGGCATTCAAATCTTTGATTTTTAGTAGTAAACAGTGTTGAAATGCATGATTTTCAATGCGAAAACGCAAATACAGAAACATTACAATAGGCTTTTAAATCTTTGATTTTCTGATGAAAACCGGGTTTACAATAGGATTACAAACTGTAAATGCACGATTTTCAATGGGAAAACAAAAATCCAGAAACTTTACAATAGGCATTCAAATCTTTGATTTTCAGTAGTAAACAGTGTTGAAATGCATGATTTTCAATGCGAAAACGCAAATCCAGAAACATAGGCTTTCAAATCTTTGATTTTCAGTAGAAAACCGGGTTGCAATGCTTGATTATCTGTGTGTAATGCAAATCCAGAAACTTTACAATAGGATTTCAAATCTTTGATTTGCAGTAGAAAACAGTTTGTAAATGCACGATTTTCAATGCGAAAACAAAAATCCAGAAACTTTACCGCAGGCTTTCAAATCTTTGATTTTCAGTAGTAAACAGTGTTGAAATGCATGATTTTCAATGCGAAAACGCAAATTCAGAAACATTAATTGTAATGTTTCTGAATTTGCGTTTTCGCATTTGATTTTCAGTAGTAAACAGTGTTGAAATGCACGATTATCAGTGTGTAAACGCAAATCCAGAATAGGATTTTAAATCTTTGATTTTCTGATGAAAACCTGGTTGAAATGCACGATTTTCAGTGTGTAAACGCAAATTCAGATACTTTACAATAGGCATTCAAATCTTTGATTTTTAGTAGTAAACAGTGTTGAAATGCATGATTTTCAATGCGAAAACGCAAATCCAGAAACATAGGCTTTCAAATCTGGATTTTCAGTAGAAAACCGGGTTGCAATGCTAATGTGTGTAACGCAAATACAGAAACATTACAATAGGCTTTAAAATCTTTGATTTTCAGTAGTAAACAGTGTTGAAATGCACGATTATCAGTGTGTAAACGCAAATCCAGAATAGGATTTTAAATCTTTGATTTTCTGATGAAAACCTGGTTGAAATGCACGATTTTCAGTGTGTAAACGCAAATTCAGATACTTTACAATAGGCATTCAAATCTTTGATTTTTAGTAGTAAACAGTGTTGAGATGCATGATTTTCAATGCGAAAACGCAAATCCAGAAACATAGGCTTTCAAATCTGGATTTTCAGTAGAAAACCGGGTTGCAATGCTTGATTATCTGTGTGTAACGCAAATCCAGAAACTTTACAATAGGCTTTAAAATCTTTGATTTTCTGTTGAAAACAGTGTTGTAATGCACGATTTTCAGTAGAGAATGAAATCCAGATACTTTACAATAGAATTTCAAATTTTTGATTTTCTGATGAAATCCGGGTTGAAATGCACTATTTTCAGTGTGTAAACGCAAATCCAGAAACATAGGCTTTCAAATCTTAGATTTTCAGTAGAAAACCGGGTTGGAAAGCTTGATTATCTGTGTGTAAACCCAAATCCAGAAACTTTACAATAGGATTTCAAATCTTTGATTTGCAGTAGAAAACAGTTTGTAAATGCACGATTTTCAATGGGAAAACAAAAATCCAGAAAACAAAAATCCAGGCATTCAAATCTTTGATTTTCAGTAGTAAACAGTGTTGAAATGCACGATTATCAGTGTGTAAACGCAAATCCAGAATAGGATTTTAAAACTTTGATTTTCTGATGAAAACCGGGTTGAAATGCATGATTTTCAGTGTGTAAACGCAAATCCAGAACCATAGGCTTTCAAATCTTTGATTTTCAGTAGAAAACCGGGGGGGAATGCTTGATTATCTGTGTGTAAACCCAAATCCAGAAACTTTACAATAGGATTTCACATCTTTGATTTGCAGTAGAAAACAGTTTGTAAATGCACGATTTTCAATGCGAAAACAAAAATCCAGAAACTTTACCGCAGGCTTTCAAATCTTTGATTTTCTGATGAAACTGGGTTGAAATGCACGATTTTCAGTGTGTAAACGCAAATCCAGAAACTTTACAATAGGATTTCAAATCTTTGATTTGCAGTAGAAAACAGTTTGTAAATGCACGATTTTCAATGGGAAAACAAAAATCCAGAAACTTTACCGCAGGCTTTCAAATCTTTGATTTTCTGATGAAAACCTGGTTGAAAGGCACGATTTTCAATGCGAAAACGCAAATCCAGAAACATAGGCTTTCAAATCTTTGATTTTCAGTAGAAAACCGGGTTGCAATGCTTGATTATCTGTGTGTAACGCAAATCCAGAAACTTTACAATAGACATTCAAATCTTGGATTTTCTGTTGAAAACAGTGTTGAAATGCATGCTTTTCAGTGTGTAAACGCAAATCCTGAACCATAGGCTTTACATCTTTGATTTTCAGTAGAAAACCGGGGGGGAATGCTTGATTATCTGTGTGTAAACCCAAATCCAGAAACTTTACAATAGGATTTCAAATCTTTGATTTGCAGTAGAAAACAGTTTGTAAATGCACGATTTTCAATGGGAAAACAAAAATCCAGAAACTTTACAATAGGATTTCAAAACTTTGATTTGCAGTAGAAAACAGTTTGTAAATGCACGATTTTCAATGCGAAAACGCAAATCCAGAAACTTTACCGCAGGCTTTCAAATCTTTGATTTTCTGATGAAAACCTGGTTGAAATGCACGATTTTCAGTGTGTAAACGCAAATTCAGATACTTTACAATAGGCATTCAAATCTTTGATTTTTAGTAGTAAACAGTGTTGAAATGCATGATTTTCAATGCGAAAACGCAAATCCAGAAACATAGGCTTTCAAATCTGGATTTTCAGTAGAAAACCGGGTTGCAATACTTGATTATCTGTGTGTAACGCAAATCCAGAAACTTTACAATAGGATTTCAAATCTTTGATTTTTTGTTGAAAACAGTGTTGTAATGCACGATTTTCAGTAGAAAATGAAATCCAGATAATTTACAATAGGATTTCAAATTTTTAATTTTCTGATGAAATCCGGGTTGAAATGCACGATTTTCAGTGTGTAAACGCAAATCCAGAAACTTTACAATAGGATTTTAAATCTTTGATTTTCTGATGAAAACCGGGTTGAAATGCACGATTTTCAGTGTAAACGCAAATCCAGATACTTTACAATAGGATTTCAAATCTTTGATTTGCAGTAGAAAACAGTTTGTAAATGCATGATTTTCAATGCGAAAACGCAAATCCAGAAACATAGGCTTTCAAATCTTTGATTTTCAGTAGAAAACCGGGTTGCAATGCTTGATTATCTGTGTGTAACGCAAATCCAGATACTTTACAATAGGCATTCAAATCTTGGATTTTCTGTTGAAAACAGTGTTGAAATGCATGATTTTCAGTGTGTAAACGCAAATCCAGAAGCATAGGCTTTCAAATCTTTGATTTTCAGTAGAAAACCGGGGGGGAATGCTTGATTATCTGTGTGTAAACCCAAATCCAGAAACTTTACAATAGGATTTCAAATCTTTGATTTGCAGTAGAAAACAGTTTGTAAATGCACGATTTTCAGTGTGTAAACGCAAATTCAGAAACTTTACAATAGGATTTCAAATCTTTGATTTGCAGTAGAAAACAGTTTGTAAATGCACGATTTTCAATGGGAAAACAAAAATCCAGAAACTTTACCGCAGGCTTTCAAATCTTTGATTTTCTGATGAAAACCTGGTTGAAATGCACGATTTTCAGTGTGTAAACGCAAATTCAGATACTTTACAATAGGCATTCAAATCTTTGATTTTTAGTAGTAAACAGTGTTGAAATGCATGATTTTCAATGCGAAAACGCAAATCCAGAAACATAGGCTTTCAAATCTGGATTTTCAGTAGAAAACCGGGTTGCAATGCTTGATTATCTGTGTGTAACGCAAATCCAGAAACTTTACAATAGGATTTCAAAACTTTGATTTGCAGTAGAAAACAGTTTGTAAATGCACGATTTTCAATGCGAAAACAAAAATCCAGAAACTTTACCGCAGGCTTTCCAATCTTTGATTTTCAGTAGTAAACAGTGTTGAAATGCATGATTTTCAATGCGAAAACGCAAATACAGAAACATTACAATAGGCTTTTAAATCTTTGATTTTCTGATGAAAACCGGGTTTACAATAGGATTACAAACTGTAAATGCACGATTTTCAATGGGAAAACAAAAATCCAGAAACTTTACAATAGGCATTCAAATCTTTGATTTTCAGTAGTAAACAGTGTTGAAATGCATGATTTTCAATGCGAAAACGCAAATCCAGAAACATAGGCTTTCAAATCTTTGATTTTCAGTAGAAAACCGGGTTGCAATGCTTGATTATCTGTGTGTAATGCAAATCCAGAAACTTTACAATAGGATTTCAAATCTTTGATTTGCAGTAGAAAACAGTTTGTAAATGCACGATTTTCAATGCGAAAACAAAAATCCAGAAACTTTACCGCAGGCTTTCAAATCTTTGATTTTCAGTAGTAAACAGTGTTGAAATGCATGATTTTCAATGCGAAAACGCAAATTCAGAAACATTACAATAGGCATTCAAATCTTTGATTTTCAGTAGTAAACAGTGTTGAAATGCACGATTATCAGTGTGTAAACGCAAATCCAGAATAGGATTTTAAATCTTTGATTTTCTGATGAAAACCGGGTTGAAATGCACGATTTTCAGTAGAAAACCGGGTTGCAATGCTTGATTATCTGTGTGTAATGCAAATCCAGAAACTTTACAATAGGATTTCAAATCTTTGATTTGCAGTAGAAAACAGTTTGTAAATGCACGATTTTCAATGCGAAAACAAAAATCCAGAAACTTTACCGCAGGCTTTCAAATCTTTGATTTTCAGTAGTAAACAGTGTTGAAATGCATGATTTTCAATGCAGAAACATAAGCTTTCAAATCTGGATTTTCAGTAGAAAACCGGGTTGCAATGCTAATGTGTGTAACGCAAATACAGAAACATTACAATAGGCTTTAAAATCTTTGATTTTCAGTAGTAAACAGTGTTGAAATGCACGATTATCAGTGTGTAAACGCAAATCCAGAATAGGATTTTAAATCTTGGATTTTCTGATGAAAACCTGGTTGAAATGCATGATTTTCAATGCGAAAACGCAAATACAGAAACATTACAATAGGCTTTTAAATCTTTGATTTTCTGATGAAAACCGGGTTTACAATAGGATTACAAACTGTAAATGCACGATTTTCAATGGGAAAACAAAAATCCAGAAACTTTACAATAGGCATTCAAATCTTTGATTTTCAGTAGTAAACAGTGTTGAAATGCATGATTTTCAATGCGAAAACGCAAATCCAGAAACATAGGCTTTCAAATCTTTGATTTTCAGTAGAAAACCGGGTTGCAATGCTTGATTATCTGTGTGTAATGCAAATCCAGAAACTTTACAATAGGATTTCAAATCTTTGATTTGCAGTAGAAAACAGTTTGTAAATGCACGATTTTCAATGCGAAAACAAAAATCCAGAAACTTTACCGCAGGCTTTCAAATCTTTGATTTTCAGTAGTAAACAGTGTTGAAATGCATGATTTTCAATGCGAAAACGCAAATTCAGAAACATTAATTGTAATGTTTCTGAATTTGCGTTTTCGCATTTGATTTTCAGTAGTAAACAGTGTTGAAATGCACGATTATCAGTGTGTAAACGCAAATCCAGAATAGGATTTTAAATCTTTGATTTTCTGATGAAAACCTGGTTGAAATGCACGATTTTCAGTGTGTAAACGCAAATTCAGATACTTTACAATAGGCATTCAAATCTTTGATTTTTAGTAGTAAACAGTGTTGAAATGCATGATTTTCAATGCGAAAACGCAAATCCAGAAACATAGGCTTTCAAATCTGGATTTTCAGTAGAAAACCGGGTTGCAATGCTAATGTGTGTAACGCAAATACAGAAACATTACAATAGGCTTTAAAATCTTTGATTTTCAGTAGTAAACAGTGTTGAAATGCACGATTATCAGTGTGTAAACGCAAATCCAGAATAGGATTTTAAATCTTTGATTTTCTGATGAAAACCTGGTTGAAATGCACGATTTTCAGTGTGTAAACGCAAATTCAGATACTTTACAATAGGCATTCAAATCTTTGATTTTTAGTAGTAAACAGTGTTGAGATGCATGATTTTCAATGCGAAAACGCAAATCCAGAAACATAGGCTTTCAAATCTGGATTTTCAGTAGAAAACCGGGTTGCAATGCTTGATTATCTGTGTGTAACGCAAATCCAGAAACTTTACAATAGGCTTTAAAATCTTTGATTTTCTGTTGAAAACAGTGTTGTAATGCACGATTTTCAGTAGAGAATGAAATCCAGATACTTTACAATAGAATTTCAAATTTTTGATTTTCTGATGAAATCCGGGTTGAAATGCACTATTTTCAGTGTGTAAACGCAAATCCAGAAACATAGGCTTTCAAATCTTAGATTTTCAGTAGAAAACCGGGTTGGAAAGCTTGATTATCTGTGTGTAAACCCAAATCCAGAAACTTTACAATAGGATTTCAAATCTTTGATTTGCAGTAGAAAACAGTTTGTAAATGCACGATTTTCAATGGGAAAACAAAAATCCAGAAAACAAAAATCCAGGCATTCAAATCTTTGATTTTCAGTAGTAAACAGTGTTGAAATGCACGATTATCAGTGTGTAAACGCAAATCCAGAATAGGATTTTAAAACTTTGATTTTCTGATGAAAACCGGGTTGAAATGCATGATTTTCAGTGTGTAAACGCAAATCCAGAACCATAGGCTTTCAAATCTTTGATTTTCAGTAGAAAACCGGGGGGGAATGCTTGATTATCTGTGTGTAAACCCAAATCCAGAATCTTTACAATAGGATTTCACATCTTTGATTTGCAGTAGAAAACAGTTTGTAAATGCACGATTTTCAATGCGAAAACAAAAATCCAGAAACTTTACCGCAGGCTTTCAAATCTTTGATTTTCTGATGAAACTGGGTTGAAATGCACGATTTTCAGTGTGTAAACGCAAATCCAGAAACTTTACAATAGGATTTCAAATCTTTGATTTGCAGTAGAAAACAGTTTGTAAATGCACGATTTTCAATGGGAAAACAAAAATCCAGAAACTTTACCGCAGGCTTTCAAATCTTTGATTTTCTGATGAAAACCTGGTTGAAAGGCACGATTTTCAATGCGAAAACGCAAATCCAGAAACATAGGCTTTCAAATCTTTGATTTTCAGTAGAAAACCGGGTTGCAATGCTTGATTATCTGTGTGTAACGCAAATCCAGAAACTTTACAATAGACATTCAAATCTTGGATTTTCTGTTGAAAACAGTGTTGAAATGCATGCTTTTCAGTGTGTAAACGCAAATCCTGAACCATAGGCTTTACATCTTTGATTTTCAGTAGAAAACCGGGGGGGAATGCTTGATTATCTGTGTGTAAACCCAAATCCAGAAACTTTACAATAGGATTTCAAATCTTTGATTTGCAGTAGAAAACAGTTTGTAAATGCACGATTTTCAATGGGAAAACAAAAATCCAGAAACTTTACAATAGGATTTCAAAACTTTGATTTGCAGTAGAAAACAGTTTGTAAATGCACGATTTTCAATGCGAAAACGCAAATCCAGAAACTTTACCGCAGGCTTTCAAATCTTTGATTTTCTGATGAAAACCTGGTTGAAATGCACGATTTTCAGTGTGTAAACGCAAATTCAGATACTTTACAATAGGCATTCAAATCTTTGATTTTTAGTAGTAAACAGTGTTGAAATGCATGATTTTCAATGCGAAAACGCAAATCCAGAAACATAGGCTTTCAAATCTGGATTTTCAGTAGAAAACCGGGTTGCAATACTTGATTATCTGTGTGTAACGCAAATCCAGAAACTTTACAATAGGATTTCAAATCTTTGATTTTTTGTTGAAAACAGTGTTGTAATGCACGATTTTCAGTAGAAAATGAAATCCAGATAATTTACAATAGGATTTCAAATTTTTAATTTTCTGATGAAATCCGGGTTGAAATGCACGATTTTCAGTGTGTAAACGCAAATCCAGAAACTTTACAATAGGATTTTAAATCTTTGATTTTCTGATGAAAACCGGGTTGAAATGCACGATTTTCAGTGTAAACGCAAATCCAGATACTTTACAATAGGATTTCAAATCTTTGATTTGCAGTAGAAAACAGTTTGTAAATGCATGATTTTCAATGCGAAAACGCAAATCCAGAAACATAGGCTTTCAAATCTTTGATTTTCAGTAGAAAACCGGGTTGCAATGCTTGATTATCTGTGTGTAACGCAAATCCAGATACTTTACAATAGGCATTCAAATCTTGGATTTTCTGTTGAAAACAGTGTTGAAATGCATGATTTTCAGTGTGTAAACGCAAATCCAGAAGCATAGGCTTTCAAATCTTTGATTTTCAGTAGAAAACCGGGGGGGAATGCTTGATTATCTGTGTGTAAACCCAAATCCAGAAACTTTACAATAGGATTTCAAATCTTTGATTTGCAGTAGAAAACAGTTTGTAAATGCACGATTTTCAGTGTGTAAACGCAAATTCAGAAACTTTACAATAGGATTTCAAATCTTTGATTTGCAGTAGAAAACAGTTTGTAAATGCACGATTTTCAATGGGAAAACAAAAATCCAGAAACTTTACCGCAGGCTTTCAAATCTTTGATTTTCTGATGAAAACCTGGTTGAAATGCACGATTTTCAGTGTGTAAACGCAAATTCAGATACTTTACAATAGGCATTCAAATCTTTGATTTTTAGTAGTAAACAGTGTTGAAATGCATGATTTTCAATGCGAAAACGCAAATCCAGAAACATAGGCTTTCAAATCTGGATTTTCAGTAGAAAACCGGGTTGCAATGCTTGATTATCTGTGTGTAACGCAAATCCAGAAACTTTACAATAGGATTTCAAAACTTTGATTTGCAGTAGAAAACAGTTTGTAAATGCACGATTTTCAATGCGAAAACAAAAATCCAGAAACTTTACCGCAGGCTTTCCAATCTTTGATTTTCAGTAGTAAACAGTGTTGAAATGCATGATTTTCAATGCGAAAACGCAAATACAGAAACATTACAATAGGCTTTTAAATCTTTGATTTTCTGATGAAAACCGGGTTTACAATAGGATTACAAACTGTAAATGCACGATTTTCAATGGGAAAACAAAAATCCAGAAACTTTACAATAGGCATTCAAATCTTTGATTTTCAGTAGTAAACAGTGTTGAAATGCATGATTTTCAATGCGAAAACGCAAATCCAGAAACATAGGCTTTCAAATCTTTGATTTTCAGTAGAAAACCGGGTTGCAATGCTTGATTATCTGTGTGTAATGCAAATCCAGAAACTTTACAATAGGATTTCAAATCTTTGATTTGCAGTAGAAAACAGTTTGTAAATGCACGATTTTCAATGCGAAAACAAAAATCCAGAAACTTTACCGCGGGCTTTCAAATCTTTGATTTTCAGTAGTAAACAGTGTTGAAATGCATGATTTTCAATGCGAAAACGCAAATTCAGAAACATTACAATAGGCATTCAAATCTTTGATTTTCAGTAGTAAACAGTGTTGAAATGCACGATTATCAGTGTGTAAACGCAAATCCAGAATAGGATTTTAAATCTTTGATTTTCTGATGAAAACCGGGTTGAAATGCACGATTTTCAGTAGAAAACCGGGTTGCAATGCTTGATTATCTGTGTGTAATGCAAATCCAGAAACTTTACAATAGGATTTCAAATCTTTGATTTGCAGTAGAAAACAGTTTGTAAATGCACGATTTTCAATGCGAAAACAAAAATCCAGAAACTTTACCGCAGGCTTTCAAATCTTTGATTTTCAGTAGTAAACAGTGTTGAAATGCATGATTTTCAATGCAGAAACATAAGCTTTCAAATCTGGATTTTCAGTAGAAAACCGGGTTGCAATGCTAATGTGTGTAACGCAAATACAGAAACATTACAATAGGCTTTAAAATCTTTGATTTTCAGTAGTAAACAGTGTTGAAATGCACGATTATCAGTGTGTAAACGCAAATCCAGAATAGGATTTTAAATCTTGGATTTTCTGATGAAAACCTGGTTGAAATGCACGATTTTCAGTGTGTAAACGCAAATTCAGATACTTTACAATAGGCATTCAAATCTTTGATTTTTAGTAGTAAACAGTGTTGAAATGCATGATTTTCAATGCGAAAACGCAAATCCAGAAACATAGGCTTTCAAATCTGGATTTTCAGTAGAAAACCGGGTTGCAATGCTAATGTGTGTAACGCAAATCCAGAAACTTTACAATAGGATTTCAAATCTTTGATTTTCTGTTGAAAACAGTGTTGTAATGCACGATTTTCAGTAGAAAATGAAATCCAGATACTTTACAATAGGATTTAAAATTTTTGATTTTCTGATGAAATCCGGGTTGAAATGCACGATTTTCAGTGTGTAAACGCAAATCCAGATACTTTACAATAGGCATTCAAATCTTGGATTTTCTGTTGAAAACAGTGTTGAAATGCATGATTTTCAGTGTGTAAACGCAAATCCAGAAACATAGGCTTTCAAATCTTAGATTTTCAGTAGAAATCCTGGTTGGAAAGCTTGATTATCTGTGTGTAAACCCAAATCCAGAAACTTTACAATAGGATTTCAAATCTTTGATTTGCAGTAGAAAACAGTTTGTAAATGCACGATTTTCAATGCGAAAACCAAATCCAGAAACTTTACCGCAGGCTTTCAAATCTTTGATTTTCTGATGAAAACCGGGTTGAAATGCACGATTTTCAGTGTGTAAACGCAAATCCAGAAACTTTACAATAGAATTTCAAATCTTTGATTTGCAGTAGAAAACAGTTTGTAAATGCATGATTTTCAATGCGAAAACGCAAATCCAGAAACATAGGCTTTCAAATCTTTGATTTTCAGTAGAAAACCGGGTTGCAATGCTTGATTATCTGTGTGTAACGCAAATCCAGATACTTTACAATAGGCATTCAAATCTTGGATTTTCTGTTGAAAACAGTGTTGAAATGCATGATTTTCAGTGTGTAAACGCAAATCCAGAAGCATAGGCTTTCAAATCTTTGATTTTCAGTAGAAAACTGGGGGGGAATGCTTGATTATCTGTGTGTAAACCCAAATCCAGAAACTTTACAATAGGATTTCAAATCTTTGATTTGCAGTAGAAAACAGTTTGTAAATGCACGATTTTCAATGGGAAAACAAAAATCCAGAAACTTTACAATAGGATTTCAAATCTTTGATTTGCAGTAGAAAACAGTTTGTAAATGCACGATTTTCAATGCGAAAACAAAAATCCAGAAACTTTACCGCAGGCTTTCAAATCTTTGATTTTCTGATGAAAACCGGGTTGAAATGCACGATTTTCAGTGTGTAAACGCAAATCCAGAAACTTTACAATAGGCATTCAAATCTTTGATTTTTAGTAGTAAACAGTGTTGAAATGCATGATTTTCAATGCGAAAACGCAAATACAGAAACATTACAATAGGCTTTTAAATCTTTGATTTTCTGATGAAAACCGGGTTTACAATAGGATTACAAACTGTAAATGCACGATTTTCAATGGGAAAACAAAAATCCAGAAACTTTACAATAGGCATTCAAATCTTTGATTTTCAGTAGTAAACAGTGTTGAAATGCATGATTTTCAATGCGAAAACGCAAATCCAGAAACATAGGCTTTCAAATCTTTGATTTTCAGTAGAAAACCGGGTTGCAATGCTTGATTATCTGTGTGTAATGCAAATCCAGAAACTTTACAATAGGATTTCAAATCTTTGATTTGCAGTAGAAAACAGTTTGTAAATGCACGATTTTCAATGCGAAAACAAAAATCCAGAAACTTTACCGCAGGCTTTCAAATCTTTGATTTTCAGTAGTAAACAGTGTTGAAATGCATGATTTTCAATGCGAAAACGCAAATTCAGAAACATTAATTGTAATGTTTCTGAATTTGCGTTTTCGCATTTGATTTTCAGTAGTAAACAGTGTTGAAATGCACGATTATCAGTGTGTAAACGCAAATCCAGAATAGGATTTTAAATCTTTGATTTTCTGATGAAAACCGGGTTGAAATGCACGATTTTCAGTAGAAAACCGGGTTGCAATGCTTGATTATCTGTGTGTAATGCAAATCCAGAAACTTTACAATAGGATTTCAAATCTTTGATTTGCAGTAGAAAACAGTTTGTAAATGCACGATTTTCAATGCGAAAACAAAAATCCAGAAACTTTACCGCAGGCTTTCAAATCTTTGATTTTCAGTAGTAAACAGTGTTGAAATGCATGATTTTCAATGCAGAAACATAGGCTTTCAAATCTGGATTTTCAGTAGAAAACCGGGTTGCAATGCTAATGTGTGTAACGCAAATACAGAAACATTACAATAGGCTTTAAAATCTTTGATTTTCAGTAGTAAACAGTGTTGAAATGCACGATTATCAGTGTGTAAACGCAAATCCAGAATAGGATTTTAAATCTTTGATTTTCTGATGAAAACCTGGTTGAAATGCACGATTTTCAGTGTGTAAACGCAAATTCAGATACTTTACAATAGGCATTCAAATCTTTGATTTTTAGTAGTAAACAGTGTTGAGATGCATGATTTTCAATGCGAAAACGCAAATCCAGAAACATAGGCTTTCAAATCTGGATTTTCAGTAGAAAACCGGGTTGCAATGCTAATGTGTGTAACGCAAATACAGAAACATTACAATAGGCATTCAAATCTTTGATTTTCAGTAGTAAACAGTGTTGAAATGCACGATTATCAGTGTGTAAACGCAAATCCAGAATAGGATTTTAAATCTTTGATTTTCTGATGAAAACCTGGTTGAAATGCACGATTTTCAGTGTGTAAACGCAAATTCAGATACTTTACAATAGGCATTCAAATCTTTGATTTTTAGTAGTAAACAGTGTTGAAATGCATGATTTTCAATGCGAAAACGCAAATCCAGAAACATAGGCTTTCAAATCTTTGATTTTCAGTAGAAAACCGGGTTGCAATGCTTGATTATCTGTGTGTAACGCAAATCCAGAAACTTTACAATAGGATTTCAAATCTTTGATTTTCTGTTGAAAACAGTGTTGTAATGCACGATTTTCAGTAGAGAATGAAATCCAGATACTTTACAATAGAATTTCAAATTTTTGATTTTCTGATGAAATCCGGGTTGAAATGCACTATTTTCAGTGTGTAAACGCAAATCCAGAAACATAGGCTTTCAAATCTTAGATTTTCAGTAGAAAACCGGGTTGGAAAGCTTGATTATCTGTGTGTAAACCCAAATCCAGAAACTTTACAATAGGATTTCAAATCTTTGATTTGCAGTAGAAAACAGTTTGTAAATGCACGATTTTCAATGGGAAAACAAAAATCCAGAAAACAAAAATCCAGGCATTCAAATCTTTGATTTTCAGTAGTAAACAGTGTTGAAATGCATGATTTTCAATGCGAAAACGCAAATACAGAAACATTACAATAGGCTTTAAAATCTTTGATTTTCAGTAGTAAACAGTGTTGAAATGCACGATTATCAGTGTGTAAACGCAAATCCAGAATAGGATTTTAAAACTTTGATTTTCTGATGAAAACCGGGTTGAAATGCATGATTTTCAGTGTGTAAACGCAAATCCAGAACCATAGGCTTTCAAATCTTTGATTTTCAGTAGAAAACCGGGGGGGAATGCTTGATTATCTGTGTGTAAACCCAAATCCAGAAACTTTACAATAGGATTTCACATCTTTGATTTGCAGTAGAAAACAGTTTGTAAATGCACGATTTTCAATGCGAAAACAAAAATCCAGAAACTTTACCGCAGGCTTTCAAATCTTTGATTTTCTGATGAAACTGGGTTGAAATGCACGATTTTCAGTGTGTAAACGCAAATCCAGAAACTTTACAATAGGATTTCAAATCTTTGATTTGCAGTAGAAAACAGTTTGTAAATGCACGATTTTCAATGGGAAAACAAAAATCCAGAAACTTTACCGCAGGCTTTCAAATCTTTGATTTTCTGATGAAAACCTGGTTGAAATGCACGATTTTCAGTGTGTAAACGCAAATTCAGATACTTTACCGCAGGCTTTCAAATCTTTGATTTTCAGTAGAAAACCGGGTTGCAATGCTTGATTATCTGTGTGTAAACCCAAATCCAGAAACTTTACAATAGGATTTCAAATCTTTGATTTGCAGTAGAAAACAGTTTGTAAATGCACGATTTTCAATGGGAAAACAAAAATCCAGAAAACAAAAATCCAGGCATTCAAATCTTTGATTTTCAGTAGTAAACAGTGTTGAAATGCATGATTTTCAATGCGAAAACGCAAATACAGAAACATAGGCTTTCAAATCTTTGATTTTCAGTAGTAAACAGTGTTGAAATGCACGATTATCAGTGTGTAAACGCAAATCCAGAATAGGATTTTAAATCTTTGATTTTCTGATGAAAACCGGGTTGAAATGCACGATTTTCAGTGTAAACGCAAATCCAGATACTTTACAATAGGCATTCAAATCTTGGATTTTCTGTTGAAAACAGTGTTGAAATGCATGATTTTCAGTGTGTAAACGCAAATCCAGAACCATAGGCTTTCAAATCTTTGATTTTCAGTAGAAAACCGGGTTGGAATGCTTGATTATCTGTGTGTAAACCCAAATCCAGAAACTTTACAATAGGATTTCAAATCTTTGATTTGCAGTAGAAAACAGTTTGTAAATGCACGATTTTCAATGGGAAAACAAAAATCCAGAAACTTTACAATAGGCATTCAAATCTTTGATTTTCAGTAGTAAACAGTGTTGAAATGCCTGATTTTCAATGCGAAAACGCAAATCCAGAAACATAGGCTTTCAAATCTTTGATTTTCAGTAGAAAACCGGGTTGGAATGCTTGATTATCTGTGTGTAAACCCAAATCCAGAAACTTTACAATAGGATTTCAAATCTTTGATTTGCAGTAGAAAACAGTTTGTAAATGCACGATTTTCAATGCGAAAACCAAATCCAGAAACTTTACCGCAGGCTTTCAAATCTTTGATTTTCTGATGAAAACCTGGTTGAAATGCACGATTTTCAGTGCGAAAACGCAAATACAGAAACATTACAATAGGCATTCAAATCTTTGATTTTCAGTAGTAAACAGTGTTGAAATGCACGATTATCAGTGTGTAAACGCAAATCCAGAATAGGATTTTAAATCTTTGATTTTCTGATGAAAACCTGGTTGAAATGCACGATTTTCAGTGTGTAAACGCAAATTCAGATACTTTACAATAGGCATTCAAATCTTTGATTTTTAGTAGTAAACAGTGTTGAAATGCATGATTTTCAATGCGAAAACGCAAATCCAGAAACATAGGCTTTCAAATCTTTGATTCTCAGTAGAAAACCGGGTTGCAATGCTTGATTATCTGTGTGTAACGCAAATCCAGAAACTTTACAATAGGATTTCAAATCTTTGATTTTCTGTTGAAAACAGTGTTGTAATGCACGATTTTCAGTAGAGAATGAAATCCAGATACTTTACAATAGAATTTCAAATTTTTGATTTTCTGATGAAATCCGGGTTGAAATGCACTATTTTCAGTGTGTAAACGCAAATCCAGAAACATAGGCTTTCAAATCTTAGATTTTCAGTAGAAAACCGGGTTGGAAAGCTTGATTATCTGTGTGTAAACCCAAATCCAGAAACTTTACAATAGGATTTCAAATCTTTGATTTGCAGTAGAAAACAGTTTGTAAATGCACGATTTTCAATGGGAAAACAAAAATCCAGAAAACAAAAATCCAGGCATTCAAATCTTTGATTTTCAGTAGTAAACAGTGTTGAAATGCATGATTTTCAATGCGAAAACGCAAATACAGAAACATTACAATAGGCTTTAAAATCTTTGATTTTCAGTAGTAAACAGTGTTGAAATGCACGATTATCAGTGTGTAAACGCAAATCCAGAATAGGATTTTAAAACTTTGATTTTCTGATGAAAACCGGGTTGAAATGCACGATTTTCAGTGTGTAAACGCAAATCCAGATACTTTACAATAGGCATTCAAATCTTGGATTTTCTGTTGAAAACAGTGTTGAAATGCATGATTTTCAGTGTGTAAACGCAAATCCAGAACCATAGGCTTTCAAATCTTTGATTTTCAGTAGAAAACCGGGGGGGAATGCTTGATTATCTGTGTGTAAACCCAAATCCAGAAACTTTACAATAGGATTTCACATCTTTGATTTGCAGTAGAAAACAGTTTGTAAATGCACGATTTTCAATGGGAAAACAAAAATCCAGAAACTTTACAATAGGCATTCAAATCTTTGATTTTCAGTAGTAAACAGTGTTGAAATGCCTGATTTTCAATGCGAAAACGCAAATCCAGAAACATAGGCTTTCAAATCTTTGATTTTCAGTAGAAAACCGGGTTGGAATGCTTGATTATCTGTGTGTAAACCCAAATCCAGAAACATTACAATAGGATTTCAAATCTTTGATTTTCAGTAGTAAACAGTGTTCAAATGCACGATTATCAGTGTGTAAACGCAAATCCAGAATAGGATTTTAAATCTTTGATTTTCTGATGAAAACCGGGTTGAAATGCACGATTTTCAGTGTAAACGCAAATCCAGATACTTTACAATAGGCATTCAAATCTTGGATTTTCTGTTGAAAACAGTGTTGAAATGCATGATTTTCAGTGTGTAAACGCAAATCCAGAAGCATAGGCTTTCAAATCTTTGATTTTCAGTAGAAAACCGGGGGGGAATGCTTGATTATCTGTGTGTAAACCCAAATCCAGAAACTTTACAATAGGATTTCAAATCTTTGATTTGCAGTAGAAAACAGTTTGTAAATGCACGATTTTCAATGGGAAAACAAAAATCCAGAAACTTTACAATAGGATTTCAAATCTTTGATTTTCAGTAGTAAACAGTGTTGAAATGCATGATTTTCAATGCGAAAACGCAAATCCAGAAACATAGGCTTTCAAATCTTTGATTTTCAGTAGTAAACAGTGTTGAAATGCACGATTATCAGTGTGTAAACGCAAATCCAGAATAGGATTTTAAATCTTTGATTTTCTGATGAAAACCGGGTTGAAATGCACGATTTTCAGTGTAAACGCAAATCCAGATACTTTACAATAGGCATTCAAATCTTGGATTTTCTGTTGAAAACAGTGTTGAAATGCATGATTTTCAGTGTGTAAACGCAAATCCAGAACCATAGGCTTTCAAATCTTTGATTTTCAGTAGAAAACCGGGGGGGAATGCTTGATTATCTGTGTGTAAACCCAAATCCAGAAACTTTACAATAGGATTTCAAATCTTTGATTTGCAGTAGAAAACAGTTTGTAAATGCACGATTTTCAATGGGAAAACAAAAATCCAGAAACTTTACAATAGGCATTCAAATCTTTGATTTTCAGTAGTAAACAGTGTTGAAATGCCTGATTTTCAATGCGAAAACGCAAATCCAGAAACATAGGCTTTCAAATCTTTGATTTTCAGTAGAAAACCGGGTTGGAATGCTTGATTATCTGTGTGTAAACCCAAATCCAGAAACTTTACAATAGGATTTCAAATCTTTGATTTGCAGTAGAAAACAGTTTGTAAATGCACGATTTTCAATGCGAAAACCAAATCCAGAAACTTTACCGCAGGCTTTCAAATCTTTGATTTTCTGATGAAAACCTGGTTGAAATGCACGATTTTCAGTGCGAAAACGCAAATACAGAAACATTACAATAGGCTTTAAAATCTTTGATTTTCAGTAGTAAACAGTGTTGAAATGCACGATTATCAGTGTGTAAACGCAAATCCAGAATAGGATTTTAAAACTTTGATTTTCTGATGAAAACCGGGTTGAAATGCACGATTTTCAGATACTTTACAATAGGCATTCAAATCTTGGATTTTCTGTTGAAAACAGTGTTGAAATGCATGATTTTCAGTGTGTAAACGCAAATCCAGAAACATAGGCTTTCAAATCTTAGATTTTCAGTAGAAAACCGGGGGGGAATGCTTGATTATCTGTGTGTAAACCCAAATCCAGAAACTTTACAATAGGATATCAAATCTTTGATTTTCAGTAGTAAACAGTGTTGAAATGCATAATTTTCAATGCGAAAACGCAAATCCAGAAACATAGGCTTTCAAATCTGGATTTTCAGTAGAAAACCGGGTTGCAATGCTAATGTGTGTAACGCAAATACAGAAACATTACAATAGGCTTTAAAATCTTTGATTTTCAGTAGTAAACAGTGTTGAAATGCACGATTATCAGTGTGTAAACGCAAATCCAGAATAGGATTTTAAATCTTGGATTTTCTGATGAAAACCTGGTTGAAATGCACGATTTTCAGTGTGTAAACGCAAATTCAGATACTTTACAATAGGCATTCAAATCTTTGATTTTCAGTAGTAAACAGTGTTGAAATGCATGATTTTCAATGCGAAAACGCAAATCCAGAAACATAAGCTTTCAAATCTGGATTTTCAGTAGAAAACCGGGTTGCAATGCTAATGTGTGTAACGCAAATCCAGAAACTTTACAATAGGATTTCAAATCTTTGATTTTCTGTTGAAAACAGTGTTGTAATGCACGATTTTCAGTAGAAAATGAAATCCAGATACTTTACAATAGGATTTAAAATTTTTGATTTTCTGATGAAATCCGGGTTGAAATGCACGATTTTCAGTGTGTAAACGCAAATCCAGATACTTTACAATAGGCATTCAAATCTTGGATTTTCTGTTGAAAACAGTGTTGAAATGCATGATTTTCAGTGTGTAAACGCAAATCCAGAAACATAGGCTTTCAAATCTTAGATTTTCAGTAGAAATCCTGGTTGGAAAGCTTCAAACTTTACCGCAGGCTTTCAAATCTTTGATTTTCTGATGAAAACCGGGTTGAAATACAGAAACATTACAATAGGCTTTTAAATCTTTGATTTTCTGATGAAAACCGGGTTTACAATAGGATTACAAACTGTAAAAATAGGATCTTTGATTTGCAGTAGAAAACAGTTTGTAAATGCATGATTTTCAATTATCTGTGTGTAAACCCAAATCCAGAAACTTTACAATAGGATTTCACATCTTTGATTTGCAGTAGAAAACAGTTTGTAAATGCACGATTTTCAATGGGAAAACAAAAATCCAGAAACTTTACAATAGGATTTCAAATCTTTGATTTGCAGTAGAAAACAGTTTGTAAATGCACGATTTTCAATGCGAAAACAAAAATCCAGAAACTTTACCGCAGGCTTTCAAATCTTTGATTTTCTGATGAAAACCGGGTTGAAATGCACGATTTTCAGTGTGTAAACGCAAATCCAGAAACTTTACAATAGGCATTCAAATCTTTGATTTTTAGTAGTAAACAGTGTTGAAATGCATGATTTTCAATGCGAAAACGCAAATACAGAAACATTACAATAGGCTTTTAAATCTTTGATTTTCTGATGAAAACCGGGTTTACAATAGGATTACAAACTGTAAATGCACGATTTTCAATGGGAAAACAAAAATCCAGAAACTTTACAATAGGCATTCAAATCTTTGATTTTCAGTAGTAAACAGTGTTGAAATGCATGATTTTCAATGCGAAAACGCAAATCCAGAAACATAGGCTTTCAAATCTTTGATTTTCAGTAGAAAACCGGGTTGCAATGCTTGATTATCTGTGTGTAATGCAAATCCAGAAACTTTACAATAGGATTTCAAATCTTTGATTTGCAGTAGAAAACAGTTTGTAAATGCACGATTTTCAATGCGAAAACAAAAATCCAGAAACTTTACCGCAGGCTTTCAAATCTTTGATTTTCAGTAGTAAACAGTGTTGAAATGCATGATTTTCAATGCGAAAACACAAATTCAGAAACATTAATTGTAATGTTTCTGAATTTGCGTTTTCGCATTTGATTTTCAGTAGTAAACAGTGTTGAAATGCACGATTATCAGTGTGTAAACGCAAATCCAGAATAGGATTTTAAATCTTTGATTTTCTGATGAAAACCGGGTTGAAATGCACGATTTTCAGTAGAAAACCGGGTTGCAATGCTTGATTATCTGTGTGTAATGCAAATCCAGAAACTTTACAATAGGATTTCAAATCTTTGATTTGCAGTAGAAAACAGTTTGTAAATGCACGATTTTCAATGCGAAAACAAAAATCCAGAAACTTTACCGCAGGCTTTCAAATCTTTGATTTTCAGTAGTAAACAGTGTTGAAATGCATGATTTTCAATGCAGAAACATAGGCTTTCAAATCTGGATTTTCAGTAGAAAACCGGGTTGCAATGCTAATGTGTGTAACGCAAATACAGAAACATTACAATAGGCTTTAAAATCTTTGATTTTCAGTATTAAACAGTGTTGAAATGCACGATTATCAGTGTGTAAACGCAAATCCAGAATAGGATTTTAAATCTTTGATTTTCTGATGAAAACCTGGTTGAAATGCACGATTTTCAGTGTGTAAACGCAAATTTAGATACTTTACAATAGGCATTCAAATCTTTGATTTTTAGTAGTAAACAGTGTTGAAATGCATGATTTTCAATGCGAAAACGCAAATCCAGAAACATAGGCTTTCAAATCTGGATTTTCAGTAGAAAACCGGGTTGCAATGCTAATGTGTGTAACGCAAATACAGAAACATTACAATAGGCTTTAAAATCTTTGATTTTCAGTAGTAAACAGTGTTGAAATGCACGATTATCAGTGTGTAAACGCAAATCCAGAATAGGATTTTAAATCTTTGATTTTCTGATGAAAACCTGGTTGAAATGCACGATTTTCAGTGTGTAAACGCAAATTCAGATACTTTACAATAGGCATTCAAATCTTTGATTTTTAGTAGTAAACAGTGTTGAAATGCATGATTTTCAATGCGAAAACGCAAATCCAGAAACATAGGCTTTCAAATCTTTGATTTTCAGTAGAAAACCGGGTTGCAATGCTTGATTATCTGTGTGTAACGCAAATCCAGAAACTTTACAATAGGATTTCAAATCTTTGATTTTCTGTTGAAAACAGTGTTGTAATGCACGATTTTCAGTAGAGAATGAAATCCAGATACTTTACAATAGAATTTCAAATTTTTGATTTTCTGATGAAATCCGGGTTGAAATGCACTATTTTCAGTGTGTAAACGCAAATCCAGAAACATAGGCTTTCAAATCTTAGATTTTCAGTAGAAAACCGGGTTGGAAAGCTTGATTATCTGTGTGTAAACCCAAATCCAGAAACTTTACAATAGGATTTCAAATCTTTGATTTGCAGTAGAAAACAGTTTGTAAATGCACGATTTTCAATGGGAAAACAAAAATCCAGAAAACAAAAATCCAGGCATTCAAATCTTTGATTTTCAGTAGTAAACAGTGTTGAAATGCATGATTTTCAATGCGAAAACGCAAATACAGAAACATTACAATAGGCTTTAAAATCTTTGATTTTCAGTAGTAAACAGTGTTGAAATGCACGATTATCAGTGTGTAAACGCAAATCCAGAATAGGATTTTAAAACTTTGATTTTCTGATGAAAACCGGGTTGAAATGCACGATTTTCAGTGTGTAAACGCAAATCCAGATACTTTACAATAGGCATTCAAATCTTGGATTTTCTGTTGAAAACAGTGTTGAAATGCATGATTTTCAATGCGAAAACGCAAATCCAGAAACATAGGCTTTCAAATCTTTGATTTTCAGTAGAAAACCGGGTTGCAATGCTTGATTATCTGTGTGTAAACCCAAATCCAGAAACTTTACAATAGGATTTCAAATCTTTGATTTGCAGTAGAAAACAGTTTGTAAATGCACGATTTTCAATGCGAAAACCAAATCCAGAAACTTTACCGCAGGCTTTCAAATCTTTGATTTTCTGATGAAAACCTGGTTGAAATGCACGATTTTCAGTGTGTAAACGCAAATTCAGATACTTTACAATAGGCATTCACATCTTTGATTTTCAGTAGTAAACAGTGTTGAAATGCATGATTTTCAATGCGAAAACGCAAATCCAGAAACATAGGCTTTCAAATCTTTGATTTTCAGTAGAAAACCGGGTTGCAATGCTTGATTATCTGTGTGTAACGCAAATCCAGAAACTTTACAATAGGATTTCAAATCTTTGATTTGCAGTAGAAAACAGTTTGTAAATGCACGATTTTCAATGCGAAAACAAAAATCCAGAAACTTTACCGCAGGCTTTCAAATCTTTGATTTTCAGTAGTAAACAGTGTTGAAATGCATGATTTTCAATGCGAAAACGCAAATACAGAAACATTACAATAGGCTTTAAAATCTTTGATTTTCAGTAGTAAACAGTGTTGAAATGCACGATTATCAGTGTGTAAACGCAAATCCAGAATAGGATTTTAAAACTTTGATTTTCTGATGAAAACCGGGTTGAAATGCACGATTTTCAGATACTTTACAATAGGCATTCAAATCTTGGATTTTCTGTTGAAAACAGTGTTTAAATGCATGATTTTCAGTGTGTAAACGCAAATCCAGAAGCATAGGCTTTCAAATCTTTGATTTTCAGTAGAAAACCGGGGGGGAATGCTTGATTATCTGTGTGTAAACCCAAATCCAGAAACTTTACAATAGGATTTCAAATCTTTGATTTGCAGTAGAAAACAGTTTGTAAATGCACGATTTTCAATGGGAAAACAAAAATCCAGAAACTTTACCGCAGTTTGTAAATGCACGATTTTCAATGCGAAAACGCAAATACAGAAACATTACAATAGGCTTTAAAATCTTTGATTTTCAGTAGTAAACAGTGTTGAAATGCACGATTATCAGTGTGTAAACGTAAATCCAGAATAGGATTTTAAAACTTTGATTTTCTGATGATTTTCAGTAGTAAACAGTGTTGAAATGCACGATTATCAGTGTGTAAACGTAAATCCAGAATAGGATTTTAAAACTTTGATTTTCTGATGAAAACCTGGTTGAAATGCACGATTTTCAGTGTGTAAACGCAAATTCAGATACTTTACAATAGGCATTCAAATCTTTGATTTTCAGTAGTAAACAGTGTTGAAATGCATGATTTTCAATGCGAAAACGCAAATACAGAAACATAGGCTTTCAAATCTTTGATTTTCAGTAGTAAACCGGGTTGCAATGCTTGATTATCTGTGTGTAACGCAAATCCAGAAACTTTACAATAGGATTTCAAATCTTTGATTTGCAGTAGAAAACAGTTTGTAAATGCACGATTTTCAATGCGAAAACAAAAATCCAGAAACTTTACCGCAGGCTTTCAAATCTTTGATTTTCAGTAGTAAACAGTGTTGAAATGCATGATTTTCAATGCGAAAACGCAAATACAGAAACATTACAATAGGCTTTAAAATCTTTGATTTTCAGTAGTAAACAGTGTTGAAATGCACGATTATCAGTGTGTAAACGCAAATCCAGAATAGGATTTTAAAACTTTGATTTTCTGATGAAAACCGGGTTGAAATGCGCGATTTTCAGTGTGTAAACGCAAATCCAGATACTTTACAATAGGCATTCAAATCTTGGATTTTCTGTTGAAAACAGTGTTGAAATGCATGATTTTCAGTGTGTAAACGCAAATCCAGAACCATAGGCTTTCAAATCTTTGATTTTCAGTAGAAAACCGGGGGGGAATGCTTGATTATCTGTGTGTAAACCCAAATCCAGAAACTTTACAATAGGATTTCACATCTTTGATTTGCAGTAGAAAACAGTTTGTAAATGCACGATTTTCAATGGGAAAACAAAAATCCAGAAACTTTACAATAGGCTTTCAAATCTTTGATTTGCAGTAGAAAACAGTTTGTAAATGCACGATTTTCAATGCGAAAACAAAAATCCAGAAACTTTACCGCAGGCTTTCAAATCTTTGATTTTCTGATGAAAACCGGGTTGAAATGCACGATTTTCAGTGTGTAAACGCAAATCCAGAAACTTTACAATAGGATTTCAAATCTTTGATTTTCAGTAGAAAACAGTTTGTAAATGCACGATTTTCAATGGGAAAACAAAAATCCAGAAACTTTACCGCAGGCTTTCAAATCTTTGATTTTCTGATGAAAACCTGGTTGAAATGCACGATTTTCAGTGTGTAAACGCAAATTCAGATACTTTACAATAGGCTTTCAAATCTTTGATTTTCAGTAGAAAACCGGGTTGCAATGCTTGATTATCTGTGTGTAACGCAAATCCAGAAACTTTACAATAGGATTTCAAATCTTTGATTTGCAGTAGCAAACAGTTTGTAAATGCACGATTTTCAATGGGAAAACAAAAATCCAGAAACTTTACAATAGGCATTCAAATCTTTGATTTTCAGTAGTAAACAGTGTTGAAATGCACGATTATCAGTGTGTAAACGCAAATCCAGAATAGGATTTTAAATCTTTGATTTTCTGATGAAAACCTGGTTGAAATGCACGATTTTCAGTGTGTAAACGCAAATTCAGATACTTTACAATAGGCATTCAAATCTTTGATTTTTAGTAGTAAACAGTGTTGAAATGCATGATTTTCAATTCGAAAACGCAAATCCAGAAACATAGGCTTTCAAATCTTTGATTTTCAGTAGAAAACCGGGTTGCAATGCTTGATTATCTGTGTGTAACGCAAATCCAGAAACTTTACAATAGGATTTCAAATCTTTGATTTTCTGTTGAAAACAGTTTTGTAATGCACGATTTTCAGTAGAAAATGAAATCCAGATACTTTACAATAGAATTTCAAATTTTTGATTTTCTGATGAAATCCGGGTTGAAATGCACTATTTTCAGTGTGTAAACGCAAATCCAGAAACATAGGCTTTCAAATCTTAGATTTTCAGTAGAAAACCGGGTTGGAAAGCTTGATTATCTGTGTGTAAACCCAAATCCAGAAACTTTACAATAGGATTTCAAATCTTTGATTTGCAGTAGAAAACAGTTTGTAAATGCACGATTTTCAATGGGAAAACAAAAATCCAGAAAACAAAAATCCAGGCATTCAAATCTTTGATTTTCAGTAGTAAACAGTGTTGAAATGCATGATTTTCAGTGTGTAAACGCAAATACAGAAACATTACAATAGGCTTTAAAATCTTTGATTTTCAGTAGTAAACAGTGTTCAAATGCACGATTATCAGTGTGTAAACGCAAATCCAGAATAGGATTTTAAATCTTTGATTTTCTGATGAAAACCGGGTTGAAATGCACGATTTTCAGTGTAAACGCAAATCCAGATACTTTACAATAGGCATTCAAATCTTGGATTTTCTGTTGAAAACAGTGTTGAAATGCATGATTTTCAGTGTGTAAACGCAAATCCAGAAGCATAGGCTTTCAAATCTTTGATTTTCAGTAGAAAACCGGGGGGGAATGCTTGATTATCTGTGTGTAAACCCAAATCCAGAAACTTTACAATAGGATTTCAAATCTTTGATTTGCAGTAGAAAACAGTTTGTAAATGCACGATTTTCAATGGGAAAACAAAAATCCAGAAACTTTACAATAGGATTTCAAATCTTTGATTTTCAGTAGTAAACAGTGTTGAAATGCATGATTTTCAATGCGAAAACGCAAATCCAGAAACATAGGCTTTCAAATCTTTGATTTTCAGTAGTAAACAGTGTTGAAATGCACGATTATCAGTGTGTAAACGCAAATCCAGAATAGGATTTTAAATCTTTGATTTTCTGATGAAAACCGGGTTGAAATGCACGATTTTCAGTGTGTAAACAAAAATCCAGAAACTTTACAATAGGCATTCAAATCTTGGATTTTCTGTTGAAAACAGTGTTGAAATGCATGATTTTCAATGCGAAAACGCAAATCCAGAAACATAGGCTTTCAAATCTTTGATTTTCAGTAGAAAACCGGGGGGGAATGCTTGATTATCTGTGTGTAAACCCAAATCCAGAAACTTTACAATAGGATTTCAAATCTTTGATTTGCAGTAGAAAACAGTTTGTAAATGCACGATTTTCAATGGGAAAACAAAAATCCAGAAACTTTACAATAGGATTTCAAATCTTTGATTTGCAGTAGAAAACAGTTTGTAAATGCACGATTTTCAATGGGAAAACAAAAATCCAGAAACTTTACCGCAGTTTGTAAATGCACGATTTTCAATGCGAAAACGCAAATACAGAAACATTACAATAGGCTTTAAAATCTTTGATTTTCAGTAGTAAACAGTGTTGAAATGCACGATTATCAGTGTGTAAACGTAAATCCAGAATAGGATTTTAAAACTTTGATTTTCTGATGAAAACCTGGTTGAAATGCACGATTTTCAGTGTGTAAACGCAAATTCAGATACTTTACAATAGGCATTCAAATCTTTGATTTTCAGTAGTAAACAGTGTTGAAATGCATGATTTTCAATGCGAAAACGCAAATACAGAAACATAGGCTTTCAAATCTTTGATTTTCAGTAGAAAACCGGGGGGGAATGCTTGATTATCTGTGTGTAAACCCAAATCCAGAAACTTTACAATAGGATTTCAAATCTTTGATTTGCAGTAGAAAACAGTTTGTAAATGCACGATTTTCAATGGGAAAACAAAAATCCAGAAACTTTACAATAGGCATTCAAATCTTGGATTTTCTGTTGAAAACAGTGTTGAAATGCATGATTTTCAATGCGAAAACGCAAATCCAGAAACATAGGCTTTCAAAACTTTGATTTTCAGTAGAAAACCGGGTTGCAATGCTTGATTATCTGTGTGTAACGCAAATCCAGAAACTTTACAATAGGATTTCAAATCTTTGATTTGCAGTAGAAAACAGTTTGTAAATGCACGATTTTGAATGCGAAAACCAAATCCAGAAACTTTACCGCAGGCTTTGAAATCTTTGATTTTCTGATGAAAACCTGGTTGAAATGCACGATTTTCAGTGTGCAAATTCAAATACTTTACAATAGGCATTCAAATCTTTGATTTTCTGTTGAAAACAGTGTTGTAATGCACGATTTTCAGTAGAAAATGAAATCCAGATACTTTACAATAGGATTTCAAATTTTTGATTTTCTGATGAAATCCGGGTTGAAATGCACGATTTTCAGTGTGTAAACGCAAATCCAGATACTTTACAATAGGCATTCAAATCTTGGATTTTCTGTTGAAAACAGTGTTGAAATGCATGATTTTCAGTGTGTAAACGCAAATCCAGAAACATAGGCATTCAAATCTTAGATTTTCAGTAGAAAACCGGGTTGGAAAGCTTGATTATCTGTGTGTAAACCCAAATCCAGAAACTTTACAATAGGATATCAAATCTTTGATTTTCAGTAGTAAACAGTGTTGAAATGCATGATTTTCAATGCGAAAACGCAAATCCAGAAACATAGGCTTTCAAATCTTTGATTTTCAGTAGAAAACCGGGTTGCAATGCTTGATTATCTGTGTGTAAGGCAAATCCAGAAACTTTACAATAGGATTTCAAATCTTTGATTTGCAGTAGAAAACAGTTTGTAAATGCACGATTTTCAATGCGAAAACAAAAATCCAGAAACTTTACCGCAGGCTTTCAAATCTTTGATTTTCAGTAGTAAACAGTGTTGAAATGCATGATTTTCAATGCGAAAACGCAAATACAGAAACATTACAATAGGCTTTAAAATCTTTGATTTTCAGTAGTAAACAGTGTTGAAATGCACGATTATCAGTGTGTAAACGCAAATCCAGAATAGGATTTTAAATCTTTGATTTTCTGATGAAAACCTGGTTGAAATGCACGATTTTCAGTGTAAACGCAAATCCAGATACTTTAATTGTAAAGGCATTCAAATCTTTGATTTTCAGTAGTAAACAGTGTTGAAATGCATGATTTTCAATGCGAAAACGCAAATCCAGAAACATAGGCTTTCAAATCTGGATTTTCAGTAGAAAACCGGGTTGCAATGCTTGATTATCTGTGTGTAACGCAAATCCAGAAACTTTACAATAGGATTTCAAATCTTTGATTTGCAGTAGAAAACAGTTTGTAAATGCACGATTTTCAATGCGAAAACAAAAATCCAGAAACTTTACCGCAGGCTTTCAAATCTTTGATTTTCAGATGTAAACAGTGTTGAAATGCATGATTTTCAATGCGAAAACGCAAATCCAGAAACATAGGCTTTCAAATCTTTGATTTTCAGTAGAAAACCGGGTTGCAATGCTTGATTATCTGTGTGTAACGCAAATCCAGAAACTTTACAATAGACATTCAAATCTTGGATTTTCTGTTGAAAACAGTGTTGAAATGCATGCTTTTCAGTGTGTAAACGCAAATCCTGAACCATAGGCTTTCAAATCTTTGATTTTCAGTAGAAAACCGGGGGGGAATGCTTGATTATCTGTGTGTAAACCCAAATCCAGAAACTTTACAATAGGATTTCAAATCTTTGATTTGCAGTAGAAAACAGTTTGTAAATGCACGATTTTCAATGGGAAAACCAAAATCCAGAAACTTTACAATAGGCATTCAAATCTTTGATTTTCAGTAGTAAACAGTGTTGAAATGCATGATTTTCAATGCGAAAACGCAAATCCAGAAACATAGGCTTTCAAATCTTTGATTTTCAGTAGAAAACCGGGTTGCAATGCTTGATTATCTGTGTGTAACGCAAATCCAGAAACTTTACAATAGGATTTCAAATCTTTGATTTTCTGTTGAAAACAGTGTTGTAATGCACGATTTTCAGTAGAAAATGAAATCCAGATACTTTACAATAGGATTTCAAATTTTTGATTTTCTGATGAAATCCGGGTTGAAATGCACGATTTTCAGTGTGTAAACGCAAATCCAGATACTTTACAATAGGCATTCAAATCTTGGATTTTCTGTTGAAAACAGTGTTGAAATGCATGATTTTCAGTGTGTAAACGCAAATCCAGAAACATAGGCTTTCAAATCTTAGATTTTCAGTAGAAAACCGGGTTGGAAAGCTTGATTATCTGTGTGTAAACCCAAATCCAGAAACTTTACAATAGGATATCAAATCTTTGATTTTCAGTAGTAAACAGTGTTGAAATGCATGATTTTCAATGCGAAAACGCAAATCCAGAAACATAGGCTTTCAAATCTTTGATTTTCAGTAGAAAACCGGGTTGCAATGCTTGATTATCTGTGTGTAATGCAAATCCAGAAACTTTACAATAGGATTTCAAATCTTTGATTTGCAGTAGAAAACAGTTTGTAAATGCACGATTTTCAATGGGAAAACAAAAATCCAGAAACTTTACCGCAGGCTTTCAAATCTTTGATTTTCAGTAGTAAACAGTGTTGAAATGCATGATTTTCAATGCGAAAACGCAAATACAGAAACATTACAATAGGCTTTAAAATCTTTGATTTTCAGTAGTAAACAGTGTTGAAATGCACGATTATCAGTGTGTAAACGCAAATCCAGAATAGGATTTTAAATCTTTGATTTTCTGATGAAAACCTGGTTGAAATGCACGATTTTCAGTGTGTAAACGCAAATCCAGATACTTTACAATAGGCATTCAAATCTTGGATTTTCTGTTGAAAACAGTGTTGAAATGCATGATTTTCAGTGTGTAAACGCAAATCCAGAAGCATAGGCTTTCAAATCTTTGATTTTCAGTAGAAAACCGGGGGGGAATGCTTGATTATCTGTGTGTAAACCCAAATCCAGAAACTTTACAATAGGATTTCAAATCTTTGATTTGCAGTAGAAAACAGTTTGTAAATGCACGATTTTCAATGGGAAAACAAAAATCCAGAAACTTTACAATAGGATTTCAAATCTTTGATTTGCAGTAGAAAACAGTTTGTAAATGCACGATTTTCAATGGGAAAACAAAAATCCAGAAACTTTACAATAGGATTTCAAATCTTTGATTTGCAGTAGAAAACAGTTTGTAAATGCACGATTTTCAATGCGAAAACGCAAATCCAGAAACTTTACCGCAGGCTTTCAAATCTTTGATTTTCTGATGAAAACCTGGTTGAAATGCACGATTTTCAGTGTGTAAACGCAAATTCAGATACTTTACAATAGGCATTCAAATCTTTGATTTTTAGTAGTAAACAGTGTTGAAATGCATGATTTTCAATGCGAAAACGCAAATCCAGAAACATAGGCTTTCAAATCTTTGATTTTCAGTAGAAAACCGGGTTGCAATGCTTGATTATCTGTGTGTAATGCAAATCCAGAAACTTTACAATAGGATTTCAAATCTTTGATTTGCAGTAGAAAACAGTTTGTAAATGCACGATTTTCAATGCGAAAACAAAAATCCAGAAACTTTACCGCAGGCTTTCAAATCTTTGATTTTCAGTAGTAAACAGTGTTGAAATGCATGATTTTCAATGCAGAAACATAAGCTTTCAAATCTGGATTTTCAGTAGAAAACCGGGTTGCAATGCTAATGTGTGTAACGCAAATACAGAAACATTACAATAGGCTTTAAAATCTTTGATTTTCAGTAGTAAACAGTGTTGAAATGCACGATTATCAGTGTGTAAACGCAAATCCAGAATAGGATTTTAAATCTTGGATTTTCTGATGAAAACCTGGTTGAAATGCACGATTTTCAGTGTGTAAACGCAAATTCAGATACTTTACAATAGGCATTCAAATCTTTGATTTTTAGTAGTAAACAGTGTTGAAATGCATGATTTTCAATGCGAAAACGCAAATCCAGAAACATAGGCTTTCAAATCTGGATTTTCAGTAGAAAACCGGGTTGCAATGCTAATGTGTGTAACGCAAATCCAGAAACTTTACAATAGGATTTCAAATCTTTGATTTGCAGTAGAAAACAGTTTGTAAATGCACGATTTTCAGTGTGTAAACGCAAATTCAGAAACTTTACAATAGGATTTCAAATCTTTGATTTGCAGTAGAAAACAGTTTGTAAATGCACGATTTTCAATGGGAAAACAAAAATCCAGAAACTTTACCGCAGGCTTTCAAATCTTTGATTTTCTGATGAAAACCTGGTTGAAATGCACGATTTTCAGTGTGTAAACGCAAATTCAGATACTTTACAATAGGCATTCAAATCTTTGATTTTTAGTAGTAAACAGTGTTGAAATGCATGATTTTCAATGCGAAAACGCAAATCCAGAAACATAGGCTTTCAAATCTTTGATTTTCAGTAGAAAACCGGGTTGCAATGCTTGATTATCTGTGTGTAATGCAAATCCAGAAACTTTACAATAGGATTTCAAATCTTTGATTTGCAGTAGAAAACAGTTTGTAAATGCACGATTTTCAATGCGAAAACAAAAATCCAGAAACTTTACCGCAGGCTTTCAAATCTTTGATTTTCAGTAGTAAACAGTGTTGAAATGCATGATTTTCAATGCAGAAACATAAGCTTTCAAATCTGGATTTTCAGTAGAAAACCGGGTTGCAATGCTAATGTGTGTAACGCAAATACAGAAACATTACAATAGGCTTTAAAATCTTTGATTTTCAGTAGTAAACAGTGTTGAAATGCACGATTATCAGTGTGTAAACGCAAATCCAGAATAGGATTTTAAATCTTGGATTTTCTGATGAAAACCTGGTTGAAATGCACGATTTTCAGTGTGTAAACGCAAATTCAGATACTTTACAATAGGCATTCAAATCTTTGATTTTTAGTAGTAAACAGTGTTGAAATGCATGATTTTCAATGCGAAAACGCAAATCCAGAAACATAGGCTTTCAAATCTGGATTTTCAGTAGAAAACCGGGTTGCAATGCTAATGTGTGTAACGCAAATCCAGAAACTTTACAATAGGATTTCAAATCTTTGATTTGCAGTAGAAAACAGTTTGTAAATGCACGATTTTCAGTGTGTAAACGCAAATTCAGAAACTTTACAATAGGATTTCAAATCTTTGATTTGCAGTAGAAAACAGTTTGTAAATGCACGATTTTCAATGGGAAAACAAAAATCCAGAAACTTTACCGCAGGCTTTCAAATCTTTGATTTTCTGATGAAAACCTGGTTGAAATGCACGATTTTCAGTGTGTAAACGCAAATTCAGATACTTTACAATAGGCATTCAAATCTTTGATTTTTAGTAGTAAACAGTGTTGAAATGCATGATTTTCAATGCGAAAACGCAAATCCAGAAACATAGGCTTTCAAATCTTTGATTTTCAGTAGAAAACCGGGTTGCAATGCTTGATTATCTGTGTGTAATGCAAATCCAGAAACTTTACAATAGGATTTCAAATCTTTGATTTGCAGTAGAAAACAGTTTGTAAATGCACGATTTTCAATGCGAAAACAAAAATCCAGAAACTTTACCGCAGGCTTTCAAATCTTTGATTTTCAGTAGTAAACAGTGTTGAAATGCATGATTTTCAATGCAGAAACATAAGCTTTCAAATCTGGATTTTCAGTAGAAAACCGGGTTGCAATGCTAATGTGTGTAACGCAAATACAGAAACATTACAATAGGCTTTAAAATCTTTGATTTTCAGTAGTAAACAGTGTTGAAATGCACGATTATCAGTGTGTAAACGCAAATCCAGAATAGGATTTTAAATCTTGGATTTTCTGATGAAAACCTGGTTGAAATGCACGATTTTCAGTGTGTAAACGCAAATTCAGATACTTTACAATAGGCATTCAAATCTTTGATTTTTAGTAGTAAACAGTGTTGAAATGCATGATTTTCAATGCGAAAACGCAAATCCAGAAACATAGGCTTTCAAATCTGGATTTTCAGTAGAAAACCGGGTTGCAATGCTAATGTGTGTAACGCAAATCCAGAAACTTTACAATAGGATTTCAAATCTTTGATTTTCTGTTGAAAACAGTGTTGTAATGCACGATTTTCAGTAGAAAATGAAATCCAGATACTTTACAATAGGATTTAAAATTTTTGATTTTCTCATGAAATCCGGGTTGAAATGCACGATTTTCAGTGTGTAAACGCAAATCCAGATACTTTACAATAGGCATTCAAATCTTGGATTTTCTGTTGAAAACAGTGTTGAAATGCATGATTTTCAGTGTGTAAACGCAAATCCAGAAACATAGGCTTTCAAATCTTAGATTTTCAGTAGAAATCCTGGTTGGAAAGCTTGATTATCTGTGTGTAAACCCAAATCCAGAAACTTTACAATAGGATTTCAAATCTTTGATTTGCAGTAGAAAACAGTTTGTAAATGCACGATTTTCAATGCGAAAACCAAATCCAGAAACTTTACCGCAGGCTTTCAAATCTTTGATTTTCTGATGAAAACCGGGTTGAAATGCACGATTTTCAGTGTGTAAACGCAAATCCAGAAACTTTACAATAGAATTTCAAATCTTTGATTTGCAGTAGAAAACAGTTTGTAAATGCATGATTTTCAATGCGAAAACGCAAATCCAGAAACATAGGCTTTCAAATCTTTGATTTTCAGTAGAAAACCGGGTTGCAATGCTTGATTATCTGTGTGTAACGCAAATCCAGATACTTTACAATAGGCATTCAAATCTTGGATTTTCTGTTGAAAACAGTGTTGAAATGCATGATTTTCAGTGTGTAAACGCAAATCCAGAAGCATAGGCTTTCAAATCTTTGATTTTCAGTAGAAAACTGGGGGGGAATGCTTGATTATCTGTGTGTAAACCCAAATCCAGAAACTTTACAATAGGATTTCAAATCTTTGATTTGCAGTAGAAAACAGTTTGTAAATGCACGATTTTCAATGGGAAAACAAAAATCCAGAAACTTTACAATAGGATTTCAAATCTTTGATTTGCAGTAGAAAACAGTTTGTAAATGCACGATTTTCAATGCGAAAACAAAAATCCAGAAACTTTACCGCAGGCTTTCAAATCTTTGATTTTCTGATGAAAACCGGGTTGAAATGCACGATTTTCAGTGTGTAAACGCAAATCCAGAAACTTTATAATAGGCATTCAAATCTTTGATTTTTAGTAGTAAACAGTGTTGAAATGCATGATTTTCAATGCGAAAACGCAAATACAGAAACATTACAATAGGCTTTTAAATCTTTGATTTTCTGATGAAAACCGGGTTTACAATAGGATTACAAACTGTAAATGCACGATTTTCAATGGGAAAACAAAAATCCAGAAACTTTACAATAGGCATTCAAATCTTTGATTTTCAGTAGTAAACAGTGTTGAAATGCATGATTTTCAATGCGAAAACGCAAATCCAGAAACATAGGCTTTCAAATCTTTGATTTTCAGTAGAAAACCGGGTTGCAATGCTTGATTATCTGTGTGTAATGCAAATCCAGAAACTTTACAATAGGATTTCAAATCTTTGATTTGCAGTAGAAAACAGTTTGTAAATGCACGATTTTCAATGCGAAAACAAAAATCCAGAAACTTTACCGCAGGCTTTCAAATCTTTGATTTTCAGTAGTAAACAGTGTTGAAATGCATGATTTTCAATGCGAAAACGCAAATTCAGAAACATTAATTGTAATGTTTCTGAATTTGCGTTTTCGCATTTGATTTTCAGTAGTAAACAGTGTTGAAATGCACGATTATCAGTGTGTAAACGCAAATCCAGAATAGGATTTTAAATCTTTGATTTTCTGATGAAAACCGGGTTGAAATGCACGATTTTCAGTAGAAAACCGGGTTGCAATGCTTGATTATCTGTGTGTAATGCAAATCCAGAAACTTTACAATAGGATTTCAAATCTTTGATTTGCAGTAGAAAACAGTTTGTAAATGCACGATTTTCAATGCGAAAACAAAAATCCAGAAACTTTACCGCAGGCTTTCAAATCTTTGATTTTCAGTAGTAAACAGTGTTGAAATGCATGATTTTCAATGCAGAAACATAGGCTTTCAAATCTGGATTTTCAGTAGAAAACCGGGTTGCAATGCTAATGTGTGTAACGCAAATACAGAAACATTACAATAGGCTTTAAAATCTTTGATTTTCAGTATTAAACAGTGTTGAAATGCACGATTATCAGTGTGTAAACGCAAATCCAGAATAGGATTTTAAATCTTTGATTTTCTGATGAAAACCTGGTTGAAATGCACGATTTTCAGTGTGTAAACGCAAATTCAGATACTTTACAATAGGCATTCAAATCTTTGATTTTTAGTAGTAAACAGTGTTGAGATGCATGATTTTCAATGCGAAAACGCAAATCCAGAAACATAGGCTTTCAAATCTGGATTTTCAGTAGAAAACCGGGTTGCAATGCTAATGTGTGTAACGCAAATACAGAAACATTACAATAGGCTTTAAAATCTTTTATTTTCAGTAGTAAACAGTGTTGAAATGCACGATTATCAGTGTGTAAACGCAAATCCAGAATAGGATTTTAAATCTTTGATTTTCTGATGAAAACCTGGTTGAAATGCACGATTTTCAGTGTGTAAACGCAAATTCAGATACTTTACAATAGGCATTCAAATCTTTGATTTTTAGTAGTAAACAGTGTTGAAATGCATGATTTTCAATGCGAAAACGCAAATCCAGAAACATAGGCTTTCAAATCTGGATTTTCAGTAGAAAACCGGGTTGCAATGCTAATGTGTGTAACGCAAATACAGAAACATTACAATAGGCATTCAAATCTTTGATTTTCAGTAGTAAACAGTGTTGAAATGCACGATTATCAGTGTGTAAACGCAAATCCAGAATAGGATTTTAAATCTTTGATTTTCTGATGAAAACCTGGTTGAAATGCACGATTTTCAGTGTGTAAACGCAAATTCAGATACTTTACAATAGGCATTCAAATCTTTGATTTTTAGTAGTAAACAGTGTTGAAATGCATGATTTTCAATGCGAAAACGCAAATCCAGAAACATAGGCTTTCAAATCTTTGATTTTCAGTAGAAAACCGGGTTGCAATGCTTGATTATCTGTGTGTAACGCAAATCCAGAAACTTTACAATAGGATTTCAAATCTTTGATTTTCTGTTGAAAACAGTGTTGTAATGCACGATTTTCAGTAGAGAATGAAATCCAGATACTTTACAATAGAATTTCAAATTTTTGATTTTCTGATGAAATCCGGGTTGAAATGCACTATTTTCAGTGTGTAAACGCAAATCCAGAAACATAGGCTTTCAAATCTTAGATTTTCAGTAGAAAACCGGGTTGGAAAGCTTGATTATCTGTGTGTAAACCCAAATCCAGAAACTTTACAATAGGATTTCAAATCTTTGATTTGCAGTAGAAAACAGTTTGTAAATGCACGATTTTCAATGGGAAAACAAAAATCCAGAAAACAAAAATCCAGGCATTCAAATCTTTGATTTTCAGTAGTAAACAGTGTTGAAATGCATGATTTTCAATGCGAAAACGCAAATACAGAAACATTACAATAGGCTTTAAAATCTTTGATTTTCAGTAGTAAACAGTGTTGAAATGCACGATTATCAGTGTGTAAACGCAAATCCAGAATAGGATTTTAAAACTTTGATTTTCTGATGAAAACCGGGTTGAAATGCATGATTTTCAGTGTGTAAACGCAAATCCAGAACCATAGGCTTTCAAATCTTTGATTTTCAGTAGAAAACCGGGGGGGAATGCTTGATTATCTGTGTGTAAACCCAAATCCAGAAACTTTACAATAGGATTTCACATCTTTGATTTGCAGTAGAAAACAGTTTGTAAATGCACGATTTTCAATGGGAAAACAAAAATCCAGAAACTTTACAATAGGATTTCAAATCTTTGATTTGCAGTAGAAAACAGTTTGTAAATGCACGATTTTCAATGCGAAAACAAAAATCCAGAAACTTTACCGCAGGCTTTCAAATCTTTGATTTTCTGATGAAACTGGGTTGAAATGCACGATTTTCAGTGTGTAAACGCAAATCCAGAAACTTTACAATAAGATTTCAAATCTTTGATTTGCAGTAGAAAACAGTTTGTAAATGCACGATTTTCAATGGGAAAACAAAAATCCAGAAACTTTACCGCAGGCTTTCAAATCTTTGATTTTCTGATGAAAACCTGGTTGAAATGCACGATTTTCAGTGTGTAAACGCAAATTCAGATACTTTACAATAGGCTTTCAAATCTTTGATTTTCAGTAGAAAACCGGGTTGCAATGCTTGATTATCTGTGTGTAAACCCAAATCCAGAAACTTTACAATAGGATTTCAAATCTTTGATTTGCAGTAGAAAACAGTTTGTAAATGCACGATTTTCAATGGGAAAACAAAAATCCAGAAAACAAAAATCCAGGCATTCAAATCTTTGATTTTCAGTAGTAAACAGTGTTGAAATGCATGATTTTCAATGCGAAAACGCAAATACAGAAACATAGGCTTTCAAATCTTTGATTTTCAGTAGTAAACAGTGTTGAAATGCACGATTATCAGTGTGTAAACGCAAATCCAGAATAGGATTTTAAATCTTTGATTTTCTGATGAAAACCGGGTTGAAATGCACGATTTTCAGTGTAAACGCAAATCCAGATACTTTACAATAGGCATTCAAATCTTGGATTTTCTGTTGAAAACAGTGTTGAAATGCATGATTTTCAGTGTGTAAACGCAAATCCAGAACCATAGGCTTTCAAATCTTTGATTTTCAGTAGAAAACCGGGGGGGAATGCTTGATTATCTGTGTGTAAACCCAAATCCAGAAACTTTACAATAGGATTTCAAATCTTTGATTTGCAGTAGAAAACAGTTTGTAAATGCACGATTTTCAATGGGAAAACAAAAATCCAGAAACTTTACAATAGGCATTCAAATCTTTGATTTTCAGTAGTAAACAGTGTTGAAATGCCTGATTTTCAATGCGAAAACGCAAATCCAGAAACATAGGCTTTCAAATCTTTGATTTTCAGTAGAAAACCGGGTTGGAATGCTTGATTATCTGTGTGTAAACCCAAATCCAGAAACTTTACAATAGGATTTCAAATCTTTGATTTGCAGTAGAAAACAGTTTGTAAATGCACGATTTTCAATGGGAAAACAAAAATCCAGAAACTTTACAATAGGATTTCAAATCTTTGATTTGCAGTAGAAAACAGTTTGTAAATGCACGATTTTCAATGCGAAAACAAAAATCCAGAAACTTTACCGCAGGCTTTCAAATCTTTGATTTTCTGATGAAAACCGGGTTGAAATGCACGATTTTCAGTGTGTAAACGCAAATCCAGAAACTTTACAATAGGCATTCAAATCTTTGATTTTTAGTAGTAAACAGTGTTGAAATGCATGATTTTCAATGCGAAAACGCAAATACAGAAACATTACAATAGGCTTTTAAATCTTTGATTTTCTGATGAAAACCGGGTTTACAATAGGATTACAAACTGTAAATGCACGATTTTCAATGGGAAAACAAAAATCCAGAAACTTTACAATAGGCATTCAAATCTTTGATTTTCAGTAGTAAACAGTGTTGAAATGCATGATTTTCAATGCGAAAACGCAAATCCAGAAACATAGGCTTTCAAATCTTTGATTTTCAGTAGAAAACCGGGTTGCAATGCTTGATTATCTGTGTGTAATGCAAATCCAGAAACTTTACAATAGGATTTCAAATCTTTGATTTGCAGTAGAAAACAGTTTGTAAATGCACGATTTTCAATGCGAAAACAAAAATCCAGAAACTTTACCGCAGGCTTTCAAATCTTTGATTTTCAGTAGTAAACAGTGTTGAAATGCATGATTTTCAATGCGAAAACGCAAATTCAGAAACATTAATTGTAATGTTTCTGAATTTGCGTTTTCGCATTTGATTTTCAGTAGTAAACAGTGTTGAAATGCACGATTATCAGTGTGTAAACGCAAATCCAGAATAGGATTTTAAATCTTTGATTTTCTGATGAAAACCGGGTTGAAATGCACGATTTTCAGTAGAAAACCGGGTTGCAATGCTTGATTATCTGTGTGTAATGCAAATCCAGAAACTTTACAATAGGATTTCAAATCTTTGATTTGCAGTAGAAAACAGTTTGTAAATGCACGATTTTCAATGCGAAAACAAAAATCCAGAAACTTTACCGCAGGCTTTCAAATCTTTGATTTTCAGTAGTAAACAGTGTTGAAATGCATGATTTTCAATGCAGAAACATAGGCTTTCAAATCTGGATTTTCAGTAGAAAACCGGGTTGCAATGCTAATGTGTGTAACGCAAATACAGAAACATTACAATAGGCTTTAAAATCTTTGATTTTCAGTATTAAACAGTGTTGAAATGCACGATTATCAGTGTGTAAACGCAAATCCAGAATAGGATTTTAAATCTTTGATTTTCTGATGAAAACCTGGTTGAAATGCACGATTTTCAGTGTGTAAACGCAAATTCAGATACTTTACAATAGGCATTCAAATCTTTGATTTTTAGTAGTAAACAGTGTTGAGATGCATGATTTTCAATGCGAAAACGCAAATCCAGAAACATAGGCTTTCAAATCTGGATTTTCAGTAGAAAACCGGGTTGCAATGCTAATGTGTGTAACGCAAATACAGAAACATTACAATAGGCTTTAAAATCTTTTATTTTCAGTAGTAAACAGTGTTGAAATGCACGATTATCAGTGTGTAAACGCAAATCCAGAATAGGATTTTAAATCTTTGATTTTCTGATGAAAACCTGGTTGAAATGCACGATTTTCAGTGTGTAAACGCAAATTCAGATACTTTACAATAGGCATTCAAATCTTTGATTTTTAGTAGTAAACAGTGTTGAAATGCATGATTTTCAATGCGAAAACGCAAATCCAGAAACATAGGCTTTCAAATCTGGATTTTCAGTAGAAAACCGGGTTGCAATGCTAATGTGTGTAACGCAAATACAGAAACATTACAATAGGCATTCAAATCTTTGATTTTCAGTAGTAAACAGTGTTGAAATGCACGATTATCAGTGTGTAAACGCAAATCCAGAATAGGATTTTAAATCTTTGATTTTCTGATGAAAACCTGGTTGAAATGCACGATTTTCAGTGTGTAAACGCAAATTCAGATACTTTACAATAGGCATTCAAATCTTTGATTTTTAGTAGTAAACAGTGTTGAAATGCATGATTTTCAATGCGAAAACGCAAATCCAGAAACATAGGCTTTCAAATCTTTGATTTTCAGTAGAAAACCGGGTTGCAATGCTTGATTATCTGTGTGTAACGCAAATCCAGAAACTTTACAATAGGATTTCAAATCTTTGATTTTCTGTTGAAAACAGTGTTGTAATGCACGATTTTCAGTAGAGAATGAAATCCAGATACTTTACAATAGAATTTCAAATTTTTGATTTTCTGATGAAATCCGGGTTGAAATGCACTATTTTCAGTGTGTAAACGCAAATCCAGAAACATAGGCTTTCAAATCTTAGATTTTCAGTAGAAAACCGGGTTGGAAAGCTTGATTATCTGTGTGTAAACCCAAATCCAGAAACTTTACAATAGGATTTCAAATCTTTGATTTGCAGTAGAAAACAGTTTGTAAATGCACGATTTTCAATGGGAAAACAAAAATCCAGAAAACAAAAATCCAGGCATTCAAATCTTTGATTTTCAGTAGTAAACAGTGTTGAAATGCATGATTTTCAATGCGAAAACGCAAATACAGAAACATTACAATAGGCTTTAAAATCTTTGATTTTCAGTAGTAAACAGTGTTGAAATGCACGATTATCAGTGTGTAAACGCAAATCCAGAATAGGATTTTAAAACTTTGATTTTCTGATGAAAACCGGGTTGAAATGCATGATTTTCAGTGTGTAAACGCAAATCCAGAACCATAGGCTTTCAAATCTTTGATTTTCAGTAGAAAACCGGGGGGGAATGCTTGATTATCTGTGTGTAAACCCAAATCCAGAAACTTTACAATAGGATTTCACATCTTTGATTTGCAGTAGAAAACAGTTTGTAAATGCACGATTTTCAATGGGAAAACAAAAATCCAGAAACTTTACAATAGGATTTCAAATCTTTGATTTGCAGTAGAAAACAGTTTGTAAATGCACGATTTTCAATGCGAAAACAAAAATCCAGAAACTTTACCGCAGGCTTTCAAATCTTTGATTTTCTGATGAAACTGGGTTGAAATGCACGATTTTCAGTGTGTAAACGCAAATCCAGAAACTTTACAATAAGATTTCAAATCTTTGATTTGCAGTAGAAAACAGTTTGTAAATGCACGATTTTCAATGGGAAAACAAAAATCCAGAAACTTTACCGCAGGCTTTCAAATCTTTGATTTTCTGATGAAAACCTGGTTGAAATGCACGATTTTCAGTGTGTAAACGCAAATTCAGATACTTTACAATAGGCTTTCAAATCTTTGATTTTCAGTAGAAAACCGGGTTGCAATGCTTGATTATCTGTGTGTAAACCCAAATCCAGAAACTTTACAATAGGATTTCAAATCTTTGATTTGCAGTAGAAAACAGTTTGTAAATGCACGATTTTCAATGGGAAAACAAAAATCCAGAAACTTTACAATAGGCATTCAAATCTTTGATTTTCAGTAGTAAACAGTGTTGAAATGCCTGATTTTCAATGCGAAAACGCAAATCCAGAAACATAGGCTTTCAAATCTTTGATTTTCAGTAGAAAACCGGGTTGGAATGCTTGATTATCTGTGTGTAAACCCAAATCCAGAAACTTTACAATAGGATTTCAAATCTTTGATTTGCAGTAGAAAACAGTTTGTAAATGCACGATTTTCAATGGGAAAACAAAAATCCAGAAACTTTACAATAGGATTTCAAATCTTTGATTTGCAGTAGAAAACAGTTTGTAAATGCACGATTTTCAATGCGAAAACAAAAATCCAGAAACTTTACCGCAGGCTTTCAAATCTTTGATTTTCTGATGAAAACCGGGTTGAAATGCACGATTTTCAGTGTGTAAACGCAAATCCAGAAACTTTACAATAGGCATTCAAATCTTTGATTTTTAGTAGTAAACAGTGTTGAAATGCATGATTTTCAATGCGAAAACGCAAATACAGAAACATTACAATAGGCTTTTAAATCTTTGATTTTCTGATGAAAACCGGGTTTACAATAGGATTACAAACTGTAAATGCACGATTTTCAATGGGAAAACAAAAATCCAGAAACTTTACAATAGGCATTCAAATCTTTGATTTTCAGTAGTAAACAGTGTTGAAATGCATGATTTTCAATGCGAAAACGCAAATCCAGAAACATAGGCTTTCAAATCTTTGATTTTCAGTAGAAAACCGGGTTGCAATGCTTGATTATCTGTGTGTAATGCAAATCCAGAAACTTTACAATAGGATTTCAAATCTTTGATTTGCAGTAGAAAACAGTTTGTAAATGCACGATTTTCAATGCGAAAACAAAAATCCAGAAACTTTACCGCAGGCTTTCAAATCTTTGATTTTCAGTAGTAAACAGTGTTGAAATGCATGATTTTCAATGCGAAAACGCAAATTCAGAAACATTAATTGTAATGTTTCTGAATTTGCGTTTTCGCATTTGATTTTCAGTAGTAAACAGTGTTGAAATGCACGATTATCAGTGTGTAAACGCAAATCCAGAATAGGATTTTAAATCTTTGATTTTCTGATGAAAACCGGGTTGAAATGCACGATTTTCAGTAGAAAACCGGGTTGCAATGCTTGATTATCTGTGTGTAATGCAAATCCAGAAACTTTACAATAGGATTTCAAATCTTTGATTTGCAGTAGAAAACAGTTTGTAAATGCACGATTTTCAATGCGAAAACAAAAATCCAGAAACTTTACCGCAGGCTTTCAAATCTTTGATTTTCAGTAGTAAACAGTGTTGAAATGCATGATTTTCAATGCAGAAACATAGGCTTTCAAATCTGGATTTTCAGTAGAAAACCGGGTTGCAATGCTAATGTGTGTAACGCAAATACAGAAACATTACAATAGGCTTTAAAATCTTTGATTTTCAGTATTAAACAGTGTTGAAATGCACGATTATCAGTGTGTAAACGCAAATCCAGAATAGGATTTTAAATCTTTGATTTTCTGATGAAAACCTGGTTGAAATGCACGATTTTCAGTGTGTAAACGCAAATTCAGATACTTTACAATAGGCATTCAAATCTTTGATTTTTAGTAGTAAACAGTGTTGAGATGCATGATTTTCAATGCGAAAACGCAAATCCAGAAACATAGGCTTTCAAATCTGGATTTTCAGTAGAAAACCGGGTTGCAATGCTAATGTGTGTAACGCAAATACAGAAACATTACAATAGGCTTTAAAATCTTTTATTTTCAGTAGTAAACAGTGTTGAAATGCACGATTATCAGTGTGTAAACGCAAATCCAGAATAGGATTTTAAATCTTTGATTTTCTGATGAAAACCTGGTTGAAATGCACGATTTTCAGTGTGTAAACGCAAATTCAGATACTTTACAATAGGCATTCAAATCTTTGATTTTTAGTAGTAAACAGTGTTGAAATGCATGATTTTCAATGCGAAAACGCAAATCCAGAAACATAGGCTTTCAAATCTGGATTTTCAGTAGAAAACCGGGTTGCAATGCTAATGTGTGTAACGCAAATACAGAAACATTACAATAGGCATTCAAATCTTTGATTTTCAGTAGTAAACAGTGTTGAAATGCACGATTATCAGTGTGTAAACGCAAATCCAGAATAGGATTTTAAATCTTTGATTTTCTGATGAAAACCTGGTTGAAATGCACGATTTTCAGTGTGTAAACGCAAATTCAGATACTTTACAATAGGCATTCAAATCTTTGATTTTTAGTAGTAAACAGTGTTGAAATGCATGATTTTCAATGCGAAAACGCAAATCCAGAAACATAGGCTTTCAAATCTTTGATTTTCAGTAGAAAACCGGGTTGCAATGCTTGATTATCTGTGTGTAACGCAAATCCAGAAACTTTACAATAGGATTTCAAATCTTTGATTTTCTGTTGAAAACAGTGTTGTAATGCACGATTTTCAGTAGAGAATGAAATCCAGATACTTTACAATAGAATTTCAAATTTTTGATTTTCTGATGAAATCCGGGTTGAAATGCACTATTTTCAGTGTGTAAACGCAAATCCAGAAACATAGGCTTTCAAATCTTAGATTTTCAGTAGAAAACCGGGTTGGAAAGCTTGATTATCTGTGTGTAAACCCAAATCCAGAAACTTTACAATAGGATTTCAAATCTTTGATTTGCAGTAGAAAACAGTTTGTAAATGCACGATTTTCAATGGGAAAACAAAAATCCAGAAAACAAAAATCCAGGCATTCAAATCTTTGATTTTCAGTAGTAAACAGTGTTGAAATGCATGATTTTCAATGCGAAAACGCAAATACAGAAACATTACAATAGGCTTTAAAATCTTTGATTTTCAGTAGTAAACAGTGTTGAAATGCACGATTATCAGTGTGTAAACGCAAATCCAGAATAGGATTTTAAAACTTTGATTTTCTGATGAAAACCGGGTTGAAATGCATGATTTTCAGTGTGTAAACGCAAATCCAGAACCATAGGCTTTCAAATCTTTGATTTTCAGTAGAAAACCGGGGGGGAATGCTTGATTATCTGTGTGTAAACCCAAATCCAGAAACTTTACAATAGGATTTCACATCTTTGATTTGCAGTAGAAAACAGTTTGTAAATGCACGATTTTCAATGGGAAAACAAAAATCCAGAAACTTTACAATAGGATTTCAAATCTTTGATTTGCAGTAGAAAACAGTTTGTAAATGCACGATTTTCAATGCGAAAACAAAAATCCAGAAACTTTACCGCAGGCTTTCAAATCTTTGATTTTCTGATGAAACTGGGTTGAAATGCACGATTTTCAGTGTGTAAACGCAAATCCAGAAACTTTACAATAAGATTTCAAATCTTTGATTTGCAGTAGAAAACAGTTTGTAAATGCACGATTTTCAATGGGAAAACAAAAATCCAGAAACTTTACCGCAGGCTTTCAAATCTTTGATTTTCTGATGAAAACCTGGTTGAAATGCACGATTTTCAGTGTGTAAACGCAAATTCAGATACTTTACAATAGGCTTTCAAATCTTTGATTTTCAGTAGAAAACCGGGTTGCAATGCTTGATTATCTGTGTGTAAACCCAAATCCAGAAACTTTACAATAGGATTTCAAATCTTTGATTTGCAGTAGAAAACAGTTTGTAAATGCACGATTTTCAATGGGAAAACAAAAATCCAGAAAACAAAAATCCAGGCATTCAAATCTTTGATTTTCAGTAGTAAACAGTGTTGAAATGCATGATTTTCAATGCGAAAACGCAAATACAGAAACATAGGCTTTCAAATCTTTGATTTTCAGTAGTAAACAGTGTTGAAATGCACGATTATCAGTGTGTAAACGCAAATCCAGAATAGGATTTTAAATCTTTGATTTTCTGATGAAAACCGGGTTGAAATGCACGATTTTCAGTGTAAACGCAAATCCAGATACTTTACAATAGGCATTCAAATCTTGGATTTTCTGTTGAAAACAGTGTTGAAATGCATGATTTTCAGTGTGTAAACGCAAATCCAGAACCATAGGCTTTCAAATCTTTGATTTTCAGTAGAAAACCGGGGGGGAATGCTTGATTATCTGTGTGTAAACCCAAATCCAGAAACTTTACAATAGGATTTCAAATCTTTGATTTGCAGTAGAAAACAGTTTGTAAATGCACGATTTTCAATGGGAAAACAAAAATCCAGAAACTTTACAATAGGCATTCAAATCTTTGATTTTCAGTAGTAAACAGTGTTGAAATGCCTGATTTTCAATGCGAAAACGCAAATCCAGAAACATAGGCTTTCAAATCTTTGATTTTCAGTAGAAAACCGGGTTGGAATGCTTGATTATCTGTGTGTAAACCCAAATCCAGAAACTTTACAATAGGATTTCAAATCTTTGATTTGCAGTAGAAAACAGTTTGTAAATGCACGATTTTCAATGCGAAAACCAAATCCAGAAACTTTACCGCAGGCTTTCAAATCTTTGATTTTCTGATGAAAACCTGGTTGAAATGCACGATTTTCAGTGCGAAAACGCAAATACAGAAACATTACAATAGGCTTTAAAATCTTTGATTTTCAGTGTTGAAATGCACGATTATCAGTGTGTAAACGCAAATCCAGAATAGGATTTTAAAACTTTGATTTTCTGATGAAAACCGGGTTGAAATGCACGATTTTCAGATACTTTACAATAGGCATTCAAATCTTGGATTTTCTGTTGAAAACAGTGTTGAAATGCATGATTTTCAGTGTGTAAACGCAAATCCAGAAACATAGGCTTTCAAATCTTAGATTTTCAGTAGAAAACCGGGGGGGAATGCTTGATTATCTGTGTGTAAACCCAAATCCAGAAACTTTACAATAGGATTTCAAATCTTGGATTTGCAGTAGAAAACAGTTTGTAAATGCACGATTTTCAATGGGAAAACAAAAATCCAGAAACTTTACCGCAGTTTGTAAATGCACGATTTTCAATGCGAAAACGCAAATACAGAAACATTACAATAGGCTTTAAAATCTTTGATTTTCAGTAGTAAACAGTGTTGAAATGCACGATTATCAGTGTGTAAACGTAAATCCAGAAACATAGGCTTTCAAATCTGGATTTTCAGTAGAAAACCGGGTTGCAATGCTAATGTGTGTAACGCAAATACAGAAACATTACAATAGGCTTTAAAATCTTTGATTTTCAGTAGTAAACAGTGTTGAAATGCACGATTATCAGTGTGTAAACGCAAATCCAGAATAGGATTTTAAATCTTTGATTTTCTGATGAAAACCTGGTTGAAATGCACGATTTTCAGTGTGTAAACGCAAATTCAGATACTTTACAATAGGCATTCAAATCTTTGATTTTTAGTAGTAAACAGTGTTGAGATGCATGATTTTCAATGCGAAAACGCAAATCCAGAAACATAGGCTTTCAAATCTGGATTTTCAGTAGAAAACCGGGTTGCAATGCTAATGTGTGTAACGCAAATACAGAAACATTACAATAGGCATTCAAATCTTTGATTTTCAGTAGTAAACAGTGTTGAAATGCACGATTATCAGTGTGTAAACGCAAATCCAGAATAGGATTTTAAATCTTTGATTTTCTGATGAAAACCTGGTTGAAATGCACGATTTTCAGTGTGTAAACGCAAATTCAGATACTTTACAATAGGCATTCAAATCTTTGATTTTTAGTAGTAAACAGTGTTGAAATGCATGATTTTCAATGCGAAAACGCAAATCCAGAAACATAGGCTTTCAAATCTTTGATTTTCAGTAGAAAACCGGGTTGCAATGCTTGATTATCTGTGTGTAACGCAAATCCAGAAACTTTACAATAGGATTTCAAATCTTTGATTTTCTGTTGAAAACAGTGTTGTAATGCACGATTTTCAGTAGAGAATGAAATCCAGATACTTTACAATAGAATTTCAAATTTTTGATTTTCTGATGAAATCCGGGTTGAAATGCACTATTTTCAGTGTGTAAACGCAAATCCAGAAACATAGGCTTTCAAATCTTAGATTTTCAGTAGAAAACCGGGTTGGAAAGCTTGATTATCTGTGTGTAAACCCAAATCCAGAAACTTTACAATAGGATTTCAAATCTTTGATTTGCAGTAGAAAACAGTTTGTAAATGCACGATTTTCAATGGGAAAACAAAAATCCAGAAAACAAAAATCCAGGCATTCAAATCTTTGATTTTCAGTAGTAAACAGTGTTGAAATGCATGATTTTCAATGCGAAAACGCAAATACAGAAACATTACAATAGGCTTTAAAATCTTTGATTTTCAGTAGTAAACAGTGTTGAAATGCACGATTATCAGTGTGTAAACGCAAATCCAGAATAGGATTTTAAAACTTTGATTTTCTGATGAAAACCGGGTTGAAATGCATGATTTTCAGTGTGTAAACGCAAATCCAGAACCATAGGCTTTCAAATCTTTGATTTTCAGTAGAAAACCGGGGGGGAATGCTTGATTATCTGTGTGTAAACCCAAATCCAGAAACTTTACAATAGGATTTCACATCTTTGATTTGCAGTAGAAAACAGTTTGTAAATGCACGATTTTCAATGGGAAAACAAAAATCCAGAAACTTTACAATAGGATTTCAAATCTTTGATTTGCAGTAGAAAACAGTTTGTAAATGCACGATTTTCAATGCGAAAACAAAAATCCAGAAACTTTACCGCAGGCTTTCAAATCTTTGATTTTCTGATGAAACTGGGTTGAAATGCACGATTTTCAGTGTGTAAACGCAAATCCAGAAACTTTACAATAGGATTTCAAATCTTTGATTTGCAGTAGAAAACAGTTTGTAAATGCACGATTTTCAATGGGAAAACAAAAATCCAGAAACTTTACCGCAGGCTTTCAAATCTTTGATTTTCTGATGAAAACCTGGTTGAAATGCACGATTTTCAGTGTGTAAACGCAAATTCAGATACTTTACAATAGGCTTTCAAATCTTTGATTTTCAGTAGAAAACCGGGTTGCAATGCTTGATTATCTGTGTGTAAACCCAAATCCAGAAACTTTACAATAGGATTTCAAATCTTTGATTTGCAGTAGAAAACAGTTTGTAAATGCACGATTTTCAATGGGAAAACAAAAATCCAGAAAACAAAAATCCAGGCATTCAAATCTTTGATTTTCAGTAGTAAACAGTGTTGAAATGCATGATTTTCAATGCGAAAACGCAAATACAGAAACATAGGCTTTCAAATCTTTGATTTTCAGTAGTAAACAGTGTTGAAATGCACGATTATCAGTGTGTAAACGCAAATCCAGAATAGGATTTTAAATCTTTGATTTTCTGATGAAAACCGGGTTGAAATGCACGATTTTCAGTGTAAACGCAAATCCAGATACTTTACAATAGGCATTCAAATCTTGGATTTTCTGTTGAAAACAGTGTTGAAATGCATGATTTTCAGTGTGTAAACGCAAATCCAGAACCATAGGCTTTCAAATCTTTGATTTTCAGTAGAAAACCGGGGGGGAATGCTTGATTATCTGTGTGTAAACCCAAATCCAGAAACTTTACAATAGGATTTCAAATCTTTGATTTGCAGTAGAAAACAGTTTGTAAATGCACGATTTTCAATGGGAAAACAAAAATCCAGAAACTTTACAATAGGCATTCAAATCTTTGATTTTCAGTAGTAAACAGTGTTGAAATGCCTGATTTTCAATGCGAAAACGCAAATCCAGAAACATAGGCTTTCAAATCTTTGATTTTCAGTAGAAAACCGGGTTGGAATGCTTGATTATCTGTGTGTAAACCCAAATCCAGAAACTTTACAATAGGATTTCAAATCTTTGATTTGCAGTAGAAAACAGTTTGTAAATGCACGATTTTCAATGCGAAAACCAAATCCAGAAACTTTACCGCAGGCTTTCAAATCTTTGATTTTCTGATGAAAACCTGGTTGAAATGCACGATTTTCAGTGCGAAAACGCAAATACAGAAACATTACAATAGGCTTTAAAATCTTTGATTTTCAGTAGTAAACAGTGTTGAAATGCACGATTATCAGTGTGTAAACGCAAATCCAGAATAGGATTTTAAAACTTTGATTTTCTGATGAAAACCGGGTTGAAATGCACGATTTTCAGATACTTTACAATAGGCATTCAAATCTTGGATTTTCTGTTGAAAACAGTGTTGAAATGCATGATTTTCAGTGTGTAAACGCAAATCCAGAAACATAGGCTTTCAAATCTTAGATTTTCAGTAGAAAACCGGGGGGGAATGCTTGATTATCTGTGTGTAAACCCAAATCCAGAAACTTTACAATAGGATTTCAAATCTTGGATTTGCAGTAGAAAACAGTTTGTAAATGCACGATTTTCAATGGGAAAACAAAAATCCAGAAACTTTACCGCAGTTTGTAAATGCACGATTTTCAATGCGAAAACGCAAATACAGAAACATTACAATAGGCTTTAAAATCTTTGATTTTCAGTAGTAAACAGTGTTGAAATGCACGATTATCAGTGTGTAAACGTAAATCCAGAAACATAGGCTTTCAAATCTGGATTTTCAGTAGAAAACCGGGTTGCAATGCTAATGTGTGTAACGCAAATACAGAAACATTACAATAGGCTTTAAAATCTTTGATTTTCAGTAGTAAACAGTGTTGAAATGCACGATTATCAGTGTGTAAACGCAAATCCAGAATAGGATTTTAAATCTTTGATTTTCTGATGAAAACCTGGTTGAAATGCACGATTTTCAGTGTGTAAACGCAAATTCAGATACTTTACAATAGGCATTCAAATCTTTGATTTTTAGTAGTAAACAGTGTTGAGATGCATGATTTTCAATGCGAAAACGCAAATCCAGAAACATAGGCTTTCAAATCTGGATTTTCAGTAGAAAACCGGGTTGCAATGCTAATGTGTGTAACGCAAATACAGAAACATTACAATAGGCTTTAAAATCTTTGATTTTCAGTAGTAAACAGTGTTGAAATGCACGATTATCAGTGTGTAAACGCAAATCCAGAATAGGATTTTAAATCTTTGATTTTCTGATGAAAACCTGGTTGAAATGCACGATTTTCAGTGTGTAAACGCAAATTCAGATACTTTACAATAGGCATTCAAATCTTTGATTTTTAGTAGTAAACAGTGTTGAAATGCATGATTTTCAATGCGAAAACGCAAATCCAGAAACATAGGCTTTCAAATCTTTGATTTTCAGTAGAAAACCGGGTTGCAATGCTTGATTATCTGTGTGTAACGCAAATCCAGAAACTTTACAATAGGATTTCAAATCTTTGATTTTCTGTTGAAAACAGTTTTGTAATGCACGATTTTCAGTAGAAAATGAAATCCAGATACTTTACAATAGAATTTCAAATTTTTGATTTTCTGATGAAATCCGGGTTGAAATGCACTATTTTCAGTGTGTAAACGCAAATCCAGAAACATAGGCTTTCAAATCTTAGATTTTCAGTAGAAAACCGGGTTGGAAAGCTTGATTATCTGTGTGTAAACCCAAATCCAGAAACTTTACAATAGGATTTCAAATCTTTGATTTGCAGTAGAAAACAGTTTGTAAATGCACGATTTTCAATGGGAAAACAAAAATCCAGAAAACAAAAATCCAGGCATTCAAATCTTTGATTTTCAGTAGTAAACAGTGTTGAAATGCATGATTTTCAATGCGAAAACGCAAATACAGAAACATAGGCTTTCAAATCTTTGATTTTCAGTAGTAAACAGTGTTGAAATGCACGATTATCAGTGTGTAAACGCAAATCCAGAATAGGATTTTAAATCTTTGATTTTCTGATGAAAACCGGGTTGAAATGCACGATTTTCAGTGTAAACGCAAATCCAGATACTTTACAATAGGCATTCAAATCTTGGATTTTCTGTTGAAAACAGTGTTGAAATGCATGATTTTCAGTGTGTAAACGCAAATCCAGAACCATAGGCTTTCAAATCTTTGATTTTCAGTAGAAAACCGGGGGGGAATGCTTGATTATCTGTGTGTAAACCCAAATCCAGAAACTTTACAATAGGATTTCAAATCTTTGATTTGCAGTAGAAAACAGTTTGTAAATGCACGATTTTCAATGGGAAAACAAAAATCCAGAAACTTTACAATAGGCATTCAAATCTTTGATTTTCAGTAGTAAACAGTGTTGAAATGCCTGATTTTCAATGCGAAAACGCAAATCCAGAAACATAGGCTTTCAAATCTTTGATTTTCAGTAGAAAACCGGGTTGGAATGCTTGATTATCTGTGTGTAAACCCAAATCCAGAAACTTTACAATAGGATTTCAAATCTTTGATTTGCAGTAGAAAACAGTTTGTAAATGCACGATTTTCAATGCGAAAACCAAATCCAGAAACTTTACCGCAGGCTTTCAAATCTTTGATTTTCTGATGAAAACCTGGTTGAAATGCACGATTTTCAGTGCGAAAACGCAAATACAGAAACATTACAATAGGCTTTAAAATCTTTGATTTTCAGTAGTAAACAGTGTTGAAATGCACGATTATCAGTGTGTAAACGCAAATCCAGAATAGGATTTTAAAACTTTGATTTTCTGATGAAAACCGGGTTGAAATGCACGATTTTCAGATACTTTACAATAGGCATTCAAATCTTGGATTTTCTGTTGAAAACAGTGTTGAAATGCATGATTTTCAGTGTGTAAACGCAAATCCAGAAACATAGGCTTTCAAATCTTAGATTTTCAGTAGAAAACCGGGGGGGAATGCTTGATTATCTGTGTGTAAACCCAAATCCAGAAACTTTACAATAGGATTTCAAATCTTGGATTTGCAGTAGAAAACAGTTTGTAAATGCACGATTTTCAATGGGAAAACAAAAATCCAGAAACTTTACCGCAGTTTGTAAATGCACGATTTTCAATGCGAAAACGCAAATACAGAAACATTACAATAGGCTTTAAAATCTTTGATTTTCAGTAGTAAACAGTGTTGAAATGCACGATTATCAGTGTGTAAACGTAAATCCAGAAACATAGGCTTTCAAATCTGGATTTTCAGTAGAAAACCGGGTTGCAATGCTAATGTGTGTAACGCAAATACAGAAACATTACAATAGGCTTTAAAATCTTTGATTTTCAGTAGTAAACAGTGTTGAAATGCACGATTATCAGTGTGTAAACGCAAATCCAGAATAGGATTTTAAATCTTTGATTTTCTGATGAAAACCTGGTTGAAATGCACGATTTTCAGTGTGTAAACGCAAATTCAGATACTTTACAATAGGCATTCAAATCTTTGATTTTTAGTAGTAAACAGTGTTGAGATGCATGATTTTCAATGCGAAAACGCAAATCCAGAAACATAGGCTTTCAAATCTGGATTTTCAGTAGAAAACCGGGTTGCAATGCTAATGTGTGTAACGCAAATACAGAAACATTACAATAGGCTTTAAAATCTTTGATTTTCAGTAGTAAACAGTGTTGAAATGCACGATTATCAGTGTGTAAACGCAAATCCAGAATAGGATTTTAAATCTTTGATTTTCTGATGAAAACCTGGTTGAAATGCACGATTTTCAGTGTGTAAACGCAAATTCAGATACTTTACAATAGGCATTCAAATCTTTGATTTTTAGTAGTAAACAGTGTTGAAATGCATGATTTTCAATGCGAAAACGCAAATCCAGAAACATAGGCTTTCAAATCTTTGATTTTCAGTAGAAAACCGGGTTGCAATGCTTGATTATCTGTGTGTAACGCAAATCCAGAAACTTTACAATAGGATTTCAAATCTTTGATTTTCTGTTGAAAACAGTTTTGTAATGCACGATTTTCAGTAGAAAATGAAATCCAGATACTTTACAATAGAATTTCAAATTTTTGATTTTCTGATGAAATCCGGGTTGAAATGCACTATTTTCAGTGTGTAAACGCAAATCCAGAAACATAGGCTTTCAAATCTTAGATTTTCAGTAGAAAACCGGGTTGGAAAGCTTGATTATCTGTGTGTAAACCCAAATCCAGAAACTTTACAATAGGATTTCAAATCTTTGATTTGCAGTAGAAAACAGTTTGTAAATGCACGATTTTCAATGGGAAAACAAAAATCCAGAAAACAAAAATCCAGGCATTCAAATCTTTGATTTTCAGTAGTAAACAGTGTTGAAATGCATGATTTTCAATGCGAAAACGCAAATACAGAAACATAGGCTTTCAAATCTTTGATTTTCAGTAGTAAACAGTGTTCAAATGCACGATTATCAGTGTGTAAACGCAAATCCAGAATAGGATTTTAAATCTTTGATTTTCTGATGAAAACCGGGTTGAAATGCACGATTTTCAGTGTAAACGCAAATCCAGATACTTTACAATAGGCATTCAAATCTTGGATTTTCTGTTGAAAACAGTGTTGAAATGCATGATTTTCAGTGTGTAAACGCAAATCCAGAACCATAGGCTTTCAAATCTTTGATTTTCAGTAGAAAACCGGGGGGGAATGCTTGATTATCTGTGTGTAAACCCAAATCCAGAAACTTTACAATAGGATTTCAAATCTTGGATTTGCAGTAGAAAACAGTTTGTAAATGCACGATTTTCAATGGGAAAACAAAAATCCAGAAACTTTACCGCAGTTTGTAAATGCACGATTTTCAATGCGAAAACGCAAATACAGAAACATTACAATAGGCTTTAAAATCTTTGATTTTCAGTAGTAAACAGTGTTGAAATGCACGATTATCAGTGTGTAAACGTAAATCCAGAATAGGATTTTAAAACTTTGATTTTCTGATGATTTTCAGTAGTAAACAGTGTTGAAATGCACGATTATCAGTGTGTAAACGTAAATCCAGAATAGGATTTTAAAACTTTGATTTTCTGATGAAAACCTGGTTGAAATGCACGATTTTCAGTGTGTAAACGCAAATTCAGATACTTTACAATAGGCATTCAAATCTTTGATTTTTAGTAGTAAACAGTGTTGAAATGCATGATTTTCAATGCGAAAACGCAAATCCAGAAACATAGGCTTTCAAATCTTTGATTTTCAGTAGAAAACCGGGTTGGAATGCTTGATTATCTGTGTGTAAACCCAAATCCAGAAACTTTACAATAGGATTTCAAATCTTTGATTTGCAGTAGAAAACAGTTTGTAAATGCACGATTTTCAATGCGAAAACCAAATCCAGAAACTTTACCGCAGGCTTTCAAATCTTTGATTTTCTGATGAAAACCTGGTTGAAATGCACGATTTTCAGTGCGAAAACGCAAATACAGAAACATTACAATAGGCTTTAAAATCTTTGATTTTCAGTAGTAAACAGTGTTGAAATGCACGATTATCAGTGTGTAAACGCAAATCCAGAATAGGATTTTAAAACTTTGATTTTCTGATGAAAACCGGGTTGAAATGCACGATTTTCAGATACTTTACAATAGGCATTCAAATCTTGGATTTTCTGTTGAAAACAGTGTTGAAATGCATGATTTTCAGTGTGTAAACGCAAATCCAGAAACATAGGCTTTCAAATCTTAGATTTTCAGTAGAAAACCGGGGGGGGAATGCTTGATTATCTGTGTGTAAACCCAAATCCAGAAACTTTACAATAGGATTTCAAATCTTGGATTTGCAGTAGAAAACAGTTTGTAAATGCACGATTTTCAATGGGAAAACAAAAATCCAGAAACTTTACCGCAGTTTGTAAATGCACGATTTTCAATGCGAAAACGCAAATACAGAAACATTACAATAGGCTTTAAAATCTTTGATTTTCAGTAGTAAACAGTGTTGAAATGCACGATTATCAGTGTGTAAACGTAAATCCAGAATAGGATTTTAAAACTTTGATTTTCTGATGATTTTCAGTAGTAAACAGTGTTGAAATGCACGATTATCAGTGTGTAAACGTAAATCCAGAATAGGATTTTAAAACTTTGATTTTCTGATGAAAACCTGGTTGAAATGCACGATTTTCAGTGTGTAAACGCAAATTCAGATACTTTACAATAGGCATTCAAATCTTTGATTTTCAGTAGTAAACAGTGTTGAAATGCATGATTTTCAATGCGAAAACGCAAATACAGAAACATTACAATAGGCTTTAAAATCTTTGATTTTCAGTAGTAAACAGTGTTGAAATGCACTATTATCAGTGTGTAAACGCAAATCCAGAATAGGATTTTAAAACTTTGATTTTCTGATGATTTTCAGTAGTAAACAGTGTTGAAATGCACGATTATCAGTGTGTAAACGTAAATCCAGAATAGGATTTTAAAACTTTGATTTTCTGATGAAAACCTGGTTGAAATGCACGATTTTCAGTGTGTAAACGCAAATTCAGATACTTTACAATAGGCATTCAAATCTTTGATTTTCAGTAGTAAACAGTGTTGAAATGCATGATTTTCAATGCGAAAACGCAAATACAGAAACATAGGCTTTCAAATCTTTGATTTTCAGTAGTAAACCGGGTTGCAATGCTTGATTATCTGTGTGTAACGCAAATCCAGAAACTTTACAATAGGATTTCAAATCTTTGATTTGCAGTAGAAAACAGTTTGTAAATGCACGATTTTCAATGCGAAAACAAAAATCCAGAAACTTTACCGCAGGCTTTCAAATCTTTGATTTTCAGTAGTAAACAGTGTTGAAATGCATGATTTTCAATGCGAAAACGCAAATACAGAAACATTACAATAGGCTTTAAAATCTTTGATTTTCAGTAGTAAACAGTGTTGAAATGCACGATTATCAGTGTGTAAACGCAAATCCAGAATAGGATTTTAAATCTTTGATTTTCTGATGAAAACCGGGGGGGAATGCTTGATTATCTGTGTGTAAACCCAAATCCAGAAACTTTACAATAGGATTTCAAATCTTTGATTTGCAGTAGAAAACAGTTTGTAAATGCACGATTTTCAATGGGAAAACAAAAATCCAGAAACTTTACAATAGGCATTCAAATCTTTGATTTTCAGTAGTAAACAGTGTTGAAATGCCTGATTTTCAATGCGAAAACGCAAATCCAGAAACATAGGCTTTCAAATCTTTGATTTTCAGTAGAAAACCGGGTTGGAATGCTTGATTATCTGTGTGTAAACCCAAATCCAGAAACTTTACAATAGGATTTCAAATCTTTGATTTGCAGTAGAAAACAGTTTGTAAATGCACGATTTTCAATGCGAAAACCAAATCCAGAAACTTTACCGCAGGCTTTCAAATCTTTGATTTTCTGATGAAAACCTGGTTGAAATGCACGATTTTCAGTGCGAAAACGCAAATACAGAAACATTACAATAGGCTTTAAAATCTTTGATTTTCAGTAGTAAACAGTGTTGAAATGCACGATTATCAGTGTGTAAACGCAAATCCAGAATAGGATTTTAAAACTTTGATTTTCTGATGAAAACCGGGTTGAAATGCACGATTTTCAGATACTTTACAATAGGCATTCAAATCTTGGATTTTCTGTTGAAAACAGTGTTGAAATGCATGATTTTCAGTGTGTAAACGCAAATCCAGAAACATAGGCTTTCAAATCTTAGATTTTCAGTAGAAAACCGGGGGGGAATGCTTGATTATCTGTGTGTAAACCCAAATCCAGAAACTTTACAATAGGATTTCAAATCTTGGATTTGCAGTAGAAAACAGTTTGTAAATGCACGATTTTCAATGGGAAAACAAAAATCCAGAAACTTTACCGCAGTTTGTAAATGCACGATTTTCAATGCGAAAACGCAAATACAGAAACATTACAATAGGCTTTAAAATCTTTGATTTTCAGTAGTAAACAGTGTTGAAATGCACGATTATCAGTGTGTAAACGTAAATCCAGAATAGGATTTTAAAACTTTGATTTTCTGATGATTTTCAGTAGTAAACAGTGTTGAAATGCACGATTATCAGTGTGTAAACGTAAATCCAGAATAGGATTTTAAAACTTTGATTTTCTGATGAAAACCTGGTTGAAATGCACGATTTTCAGTGTGTAAACGCAAATTCAGATACTTTACAATAGGCATTCAAATCTTTGATTTTCAGTAGTAAACAGTGTTGAAATGCATGATTTTCAATGCGAAAACGCAAATACAGAAACATTACAATAGGCTTTAAAATCTTTGATTTTCAGTAGTAAACAGTGTTGAAATGCACTATTATCAGTGTGTAAACGCAAATCCAGAATAGGATTTTAAAACTTTGATTTTCTGATGATTTTCAGTAGTAAACAGTGTTGAAATGCACGATTATCAGTGTGTAAACGTAAATCCAGAATAGGATTTTAAAACTTTGATTTTCTGATGAAAACCTGGTTGAAATGCACGATTTTCAGTGTGTAAACGCAAATTCAGATACTTTACAATAGGCATTCAAATCTTTGATTTTCAGTAGTAAACAGTGTTGAAATGCATGATTTTCAATGCGAAAACGCAAATACAGAAACATAGGCTTTCAAATCTTTGATTTTCAGTAGTAAACCGGGTTGCAATGCTTGATTATCTGTGTGTAACGCAAATCCAGAAACTTTACAATAGGATTTCAAATCTTTGATTTGCAGTAGAAAACAGTTTGTAAATGCACGATTTTCAATGCGAAAACAAAAATCCAGAAACTTTACCGCAGGCTTTCAAATCTTTGATTTTCAGTAGTAAACAGTGTTGAAATGCATGATTTTCAATGCGAAAACGCAAATACAGAAACATTACAATAGGCTTTAAAATCTTTGATTTTCAGTAGTAAACAGTGTTGAAATGCACGATTATCAGTGTGTAAACGTAAATCCAGAATAGGATTTTAAAACTTTGATTTTCTGATGAAAACCGGGTTGAAATGCACGATTTTCAGTGTGTAAACGCAAATTCAGATACTTTACAATAGGCATTCAAATCTTTGATTTTCAGTAGTAAACCGGGTTGCAATGCTTGATTGTGTGTAACGCAAATCCAGAAACTTTACAATAGGATTTCAAATCTTTGATTTGCAGTAGAAAACAGTTTGTAAATGCACGATTTTCAATGCGAAAACCAAATCCAGAAACTTTACAATAGGCATTCAAATCTTTGATTTTCAGTAGTAAACAGTGTTGAAATGCACGATTTTCAGTGTGTAAACGCAAATTCAGATACTTTACAATAGGCATTCAAATCTTTGATTTTTAGTAGTAAACAGTGTTGAAATGCATGATTTTCAATGCGAAAACGCAAATCCAGAAACATAGGCTTTCAAATCTTTGATTTTCAGTAGAAAACCGGGTTGCAATGCTTGATTATCTGTGTGTAACGCAAATCCAGAAACTTTACAATAGGATTTCAAATCTTTGATTTGCAGTAGAAAACAGTTTGTAAATGCACGATTTTCAATGGGAAAACAAAAATCCAGAAAACAAAAATCCAGGCATTCAAATCTTTGATTTTCAGTAGTAAACAGTGTTGAAATGCATGATTTTCAATGCGAAAACGCAAATCCAGAAACATAGGCTTTCAAATCTTTGATTTTCAGTAGAAAACCGGGTTGCAATGCTTGATTATCTGTGTGTAAACCCAAATCCAGAAACTTTACAATAGGATTTCAAATCTTTGATTTGCAGTAGAAAACAGTTTGTAAATGCACGATTTTCAATGCGAAAACCAAATCCAGAAACTTTACCGCAGGCTTTCAAATCTTTGATTTTCTGATGAAAACCTGGTTGAAATGCACGATTTTCAGTGTGTAAACGCAAATTCAGATACTTTACAATAGGCATTCACATCTTTGATTTTCAGTAGTAAACAGTGTTGAAATGCATGATTTTCAATGCGAAAACGCAAATCCAGAAACATAGGCTTTCAAATCTTTGATTTTCAGTAGAAAACCGGGTTGCAATGCTTGATTATCTGTGTGTAACGCAAATCCAGAAACTTTACAATAGGATTTCAAATCTTTGATTTGCAGTAGAAAACAGTTTGTAAATGCACGATTTTCAATGCGAAAACAAAAATCCAGAAACTTTACCGCAGGCTTTCAAATCTTTGATTTTCAGTAGTAAACAGTGTTGAAATGCATGATTTTCAATGCGAAAACGCAAATACAGAAACATTACAATAGGCTTTAAAATCTTTGATTTTCAGTAGTAAACAGTGTTGAAATGCACGATTATCAGTGTGTAAACGCAAATCCAGAATAGGATTTTAAAACTTTGATTTTCTGATGAAAACCGGGTTGAAATGCACGATTTTCAGATACTTTACAATAGGCATTCAAATCTTGGATTTTCTGTTGAAAACAGTGTTTAAATGCATGATTTTCAGTGTGTAAACGCAAATCCAGAAGCATAGGCTTTCAAATCTTTGATTTTCAGTAGAAAACCGGGGGGGAATGCTTGATTATCTGTGTGTAAACCCAAATCCAGAAACTTTACAATAGGATTTCAAATCTTTGATTTGCAGTAGAAAACAGTTTGTAAATGCACGATTTTCAATGGGAAAACAAAAATCCAGAAACTTTACCGCAGTTTGTAAATGCACGATTTTCAATGCGAAAACGCAAATACAGAAACATTACAATAGGCTTTAAAATCTTTGATTTTCAGTAGTAAACAGTGTTGAAATGCACGATTATCAGTGTGTAAACGTAAATCCAGAATAGGATTTTAAAACTTTGATTTTCTGATGATTTTCAGTAGTAAACAGTGTTGAAATGCACGATTATCAGTGTGTAAACGTAAATCCAGAATAGGATTTTAAAACTTTGATTTTCTGATGAAAACCTGGTTGAAATGCACGATTTTCAGTGTGTAAACGCAAATTCAGATACTTTACAATAGGCATTCAAATCTTTGATTTTCAGTAGTAAACAGTGTTGAAATGCATGATTTTCAATGCGAAAACGCAAATACAGAAACATAGGCTTTCAAATCTTTGATTTTCAGTAGTAAACCGGGTTGCAATGCTTGATTATCTGTGTGTAACGCAAATCCAGAAACTTTACAATAGGATTTCAAATCTTTTATTTGCAGTAGAAAACAGTTTGTAAATGCACGATTTTCAATGCGAAAACAAAAATCCAGAAACTTTACCGCAGGCTTTCAAATCTTTGATTTTCAGTAGTAAACAGTGTTGAAATGCATGATTTTCAATGCGAAAACGCAAATACAGAAACATTACAATAGGCTTTAAAATCTTTGATTTTCAGTAGTAAACAGTGTTGAAATGCACGATTATCAGTGTGTAAACGCAAATCCAGAATAGGATTTTAAATCTTTGATTTTCTGATGAAAACCGGGTTGAAATGCACGATTTTCAGTGTAAACGCAAATCCAGATACTTTACAATAGGCATTCAAATCTTGGATTTTCTGTTGAAAACAGTGTTGAAATGCATGATTTTCAGTGTGTAAACGCAAATCCAGAACCATAGGCTTTCAAATCTTTGATTTTCAGTAGAAAACCGGGGGGGAATGCTTGATTATCTGTGTGTAAACCCAAATCCAGAAACTTTACAATAGGATTTCAAATCTTTGATTTGCAGTAGAAAACAGTTTGTAAATGCACGATTTTCAATGGGAAAACAAAAATCCAGAAACTTTACAATAGGCATTCAAATCTTTGATTTTCAGTAGTAAACAGTGTTGAAATGCCTGATTTTCAATGCGAAAACGCAAATCCAGAAACATAGGCTTTCAAATCTTTGATTTTCAGTAGAAAACCGGGTTGGAATGCTTGATTATCTGTGTGTAAACCCAAATCCAGAAACTTTACAATAGGATTTCAAATCTTTGATTTGCAGTAGAAAACAGTTTGTAAATGCACGATTTTCAATGCGAAAACCAAATCCAGAAACTTTACCGCAGGCTTTCAAATCTTTGATTTTCTGATGAAAACCTGGTTGAAATGCACGATTTTCAGTGCGAAAACGCAAATACAGAAACATTACAATAGGCTTTAAAATCTTTGATTTTCAGTAGTAAACAGTGTTGAAATGCACGATTATCAGTGTGTAAACGCAAATCCAGAATAGGATTTTAAAACTTTGATTTTCTGATGAAAACAGTGTTGTAATGCACGATTTTCAGTAGAAAATGAAATCCAGATACTTTACAATAGGATTTCAAATTTTTGATTTTCTGATGAAATCCGGGTTGAAATGCACGATTTTCAGTGTGTAAACGCAAATCCAGATACTTTACAATAGGCATTCAAATCTTGGATTTTCTGTTGAAAACAGTGTTGAAATGCATGATTTTCAGTGTGTAAACGCAAATCCAGAAACATAGGCTTTCAAATCTTAGATTTTCAGTAGAAAACCGGGGGGGAATGCTTGATTATCTGTGTGTAAACCCAAATCCAGAAACTTTACAATAGGATTTCAAATCTTTGATTTGCAGTAGAAAACAGTTTGTAAATGCACGATTTTCAATGGGAAAACAGTTTGTAAATGCACGATTTTCAATGGGAAAACAAAAATCCAGAAACTTTACAATAGGATTTCAAATCTTTGATTTGCAGTAGAAAACAGTTTGTAAATGCACGATTTTCAATGCGAAAACGCAAATCCAAAAACTTTACCGCAGGCTTTCAAATCTTTGATTTTCTGATGAAAACCGGGTTGAAATGCACGATTTTCAGTGTGTAAACGCAAATCCAGAAACTTTACAATAGGATTTCAAATCTTTGATTTGCAGTAGAAAACAGTTTGTAAATGCACGATTTTCAATGGGAAAACAAAAATCCAGAAACTTTACCGCAGGCTTTCAAATCTTTGATTTTCTGATGAAAACCTGGTTGAAATGCACGATTTTCAATGCGAAAACGCAAATACAGAAACATTACAATAGGCTTTAAAATCTTTGATTTTCAGTAGTAAACAGTGTTGAAATGCACGATTATCAGTGTGTAAACGCAAATCCAGAATAGGATTTTAAATCTTTGATTTTCTGATGAAAACCGGGTTGAAATGCACGATTTTCAGTGTAAACGCAAATCCAGATACTTTAATTGTAAAGGCATTCAAATCTTTGATTTTCAGTAGTAAACAGTGTTGAAATGCATGATTTTCAATGCGAAAACGCAAATCCAGAAACATAGGCTTTCAAATCTTTGATTTTCAGTAGAAAACCGGGTTGCAATGCTTGATTATCTGTGTGTAATGCAAATCCAGAAACTTTACAATAGGATTTCAAATCTTTGATTTGCAGTAGAAAACAGTTTGTAAATGCACGATTTTCAATGCGAAAACAAAAATCTAGAAACTTTACCGCAGGCTTTCAAATCTTTGATTTTCAGTAGTAAACAGTGTTGAAATGCATGATTATCAGTGTGTAAACGCAAATCCAGATACTTTACCATAGGCTTTCAAATCTTTGATTTTCAGTAGTAAACAGTGTTGAAATGCATGATTATCAGTGTGTAAACGCAAATCCAGAATAGGATTTTAAATCTTTGATTTTCTGATGAAAACCGGGTTGAAATGCATGATTATCAGTGTGTAAACGCAAATCCAGATACTTTACCATAGGCTTTCAAATCTTTGATTTTCAGTAGAAAACCGGGGGGGAATGCTTGATTATCTGTGTGTAAACCCAAATCCAGAAACTTTACAATAGGATTTCAAATCTTTGATTTGCAGTAGAAAACAGTTTGTAAATGCACGATTTTCAATGGGAAAACAAAAATCCAGAAACTTTACAATAGGCATTCAAATCTTTGATTTTCAGTAGTAAACAGTGTTGAAATGCCTGATTTTCAATGCGAAAACGCAAATCCAGAAACATAGGCTTTCAAATCTTTGATTTTCAGTAGAAAACCGGGTTGGAATGCTTGATTATCTGTGTGTAAACCCAAATCCAGAAACTTTACAATAGGATTTCAAATCTTTGATTTGCAGTAGAAAACAGTTTGTAAATGCACGATTTTCAATGCGAAAACCAAATCCAGAAACTTTACCGCAGGCTTTCAAATCTTTGATTTTCTGATGAAAACCTGGTTGAAATGCACGATTTTCAGTGCGAAAACGCAAATACAGAAACATTACAATAGGCTTTAAAATCTTTGATTTTCAGTAGTAAACAGTGTTGAAATGCACGATTATCAGTGTGTAAACGCAAATCCAGAATAGGATTTTAAAACTTTGATTTTCTGATGAAAACAGTGTTGTAATGCACGATTTTCAGTAGAAAATGAAATCCAGATACTTTACAATAGGATTTCAAATTTTTGATTTTCTGATGAAATCCGGGTTGAAATGCACGATTTTCAGTGTGTAAACGCAAATCCAGATACTTTACAATAGGCATTCAAATCTTGGATTTTCTGTTGAAAACAGTGTTGAAATGCATGATTTTCAGTGTGTAAACGCAAATCCAGAAACATAGGCTTTCAAATCTTAGATTTTCAGTAGAAAACCGGGGGGGAATGCTTGATTATCTGTGTGTAAACCCAAATCCAGAAACTTTACAATAGGATTTCAAATCTTTGATTTGCAGTAGAAAACAGTTTGTAAATGCACGATTTTCAATGGGAAAACAGTTTGTAAATGCACGATTTTCAATGGGAAAACAAAAATCCAGAAACTTTACAATAGGATTTCAAATCTTTGATTTGCAGTAGAAAACAGTTTGTAAATGCACGATTTTCAATGCGAAAACGCAAATCCAAAAACTTTACCGCAGGCTTTCAAATCTTTGATTTTCTGATGAAAACCTGGTTGAAATGCACGATTTTCAATGCGAAAACGCAAATACAGAAACATTACAATAGGCTTTAAAATCTTTGATTTTCAGTAGTAAACAGTGTTGAAATGCACGATTATCAGTGTGTAAACGCAAATCCAGAATAGGATTTTAAATCTTTGATTTTCTGATGAAAACCGGGTTGAAATGCACGATTTTCAGTGTAAACGCAAATCCAGATACTTTAATTGTAAAGGCATTCAAATCTTTGATTTTCAGTAGTAAACAGTGTTGAAATGCATGATTTTCAATGCGAAAACGCAAATCCAGAAACATAGGCTTTCAAATCTTTGATTTTCAGTAGAAAACCGGGTTGCAATGCTTGATTATCTGTGTGTAATGCAAATCCAGAAACTTTACAATAGGATTTCAAATCTTTGATTTGCAGTAGAAAACAGTTTGTAAATGCACGATTTTCAATGCGAAAACAAAAATCTAGAAACTTTACCGCAGGCTTTCAAATCTTTGATTTTCAGTAGTAAACAGTGTTGAAATGCATGATTATCAGTGTGTAAACGCAAATCCAGATACTTTACCATAGGCTTTCAAATCTTTGATTTTCAGTAGTAAACAGTGTTGAAATGCATGATTATCAGTGTGTAAACGCAAATCCAGAATAGGATTTTAAATCTTTGATTTTCTGATGAAAACCGGGTTGAAATGCATGATTATCAGTGTGTAAACGCAAATCCAGATACTTTACCATAGGCTTTCAAATCTTTGATTTTCAGTAGTAAACAGTGTTGAAATGCATGATTATCAGTGTGTAAACGCAAATCCAGAATAGGCATTCAAATCTTGGATTTTCTGTTGAAAACAGTGTTGAAATGCATGATTTTCAGTGTGTAAACGCAAATCCAGTACCATAGGCTTTCAAATCTTTGATTTTCAGTAGAAAACCGGGGGGGAATGCTTGATTATCTGTGTGTAACGCAAATCCAGAAACTTTACAATAGGATTTCAAATCTTTGATTTGCAGTAGAAAACAGTTTGTAAATGCACGATTTTCAATGCGAAAACTAACTCCAGAAACTTTACCGCAGGGTTTCAAATCTTTGATTTTCAGTAGTAAACGGTGTTGAAATGCATGATTTTCAATGCGAAAACGCAAATACAGAAACATTACCATAGGCTTTAAAATCTTTGATTTTCAGTAGTAAACAGTGTTGAAATGCACGATTATCAGTGTGTAAACGCAAATCCAGAATAGGATTTTAAATCTTTGATTTTCTGATGAAAACCTGGTTGAAATGCACGATTTTCAGTGTGTAAACGCAAATCCAGAAACTTTACAATAGGCATTCAAATCTTGGATTTTCTGTTGAAAACAGTGTTGAAATGCATGATTTTCAATGCGAAAACGCAAATCCAGAAACATAGGCTTTCAAATCTTTGATTTTCAGTAGAAAACCGGGTTGCAATGCTTGATTATCTGTGTGTAACGCAAATCCAGAAACTTTACAATAGGATTTCAAATCTTTGATTTGCAGTAGAAAACAGTTTGTAAATGCACGATTTTCAATGCGAAAACAAAAATCCAGAAACTTTACCGCAGGCTTTCAAATCTTTGATTTTCAGTAGTAAACAGTGTTGAAATGCATGATTTTCAATGCGAAAACGCAAATACAGAAACATTACAATAGGCTTTAAAATCTTTGATTTTCAGTAGTAAACAGTGTTGAAATGCACGATTATCAGTGTGTAAACGCAAATCCAGAATAGGCATTCAAATCTTGGATTTTCTGTTGAAAACAGTGTTGAAATGCATGATTTTCAGTGTGTAAACGCAAATCCAGAACCATGGGCTTTCAAATCTTTGATTTTCAGTAGAAAACCGGGGGGGAATGCTTGATTATCTGTGTGTAAACCCAAATCCAGAAACTTTACAATAGGATTTCAAATCTTTGATTTGCAGTAGAAAACAGTTTGTAAATGCACGATTTTCAATGGGAAAACAAAAATCCAGAAACTTTACAATAGGCATTCAAATCTTGGATTTTCTGTTGAAAACAGTGTTGAAATGCATGATTTTCAATGCGAAAACGCAAATCCAGAAACATAGGCTTTCAAAACTTTGATTTTCAGTAGAAAACCGGGTTGCAATGCTTGATTATCTGTGTGTAACGCAAATCCAGAAACTTTACAATAGGATTTCAAATCTTTGATTTGCAGTAGAAAACAGTTTGTAAATGCACGATTTTCAATGCGAAAACCAAATCCAGAAACTTTACCGCAGGCTTTGAAATCTTTGATTTTCTGATGAAAACCTGGTTGAAATGCACGATTTTCAGTGTGCAAATTCAGATACTTTACAATAGGCATTCAAATCTTTGATTTTCTGTTGAAAACAGTGTTGTAATGCACGATTTTCAGTAGAAAATGAAATCCAGATACTTTACAATAGGATTTCAAATTTTTGATTTTCTGATGAAAACCTGGTTGAAATGCACGATTTTCAATGCGAAAACGCAAATACAGAAACATTACAATAGGCTTTAAAATCTTTGATTTTCAGTAGTAAACAGTGTTGAAATGCACGATTATCAGTGTGTAAACGCAAATCCAGAATAGGATTTTAAATCTTTGATTTTCTGATGAAAACCGGGTTGAAATGCACGATTTTCAGTGTAAACGCAAATCCAGATACTTTAATTGTAAAGGCATTCAAATCTTTGATTTTCAGTAGTAAACAGTGTTGAAATGCATGATTTTCAATGCGAAAACGCAAATCCAGAAACATAGGCTTTCAAATCTTTGATTTTCAGTAGAAAACCGGGTTGCAATGCTTGATTATCTGTGTGTAATGCAAATCCAGAAACTTTACAATAGGATTTCAAATCTTTGATTTGCAGTAGAAAACAGTTTGTAAATGCACGATTTTCAATGCGAAAACAAAAATCTAGAAACTTTACCGCAGGCTTTCAAATCTTTGATTTTCAGTAGTAAACAGTGTTGAAATGCATGATTATCAGTGTGTAAACGCAAATCCAGATACTTTACCATAGGCTTTCAAATCTTTGATTTTCAGTAGTAAACAGTGTTGAAATGCATGATTATCAGTGTGTAAACGCAAATCCAGAATAGGATTTTAAATCTTTGATTTTCTGATGAAAACCGGGTTGAAATGCATGATTATCAGTGTGTAAACGCAAATCCAGATACTTTACCATAGGCTTTCAAATCTTTGATTTTCAGTAGTAAACAGTGTTGAAATGCATGATTATCAGTGTGTAAACGCAAATCCAGAATAGGCATTCAAATCTTGGATTTTCTGTTGAAAACAGTGTTGAAATGCATGATTTTCAGTGTGTAAACGCAAATCCAGTACCATAGGCTTTCAAATCTTTGATTTTCAGTAGAAAACCGGGGGGGAATGCTTGATTATCTGTGTGTAACGCAAATCCAGAAACTTTACAATAGGATTTCAAATCTTTGATTTGCAGTAGAAAACAGTTTGTAAATGCACGATTTTCAATGCGAAAACTAACTCCAGAAACTTTACCGCAGGGTTTCAAATCTTTGATTTTCAGTAGTAAACGGTGTTGAAATGCATGATTTTCAATGCGAAAACGCAAATACAGAAACATTACCATAGGCTTTAAAATCTTTGATTTTCAGTAGTAAACAGTGTTGAAATGCACGATTATCAGTGTGTAAACGCAAATCCAGAATAGGATTTTAAATCTTTGATTTTCTGATGAAAACCTGGTTGAAATGCACGATTTTCAGTGTGTAAACGCAAATCCAGAAACTTTACAATAGGCATTCAAATCTTGGATTTTCTGTTGAAAACAGTGTTGAAATGCATGATTTTCAATGCGAAAACGCAAATCCAGAAACATAGGCTTTCAAATCTTTGATTTTCAGTAGAAAACCGGGTTGCAATGCTTGATTATCTGTGTGTAACGCAAATCCAGAAACTTTACAATAGGATTTCAAATCTTTGATTTGCAGTAGAAAACAGTTTGTAAATGCACGATTTTCAATGCGAAAACAAAAATCCAGAAACTTTACCGCAGGCTTTCAAATCTTTGATTTTCAGTAGTAAACAGTGTTGAAATGCATGATTTTCAATGCGAAAACGCAAATACAGAAACATTACAATAGGCTTTAAAATCTTTGATTTTCAGTAGTAAACAGTGTTGAAATGCACGATTATCAGTGTGTAAACGCAAATCCAGAATAGGCATTCAAATCTTGGATTTTCTGTTGAAAACAGTGTTGAAATGCATGATTTTCAGTGTGTAAACGCAAATCCAGAACCATGGGCTTTCAAATCTTTGATTTTCAGTAGAAAACCGGGGGGGAATGCTTGATTATCTGTGTGTAAACCCAAATCCAGAAACTTTACAATAGGATTTCAAATCTTTGATTTGCAGTAGAAAACAGTTTGTAAATGCACGATTTTCAATGGGAAAACAAAAATCCAGAAACTTTACAATAGGCATTCAAATCTTGGATTTTCTGTTGAAAACAGTGTTGAAATGCATGATTTTCAATGCGAAAACGCAAATCCAGAAACATAGGCTTTCAAAACTTTGATTTTCAGTAGAAAACCGGGTTGCAATGCTTGATTATCTGTGTGTAACGCAAATCCAGAAACTTTACAATAGGATTTCAAATCTTTGATTTGCAGTAGAAAACAGTTTGTAAATGCACGATTTTCAATGCGAAAACCAAATCCAGAAACTTTACCGCAGGCTTTGAAATCTTTGATTTTCTGATGAAAACCTGGTTGAAATGCACGATTTTCAGTGTGCAAATTCAGATACTTTACAATAGGCATTCAAATCTTTGATTTTCTGTTGAAAACAGTGTTGTAATGCACGATTTTCAGTAGAAAATGAAATCCAGATACTTTACAATAGGATTTCAAATTTTTGATTTTCTGATGAAATCCGGGTTGAAATGCACGATTTTCAGTGTAAACGCAAATCCAGATACTTTACAATAGGCATTCAAATCTTGGATTTTCTGTTGAAAACAGTGTTGAAATGCATGATTTTCAGTGTGTAAACGCAAATCCAGAAACATAGGCATTCAAATCTTAGATTTTCAGTAGAAAACCGGGTTGGAAAGCTTGATTATCTGTGTGTAAACCCAAATCCAGAAACTTTACAATAGGATATCAAATCTTTGATTTTCAGTAGTAAACAGTGTTGAAATGCATGATTTTCAATGCGAAAACGCAAATCCAGAAACATAGGCTTTCAAATCTTTGATTTTCAGTAGAAAACCGGGTTGCAATGCTTGATTATCTGTGTGTAAGGCAAATCCAGAAACTTTACAATAGGATTTCAAATCTTTGATTTGCAGTAGAAAACAGTTTGTAAATGCACGATTTTCAATGCGAAAACAAAAATCCAGAAACTTTACCGCAGGCTTTCAAATCTTTGATTTTCAGTAGTAAACAGTGTTGAAATGCATGATTTTCAATGCGAAAACGCAAATACAGAAACATTACAATAGGCTTTAAAATCTTTGATTTTCAGTAGTAAACAGTGTTGAAATGCACGATTATCAGTGTGTAAACGCAAATCCAGAATAGGATTTTAAATCTTTGATTTTCTGATGAAAACCTGGTTGAAATGCACGATTTTCAGTGTGTAAACGCAAATTTAGATACTTTACAATAGGCATTCAAATCTTTGATTTTTAGTAGTAAACAGTGATGAAATGCATGATTTTCAATGCGAAAACGCAAATCCAGAAACATAGGCTTTCAAATCTGGATTTTCAGTAGAAAACCGGGTTGCAATGCTTGATTATCTGTGTGTAACGCAAATCCAGAAACTTTACAATAGGATTTCAAATCTTGGATTTTCTGTTGAAAACAGTGTTGAAATGCATGATTTTCAGTGTGTAAACGCAAATCCAGAAACATAGGCATTCAAATCTTAGATTTTCAGTAGAAAACCGGGTTGGAAAGCTTGATTATCTGTGTGTAAACCCAAATCCAGAAACTTTACAATAGGATATCAAATCTTTGATTTTCAGTAGTAAACAGTGTTGAAATGCATGATTTTCAATGCGAAAACGCAAATCCAGAAACATAGGCTTTCAAATCTTTGATTTTCAGTAGAAAACCGGGTTGCAATGCTTGATTATCTGTGTGTAAGGCAAATCCAGAAACTTTACAATAGGATTTCAAATCTTTGATTTGCAGTAGAAAACAGTTTGTAAATGCACGATTTTCAATGCGAAAACAAAAATCCAGAAACTTTACCGCAGGCTTTCAAATCTTTGATTTTCAGTAGTAAACAGTGTTGAAATGCATGATTTTCAATGCGAAAACGCAAATACAGAAACATTACAATAGGCTTTAAAATCTTTGATTTTCAGTAGTAAACAGTGTTGAAATGCACGATTATCAGTGTGTAAACGCAAATCCAGAATAGGATTTTAAATCTTTGATTTTCTGATGAAAACCTGGTTGAAATGCACGATTTTCAGTGTGTAAACGCAAATTTAGATACTTTACAATAGGCATTCAAATCTTTGATTTTTAGTAGTAAACAGTGATGAAATGCATGATTTTCAATGCGAAAACGCAAATCCAGAAACATAGGCTTTCAAATCTGGATTTTCAGTAGAAAACCGGGTTGCAATGCTTGATTATCTGTGTGTAACGCAAATCCAGAAACTTTACAATAGGATTTCAAATCTTTGATTTTCTGTTGAAAACAGTGTTGTAATGCACGATTTTCAGTAGAAAATGAAATCCAGATACTTTACAATAGGATTTCAAATTTTTGATTTTCTGATGAAATCCGGGTTGAAATGCACGATTTTCAGTGTGTAAACGCAAAACCAGATACTTTACAATAGGCATTCAAATCTTGGATTTTCTGTTGAAAACAGTGTTGAAATGCATGATTTTCAGTGTGTAAACGCAAATCCAGAAACATAGGCTTTCAAATCTTAGATTTTCAGTAGAAAACCGGGTTGGAAAGCTTGATTATCTGTGTGTAAACCCAAATCCAGAAACTTTACAATAGGATTTCAAATCTTTGATTTGCAGTAGAAAACAGTTTGTAAATGCACGATTTTCAATGCGAAAACCAAATCCAGAAACTTTACCGCAGGCTTTCAAATCTTTGATTTTCTGATGAAAACTGGGTTGAAATGCACGATTTTCAGTGTGTAAACGCAAATCCAGAAACTTTACAATAGGATTTCAAATCTTTGATTTGCAGTAGAAAACAGTTTGTAAATGCATGATTTTTAATGCGAAAACGCAAATCCAGAAACATAGGCTTTCAAATCTTTGATTTTCAGTAGAAAACCGGGTTGCAATGCTTGATTATCTGTGTGTAACGCAAATCCAGAAACTTTACAATAGGATTTCAAATCTTTGATTTGCAGTAGAAAACAGTTTGTAAATGCACGATTTTCAATGGGAAAACAAAAATCCAGAAACTTTACCGCAGGCTTTCAAATCTTTGATTTTCTGATGAAAACCTGGTTGAAATGCACGATTTTCAATGCGAAAACGCAAATACAGAAACATTACAATAGGCTTTAAAATCTTTGATTTTCAGTAGTAAACAGTGTTGAAATGCACGATTATCAGTGTGTAAACGCAAATCCAGAATAGGATTTTAAATCTTTGATTTTCTGATGAAAACAGGGTTGAAATGCACGATTTTCAGTGTAAACGCAAATCCAGATACTTTAATTGTAAAGGCATTCAAATCTTTGATTTTCAGTAGTAAACAGTGTTGAAATGCATGATTTTCAATGCGAAAACGCAAATCCAGAAACATAGGCTTTCAAATCTTTGATTTTCAGTAGAAAACCGGGTTGCAATGCTTGATTATCTGTGTGTAATGCAAATCCAGAAACTTTACAATAGGATTTCAAATCTTTGATTTGCAGTAGAAAACAGTTTGTAAATGCACGATTTTCAATGCGAAAACAAAAATCCAGAAACTTTACCGCAGGCTTTCAAATCTTTGATTTTCAGATGTAAACAGTGTTGAAATGCATGATTTTCAATGCGAAAACGCAAATCCAGAAACATAGGCTTTCAAATCTTTGATTTTCAGTAGAAAACCGGGTTGCAATGCTTGATTATCTGTGTGTAACGCAAATCCAGAAACTTTACAATAGACATTCAAATCTTGGATTTTCTGTTGAAAACAGTGTTGAAATGCATGCTTTTCAGTGTGTAAACGCAAATCCTGAACCATAGGCTTTCAAATCTTTGATTTTCAGTAGAAAACCGGGGGGGAATGCTTGATTATCTGTGTGTAAACCCAAATCCAGAAACTTTACAATAGGATTTCAAATCTTTGATTTGCAGTAGAAAACAGTTTGTAAATGCACGATTTTCAATGGGAAAACAAAAATCCAGAAACTTTACAATAGGATTTCAAAACTTTGATTTGCAGTAGAAAACAGTTTGTAAATGCACGATTTTCAATGCGAAAACGCAAATCCAGAAACTTTACCGCAGGCTTTCAAATCTTTGATTTTCTGATGAAAACCTGGTTGAAATGCACGATTTTCAGTGTGTAAACGCAAATTCAGATACTTTACAATAGGCATTCAAATCTTTGATTTTTAGTAGTAAACAGTGTTGAAATGCATGATTTTCAATGCGAAAACGCAAATCCAGAAACATAGGCTTTCAAATCTGGATTTTCAGTAGAAAACCGGGTTGCAATACTTGATTATCTGTGTGTAACGCAAATCCAGAAACTTTACAATAGGATTTCAAATCTTTGATTTTTTGTTGAAAACAGTGTTGTAATGCACGATTTTCAGTAGAAAATGAAATCCAGATACTTTACAATAGGATTTCAAATTTTTGATTTTCTGATGAAATCCGGGTTGAAATGCACGATTTTCAGTGTGTAAACGCAAATCCAGAAACTTTACAATAGGATTTTAAATCTTTGATTTTCTGATGAAAACCGGGTTGAAATGCACGATTTTCAGTGTAAACGCAAATCCAGATACTTTACAATAGGATTTCAAATCTTTGATTTGAAGTAGAAAACAGTTTGTAAATGCATGATTTTCAATGCGAAAACGCAAATCCAGAAACATAGGCTTTCAAATCTTTGATTTTCAGTAGAAAACCGGGTTGCAATGCTTGATTATCTGTGTGTAACGCAAATCCAGATACTTTACAATAGGCATTCAAATCTTGGATTTTCTGTTGAAAACAGTGTTGAAATGCATGATTTTCAGTGTGTAAACGCAAATCCAGAAGCATAGGCTTTCAAATCTTTGATTTTCAGTAGAAAACCGGGGGGGAATGCTTGATTATCTGTGTGTAAACCCAAATCCAGAAACTTTACAATAGGATTTCAAATCTTTGATTTGCAGTAGAAAACAGTTTGTAAATGCACGATTTTCAGTGTGTAAACGCAAATTCAGAAACTTTACAATAGGATTTCAAATCTTTGATTTGCAGTAGAAAACAGTTTGTAAATGCACGATTTTCAATGGGAAAACAAAAATCCAGAAACTTTACCGCAGGCTTTCAAATCTTTGATTTTCTGATGAAAACCTGGTTGAAATGCACGATTTTCAGTGTGTAAACGCAAATTCAGATACTTTACAATAGGCATTCAAATCTTTGATTTTTAGTAGTAAACAGTGTTGAAATGCATGATTTTCAATGCGAAAACGCAAATCCAGAAACATAGGCTTTCAAATCTGGATTTTCAGTAGAAAACCGGGTTGCAATGCTTGATTATCTGTGTGTAACGCAAATCCAGAAACTTTACAATAGGATTTCAAAACTTTGATTTGCAGTAGAAAACAGTTTGTAAATGCACGATTTTCAATGCGAAAACAAAAATCCAGAAACTTTACCGCAGGCTTTCCAATCTTTGATTTTCAGTAGTAAACAGTGTTGAAATGCATGATTTTCAATGCGAAAACGCAAATACAGAAACATTACAATAGGCTTTTAAATCTTTGATTTTCTGATGAAAACCGGGTTTACAATAGGATTACAAACTGTAAATGCACGATTTTCAATGGGAAAACAAAAATCCAGAAACTTTACAATAGGCATTCAAATCTTTGATTTTCAGTAGTAAACAGTGTTGAAATGCATGATTTTCAATGCGAAAACGCAAATCCAGAAACATAGGCTTTCAAATCTTTGATTTTCAGTAGAAAACCGGGTTGCAATGCTTGATTATCTGTGTGTAATGCAAATCCAGAAACTTTACAATAGGATTTCAAATCTTTGATTTGCAGTAGAAAACAGTTTGTAAATGCACGATTTTCAATGCGAAAACAAAAATCCAGAAACTTTACCGCAGGCTTTCAAATCTTTGATTTTCAGTAGTAAACAGTGTTGAAATGCATGATTTTCAATGCGAAAACGCAAATTCAGAAACATTACAATAGGCATTCAAATCTTTGATTTTCAGTAGTAAACAGTGTTGAAATGCACGATTATCAGTGTGTAAACGCAAATCCAGAATAGGATTTTAAATCTTTGATTTTCTGATGAAAACCGGGTTGAAATGCACGATTTTCAGTAGAAAACCGGGTTGCAATGCTTGATTATCTGTGTGTAATGCAAATCCAGAAACTTTACAATAGGATTTCAAATCTTTGATTTGCAGTAGAAAACAGTTTGTAAATGCACGATTTTCAATGCGAAAACAAAAATCCAGAAACTTTACCGCAGGCTTTCAAATCTTTGATTTTCAGTAGTAAACAGTGTTGAAATGCATGATTTTCAATGCAGAAACATAAGCTTTCAAATCTGGATTTTCAGTAGAAAACCGGGTTGCAATGCTAATGTGTGTAACGCAAATACAGAAACATTACAATAGGCTTTAAAATCTTTGATTTTCAGTAGTAAACAGTGTTGAAATGCACGATTATCAGTGTGTAAACGCAAATCCAGAATAGGATTTTAAATCTTGGATTTTCTGATGAAAACCTGGTTGAAATGCACGATTTTCAGTGTGTAAACGCAAATTCAGATACTTTACAATAGGCATTCAAATCTTTGATTTTTAGTAGTAAACAGTGTTGAAATGCATGATTTTCAATGCGAAAACGCAAATCCAGAAACATAGGCTTTCAAATCTGGATTTTCAGTAGAAAACCGGGTTGCAATGCTAATGTGTGTAACGCAAATCCAGAAACTTTACAATAGTATTTCAAATCTTTGATTTTCTGTTGAAAACAGTGTTGTAATGCACGATTTTCAGTAGAAAATGAAATCCAGATACTTTACAATAGGATTTAAAATTTTTGATTTTCTGATGAAATCCGGGTTGAAATGCACGATTTTCAGTGTGTAAACGCAAATCCAGATACTTTACAATAGGCATTCAAATCTTGGATTTTCTGTTGAAAACAGTGTTGAAATGCATGATTTTCAGTGTGTAAACGCAAATCCAGAAACATAGGCTTTCAAATCTTAGATTTTCAGTAGAAATCCTGGTTGGAAAGCTTGATTATCTGTGTGTAAACCCAAATCCAGAAACTTTACAATAGGATTTCAAATCTTTGATTTGCAGTAGAAAACAGTTTGTAAATGCACGATTTTCAATGCGAAAACCAAATCCAGAAACTTTACCGCAGGCTTTCAAATCTTTGATTTTCTGATGAAAACCGGGTTGAAATGCACGATTTTCAGTGTGTAAACGCAAATCCAGAAACTTTACAATAGAATTTCAAATCTTTGATTTGCAGTAGAAAACAGTTTGTAAATGCATGATTTTCAATGCGAAAACGCAAATCCAGAAACATAGGCTTTCAAATCTTTGATTTTCAGTAGAAAACCGGGTTGCAATGCTTGATTATCTGTGTGTAACGCAAATCCAGATACTTTACAATAGGCATTCAAATCTTGGATTTTCTGTTGAAAACAGTGTTGAAATGCATGATTTTCAGTGTGTAAACGCAAATCCAGAAGCATAGGCTTTCAAATCTTTGATTTTCAGTAGAAAACTGGGGGGGGAATGCTTGATTATCTGTGTGTAAACCCAAATCCAGAAACTTTACAATAGGATTTCAAATCTTTGATTTGCAGTAGAAAACAGTTTGTAAATGCACGATTTTCAATGGGAAAACAAAAATCCAGAAACTTTACAATAGGATTTCAAATCTTTGATTTGCAGTAGAAAACAGTTTGTAAATGCACGATTTTCAATGCGAAAACAAAAATCCAGAAACTTTACCGCAGGCTTTCAAATCTTTGATTTTCTGATGAAAACCGGGTTGAAATGCACGATTTTCAGTGTGTAAACGCAAATCCAGAAACTTTACAATAGGCATTCAAATCTTTGATTTTTAGTAGTAAACAGTGTTGAAATGCATGATTTTCAATGCGAAAACGCAAATACAGAAACATTACAATAGGCTTTTAAATCTTTGATTTTCTGATGAAAACCGGGTTTACAATAGGATTACAAACTGTAAATGCACGATTTTCAATGGGAAAACAAAAATCCAGAAACTTTACAATAGGCATTCAAATCTTTGATTTTCAGTAGTAAACAGTGTTGAAATGCATGATTTTCAATGCGAAAACGCAAATCCAGAAACATAGGCTTTCAAATCTTTGATTTTCAGTAGAAAACCGGGTTGCAATGCTTGATTATCTGTGTGTAATGCAAATCCAGAAACTTTACAATAGGATTTCAAATCTTTGATTTGCAGTAGAAAACAGTTTGTAAATGCACGATTTTCAATGCGAAAACAAAAATCCAGAAACTTTACCGCAGGCTTTCAAATCTTTGATTTTCAGTAGTAAACAGTGTTGAAATGCATGATTTTCAATGCGAAAACGCAAATTCAGAAACATTAATTGTAATGTTTCTGAATTTGCGTTTTCGCATTTGATTTTCAGTAGTAAACAGTGTTGAAATGCACGATTATCAGTGTGTAAACGCAAATCCAGAATAGGATTTTAAATCTTTGATTTTCTGATGAAAACCGGGTTGAAATGCACGATTTTCAGTAGAAAACCGGGTTGCAATGCTTGATTATCTGTGTGTAATGCAAATCCAGAAACTTTACAATAGGATTTCAAATCTTTGATTTGCAGTAGAAAACAGTTTGTAAATGCACGATTTTCAATGCGAAAACAAAAATCCAGAAACTTTACCGCAGGCTTTCAAATCTTTGATTTTCAGTAGTAAACAGTGTTGAAATGCATGATTTTCAATGCAGAAACATAGGCTTTCAAATCTGGATTTTCAGTAGAAAACCGGGTTGCAATGCTAATGTGTGTAACGCAAATACACAAACATTACAATAGGCTTTAAAATCTTTGATTTTCAGTAGTAAACAGTGTTGAAATGCACGATTATCAGTGTGTAAACGCAAATCCAGAATAGGATTTTAAATCTTTGATTTTCTGATGAAAACCTGGTTGAAATGCACGATTTTCAGTGTGTAAACGCAAATTCAGATACTTTACAATAGGCATTCAAATCTTTGATTTTTAGTAGTAAACAGTGTTGAAATGCATGATTTTCAATGCGAAAACGCAAATCCAGAAACATAGGCTTTCAAATCTGGATTTTCAGTAGAAAACCGGGTTGCAATGCTAATGTGTGTAACGCAAATACAGAAACATTACAATAGGCTTTAAAATCTTTGATTTTCAGTAGTAAACAGTGTTGAAATGCACGATTATCAGTGTGTAAACGCAAATCCAGAATAGGATTTTAAATCTTTGATTTTCTGATGAAAACCTGGTTGAAATGCACGATTTTCAGTGTGTAAACGCAAATTCAGATACTTTACAATAGGCATTCAAATCTTTGATTTTTAGTAGTAAACAGTGTTGAGATGCATGATTTTCAATGCGAAAACGCAAATCCAGAAACATAGGCTTTCAAATCTGGATTTTCAGTAGAAAACCGGGTTGCAATGCTTGATTATCTGTGTGTAACGCAAATCCAGAAACTTTACAATAGGCTTTAAAATCTTTGATTTTCTGTTGAAAACAGTGTTGTAATGCACGATTTTCAGTAGAGAATGAAATCCAGATACTTTACAATAGAATTTCAAATTTTTGATTTTCTGATGAAATCCGGGTTGAAATGCACTATTTTCAGTGTGTAAACGCAAATCCAGAAACATAGGCTTTCAAATCTTAGATTTTCAGTAGAAAACCGGGTTGGAAAGCTTGATTATCTGTGTGTAAACCCAAATCCAGAAACTTTACAATAGGATTTCAAATCTTTGATTTGCAGTAGAAAACAGTTTGTAAATGCACGATTTTCAATGGGAAAACAAAAATCCAGAAAACAAAAATCCAGGCATTCAAATCTTTGATTTTCAGTAGTAAACAGTGTTGAAATGCATGATTTTCAATGCGAAAACGCAAATACAGAAACATTACAATAGGCTTTAAAATCTTTGATTTTCAGTAGTAAACAGTGTTGAAATGCACGATTATCAGTGTGTAAACGCAAATCCAGAATAGGATTTTAAAACTTTGATTTTCTGATGAAAACCGGGTTGAAATGCATGATTTTCAGTGTGTAAACGCAAATCCAGAACCATAGGCTTTCAAATCTTTGATTTTCAGTAGAAAACCGGGGGGGAATGCTTGATTATCTGTGTGTAAACCCAAATCCAGAAACTTTACAATAGGATTTCACATCTTTGATTTGCAGTAGAAAACAGTTTGTAAATGCACGATTTTCAATGCGAAAACAAAAATCCAGAAACTTTACCGCAGGCTTTCAAATCTTTGATTTTCTGATGAAAACCGGGTTGAAATGCACGATTTTCAGTGTGTAAACGCAAATCCAGAAACTTTACAATAGGCATTCAAATCTTTGATTTTTAGTAGTAAACAGTGTTGAAATGCACGATTATCAGTGTGTAAACGCAAATCCAGAATAGGATTTTAAATCTTTGATTTTCTGATGAAAACCGGGTTGAAATGCACGATTTTCAGTAGAAAACCGGGTTGCAATGCTTGATTATCTGTGTGTAATGCAAATCCAGAAACTTTACAATAGGATTTCAAATCTTTGATTTGCAGTAGAAAACAGTTTGTAAATGCACGATTTTCAATGCGAAAACAAAAATCCAGAAACTTTACCGCAGGCTTTCAAATCTTTGATTTTCAGTAGTAAACAGTGTTGAAATGCATGATTTTCAATGCAGAAACATAGGCTTTCAAATCTGGATTTTCAGTAGAAAACCGGGTTGCAATGCTAATGTGTGTAACGCAAATACAGAAACATTACAATAGGCTTTAAAATCTTTGATTTTCAGTAGTAAACAGTGTTGAAATGCACGATTATCAGTGTGTAAACGCAAATCCAGAATAGGATTTTAAAACTTTGATTTTCTGATGAAAACCGGGTTGAAATGCACGATTTTCAGTGTGTAAACGCAAATCCAGATACTTTACAATAGGCATTCAAATCTTGGATTTTCTGTTGAAAACAGTGTTGAAATGCATGATTTTCAGTGTGTAAACGCAAATCCAGAACCATAGGCTTTCAAATCTTTGATTTTCAGTAGAAAACCGGGGGGGAATGCTTGATTATCTGTGTGTAAACCCAAATCCAGAAACTTTACAATAGGATTTCACATCTTTGATTTGCAGTAGAAAACAGTTTGTAAATGCACGATTTTCAATGGGAAAACAAAAATCCAGAAACTTTACAATAGGATTTCAAATCTTTGATTTGCAGTAGAAAACAGTTTGTAAATGCACGATTTTCAATGCGAAAACAAAAATCCAGAAACTTTACCGCAGGCTTTCAAATCTTTGATTTTCTGATGAAACTGGGTTGAAATGCACGATTTTCAGTGTGTAAACGCAAATCCAGAAACTTTACAATAGGATTTCAAATCTTTGATTTGCAGTAGAAAACAGTTTGTAAATGCACGATTTTCAATGGGAAAACAAAAATCCAGAAACTTTACCGCAGGCTTTCAAATCTTTGATTTTCTGATGAAAACCTGGTTGAAATGCACGATTTTCAGTGTGTAAACGCAAATTCAGATACTTTACAATAGGCTTTCAAATCTTTGATTTTCAGTAGAAAACCGGGTTGCAATGCTTGATTATCTGTGTGTAACGCAAATCCAGAAACTTTACAATAGGATTTCAAATCTTTGATTTGCAGTAGAAAACAGTTTGTAAATGCACGATTTTCAATGCGAAAACAAAAATCCAGAAACTTTACCGCAGGCTTTCAAATCTTTGATTTTCTGATGAAACTGGGTTGAAATGCACGATTTTCAGTGTGTAAACGCAAATCCAGAAACTTTACAATAGGATTTCAAATCTTTGATTTGCAGTAGAAAACAGTTTGTAAATGCACGATTTTCAATGGGAAAACAAAAATCCAGAAACTTTACCGCAGGCTTTCAAATCTTTGATTTTCTGATGAAAACCTGGTTGAAATGCACGATTTTCAATGCGAAAACGCAAATCCAGAAACATAGGCTTTCAAATCTTTGATTTTCAGTAGAAAACCGGGTTGCAATGCTTGATTATCTGTGTGTAACGCAAATCCAGAAACTTTACAATAGACATTCAAATCTTGGATTTTCTGTTGAAAACAGTGTTGAAATGCATGCTTTTCAGTGTGTAAACGCAAATCCTGAACCATAGGCTTTCAAATCTTTGATTTTCAGTAGAAAACCGGGGGGGAATGCTTGATTATCTGTGTGTAAACCCAAATCCAGAAACTTTACAATAGGATTTCAAATCTTTGATTTGCAGTAGAAAACAGTTTGTAAATGCACGATTTTCAATGGGAAAACAAAAATCCAGAAACTTTACAATAGGATTTCAAAACTTTGATTTGCAGTAGAAAACAGTTTGTAAATGCACGATTTTCAATGCGAAAACGCAACTCCAGAAACTTTACCGCAGGCTTTCAAATCTTTGATTTTCTGATGAAAACCTGGTTGAAATGCACGATTTTCAGTGTGTAAACGCAAATTCAGATACTTTACAATAGGCATTCAAATCTTTGATTTTTAGTAGTAAACAGTGTTGAAATGCATGATTTTCAATGCGAAAACGCAAATCCAGAAACATAGGCTTTCAAATCTGGATTTTCAGTAGAAAACCGGGTTGCAATACTTGATTATCTGTGTGTAACGCAAATCCAGAAACTTTACAATAGGATTTCAAATCTTTGATTTTTTGTTGAAAACAGTGTTGTAATGCACGATTTTCAGTAGAAAATGAAATCCAGATACTTTACAATAGGATTTCAAATTTTTGATTTTCTGATGAAATCCGGGTTGAAATGCACGATTTTCAGTGTGTAAACGCAAATCCAGAAACTTTACAATAGGATTTTAAATCTTTGATTTTCTGATGAAAACCGGGTTGAAATGCACGATTTTCAGTGTAAACGCAAATCCAGATACTTTACAATAGGATTTCAAATCTTTGATTTGCAGTAGAAAACAGTTTGTAAATGCATGATTTTCAATGCGAAAACGCAAATCCAGAAACATAGGCTTTCAAATCTTTGATTTTCAGTAGAAAACCGGGTTGCAATGCTTGATTATCTGTGTGTAACGCAAATCCAGATACTTTACAATAGGCATTCAAATCTTGGATTTTCTGTTGAAAACAGTGTTGAAATGCATGATTTTCAGTGTGTAAACGCAAATCCAGAAGCATAGGCTTTCAAATCTTTGATTTTCAGTAGAAAACCGGGGGGGAATGCTTGATTATCTGTGTGTAAACCCAAATCCAGAAACTTTACAATAGGATTTCAAATCTTTGATTTGCAGTAGAAAACAGTTTGTAAATGCACGATTTTCAATGGGAAAACAAAAATCCAGAAACTTTACAATAGGATTTCAAATCTTTGATTTGCAGTAGAAAACAGTTTGTAAATGCACGATTTTCAATGCGAAAACAAAAATCCAGAAACTTTACCGCAGGCTTTCAAATCTTTGATTTTCTGATGAAAACCGGGTTGAAATGCACGATTTTCAGTGTGTAAACGCAAATCCAGAAACTTTACAATAGGCATTCAAATCTTTGATTTTTAGTAGTAAACAGTGTTGAACTGCATGATTTTCAATGCGAAAACGCAAATACAGAAACATTACAATAGGCTTTTAAATCTTTGATTTTCTGATGAAAACCGGGTTTACAATAGGATTACAAACTGTAAATGCACGATTTTCAATGGGAAAACAAAAATCCAGAAACATAGGCTTTCAAATCTTTGATTTTCAGTAGAAAACCGGGTTGCAATGCTTGATTATCTGTGTGTAATGCAAATCCAGAAACTTTACAATAGGATTTCAAATCTTTGATTTGCAGTAGAAAACAGTTTGTAAATGCACGATTTTCAATGCGAAAACAAAAATCCAGAAACTTTACCGCAGGCTTTCAAATCTTTGATTTTCAGTAGTAAACAGTGTTGAAATGCATGATTTTCAATGCGAAAACGCAAATTCAGAAACATTAATTGTAATGTTTCTGAATTTGCGTTTTCGCATTTGATTTTCAGTAGTAAACAGTGTTGAAATGCACGATTATCAGTGTGTAAACGCAAATCCAGAATAGGATTTTAAATCTTTGATTTTCTGATGAAAACCGGGTTGAAATGCACGATTTTCAGTAGAAAACCGGGTTGCAATGCTTGATTATCTGTGTGTAATGCAAATCCAGAAACTTTACAATAGGATTTCAAATCTTTGATTTGCAGTAGAAAACAGTTTGTAAATGCACGATTTTCAATGCGAAAACAAAAATCCAGAAACTTTACCGCAGGCTTTCAAATCTTTGATTTTCAGTAGTAAACAGTGTTGAAATGCATGATTTTCAATGCAGAAACATAGGCTTTCAAATCTGGATTTTCAGTAGAAAACCGGGTTGCAATGCTAATGTGTGTAACGCAAATACAGAAACATTACAATAGGCTTTAAAATCTTTGATTTTCAGTATTAAACAGTGTTGAAATGCACGATTATCAGTGTGTAAACGCAAATCCAGAATAGGATTTTAAATCTTTGATTTTCTGATGAAAACCTGGTTGAAATGCACGATTTTCAGTGTGTAAACGCAAATTCAGATACTTTACAATAGGCATTCAAATCTTTGATTTTTAGTAGTAAACAGTGTTGAAATGCATGATTTTCAATGCGAAAACGCAAATCCAGAAACATAGGCTTTCAAATCTGGATTTTCAGTAGAAAACCGGGTTGCAATGCTAATGTGTGTAACGCAAATACAGAAACATTACAATAGGCTTTAAAATCTTTGATTTTCAGTAGTAAACAGTGTTGAAATGCACGATTATCAGTGTGTAAACGCAAATCCAGAATAGGATTTTAAATCTTTGATTTTCTGATGAAAACCTGGTTGAAATGCACGATTTTCAGTGTGTAAACGCAAATTCAGATACTTTACAATAGGCATTCAAATCTTTGATTTTTAGTAGTAAACAGTGTTGAGATGCATGATTTTCAATGCGAAAACGCAAATCCAGAAACATAGGCTTTCAAATCTGGATTTTCAGTAGAAAACCGGGTTGCAATGCTAATGTGTGTAACGCAAATACAGAAACATTACAATAGGCTTTAAAATCTTTGATTTTCAGTAGTAAACAGTGTTGAAATGCACGATTATCAGTGTGTAAACGCAAATCCAGAATAGGATTTTAAATCTTTGATTTTCTGATGAAAACCTGGTTGAAATGCACGATTTTCAGTGTGTAAACGCAAATTCAGATACTTTACAATAGGCATTCAAATCTTTGATTTTTAGTAGTAAACAGTGTTGAAATGCATGATTTTCAATGCGAAAACGCAAATCCAGAAACATAGGCTTTCAAATCTGGATTTTCAGTAGAAAACCGGGTTGCAATGCTAATGTGTGTAACGCAAATACAGAAACATTACAATAGGCATTCAAATCTTTGATTTTCAGTAGTAAACAGTGTTGAAATGCACGATTATCAGTGTGTAAACGCAAATCCAGAATAGGATTTTAAATCTTTGATTTTCTGATGAAAACCTGGTTGAAATGCACGATTTTCAGTGTGTAAACGCAAATTCAGATACTTTACAATAGGCATTCAAATCTTTGATTTTTAGTAGTAAACAGTGTTGAAATGCATGATTTTCAATGCGAAAACGCAAATCCAGAAACATAGGCTTTCAAATCTTTGATTTTCAGTAGAAAACCGGGTTGCAATGCTTGATTATCTGTGTGTAACGCAAATCCAGAAACTTTACAATAGGATTTCAAATCTTTGATTTTCTGTTGAAAACAGTGTTGTAATGCACGATTTTCAGTAGAGAATGAAATCCAGATACTTTACAATAGAATTTCAAATTTTTGATTTTCTGATGAAATCCGGGTTGAAATGCACTATTTTCAGTGTGTAAACGCAAATCCAGAAACATAGGCTTTCAAATCTTAGATTTTCAGTAGAAAACCGGGTTGGAAAGCTTGATTATCTGTGTGTAAACCCAAATCCAGAAACTTTACAATAGGATTTCAAATCTTTGATTTGCAGTAGAAAACAGTTTGTAAATGCACGATTTTCAATGGGAAAACAAAAATCCAGAAAACAAAAATCCAGGCATTCAAATCTTTGATTTTCAGTAGTAAACAGTGTTGAAATGCATGATTTTCAATGCGAAAACGCAAATACAGAAACATTACAATAGGCTTTAAAATCTTTGATTTTCAGTAGTAAACAGTGTTGAAATGCACGATTATCAGTGTGTAAACGCAAATCCAGAATAGGATTTTAAAACTTTGATTTTCTGATGAAAACCGGGTTGAAATGCATGATTTTCAGTGTGTAAACGCAAATCCAGAACCATAGGCTTTCAAATCTTTGATTTTCAGTAGAAAACCGGGGGGGAATGCTTGATTATCTGTGTGTAAACCCAAATCCAGAAACTTTACAATAGGATTTCACATCTTTGATTTGCAGTAGAAAACAGTTTGTAAATGCACGATTTTCAATGCGAAAACAAAAATCCAGAAACTTTACCGCAGGCTTTCAAATCTTTGATTTTCTGATGAAACTGGGTTGAAATGCACGATTTTCAGTGTGTAAACGCAAATCCAGAAACTTTACAATAGGATTTCAAATCTTTGATTTGCAGTAGAAAACAGTTTGTAAATGCACGATTTTCAATGGGAAAACAAAAATCCAGAAACTTTACCGCAGGCTTTCAAATCTTTGATTTTCTGATGAAAACCTGGTTGAAATGCACGATTTTCAGTGTGTAAACGCAAATTCAGATACTTTACAATAGGCTTTCAAATCTTTGATTTTCAGTAGAAAACCGGGTTGCAATGCTTGATTATCTGTGTGTAAACCCAAATCCAGAAACTTTACAATAGGATTTCAAATCTTTGATTTGCAGTAGAAAACAGTTTGTAAATGCACGATTTTCAATGGGAAAACAAAAATCCAGAAAACAAAAATCCAGGCATTCAAATCTTTGATTTTCAGTAGTAAACAGTGTTGAAATGCATGATTTTCAATGCGAAAACGCAAATACAGAAACATAGGCTTTCAAATCTTTGATTTTCAGTAGTAAACAGTGTTGAAATGCACGATTATCAGTGTGTAAACGCAAATCCAGAATAGGATTTTAAATCTTTGATTTTCTGATGAAAACCGGGTTGAAATGCACGATTTTCAGTGTAAACGCAAATCCAGATACTTTACAATAGGCATTCAAATCTTGGATTTTCTGTTGAAAACAGTGTTGAAATGCATGATTTTCAGTGTGTAAACGCAAATCCAGAACCATAGGCTTTCAAATCTTTGATTTTCAGTAGAAAACCGGGTTGGAATGCTTGATTATCTGTGTGTAAACCCAAATCCAGAAACTTTACAATAGGATTTCAAATCTTTGATTTGCAGTAGAAAACAGTTTGTAAATGCACGATTTTCAATGGGAAAACAAAAATCCAGAAACTTTACAATAGGCATTCAAATCTTTGATTTTCAGTAGTAAACAGTGTTGAAATGCCTGATTTTCAATGCGAAAACGCAAATCCAGAAACATAGGCTTTCAAATCTTTGATTTTCAGTAGAAAACCGGGTTGGAATGCTTGATTATCTGTGTGTAAACCCAAATCCAGAAACTTTACAATAGGATTTCAAATCTTTGATTTGCAGTAGAAAACAGTTTGTAAATGCACGATTTTCAATGCGAAAACCAAATCCAGAAACTTTACCGCAGGCTTTCAAATCTTTGATTTTCTGATGAAAACCTGGTTGAAATGCACGATTTTCAGTGCGAAAACGCAAATACAGAAACATTACAATAGGCTTTAAAATCTTTGATTTTCAGTAGTAAACAGTGTTGAAATGCACGATTATCAGTGTGTAAACGCAAATCCAGAATAGGATTTTAAATCTTTGATTTTCTGATGAAAACCTGGTTGAAATGCACGATTTTCAGTGTGTAAACGCAAATTCAGATACTTTACAATAGGCATTCAAATCTTTGATTTTTAGTAGTAAACAGTGTTGAGATGCATGATTTTCAATGCGAAAACGCAAATCCAGAAACATAGGCTTTCAAATCTGGATTTTCAGTAGAAAACCGGGTTGCAATGCTAATGTGTGTAACGCAAATACAGAAACATTACAATAGGCTTTAAAATCTTTGATTTTCAGTAGTAAACAGTGTTGAAATGCACGATTATCAGTGTGTAAACGCAAATCCAGAATAGGATTTTAAATCTTTGATTTTCTGATGAAAACCTGGTTGAAATGCACGATTTTCAGTGTGTAAACGCAAATTCAGATACTTTACAATAGGCATTCAAATCTTTGATTTTTAGTAGTAAACAGTGTTGAAATGCATGATTTTCAATGCGAAAACGCAAATCCAGAAACATAGGCTTTCAAATCTGGATTTTCAGTAGAAAACCGGGTTGCAATGCTAATGTGTGTAACGCAAATACAGAAACATTACAATAGGCATTCAAATCTTTGATTTTCAGTAGTAAACAGTGTTGAAATGCACGATTATCAGTGTGTAAACGCAAATCCAGAATAGGATTTTAAATCTTTGATTTTCTGATGAAAACCTGGTTGAAATGCACGATTTTCAGTGTGTAAACGCAAATTCAGATACTTTACAATAGGCATTCAAATCTTTGATTTTTAGTAGTAAACAGTGTTGAAATGCATGATTTTCAATGCGAAAACGCAAATCCAGAAACATAGGCTTTCAAATCTTTGATTCTCAGTAGAAAACCGGGTTGCAATGCTTGATTATCTGTGTGTAACGCAAATCCAGAAACTTTACAATAGGATTTCAAATCTTTGATTTTCTGTTGAAAACAGTGTTGTAATGCACGATTTTCAGTAGAGAATGAAATCCAGATACTTTACAATAGAATTTCAAATTTTTGATTTTCTGATGAAATCCGGGTTGAAATGCACTATTTTCAGTGTGTAAACGCAAATCCAGAAACATAGGCTTTCAAATCTTAGATTTTCAGTAGAAAACCGGGTTGGAAAGCTTGATTATCTGTGTGTAAACCCAAATCCAGAAACTTTACAATAGGATTTCAAATCTTTGATTTGCAGTAGAAAACAGTTTGTAAATGCACGATTTTCAATGGGAAAACAAAAATCCAGAAAACAAAAATCCAGGCATTCAAATCTTTGATTTTCAGTAGTAAACAGTGTTGAAATGCATGATTTTCAATGCGAAAACGCAAATACAGAAACATTACAATAGGCTTTAAAATCTTTGATTTTCAGTAGTAAACAGTGTTGAAATGCACGATTATCAGTGTGTAAACGCAAATCCAGAATAGGATTTTAAAACTTTGATTTTCTGATGAAAACCGGGTTGAAATGCACGATTTTCAGTGTGTAAACGCAAATCCAGATACTTTACAATAGGCATTCAAATCTTGGATTTTCTGTTGAAAACAGTGTTGAAATGCATGATTTTCAGTGTGTAAACGCAAATCCAGAACCATAGGCTTTCAAATCTTTGATTTTCAGTAGAAAACCGGGGGGGAATGCTTGATTATCTGTGTGTAAACCCAAATCCAGAAACTTTACAATAGGATTTCAAATCTTTGATTTGCAGTAGAAAACAGTTTGTAAATGCACGATTTTCAATGGGAAAACAAAAATCCAGAAACTTTACAATAGGATTTCAAATCTTTGATTTGCAGTAGAAAACAGTTTGTAAATGCACGATTTTCAATGCGAAAATAAAAATCCAGAAACTTTACCGCAGGCTTTCAAATCTTTGATTTTCTGATGAAACTGGGTTGAAATGCACGATTTTCAGTGTGTAAACGCAAATCCAGAAACTTTACAATAGGATTTCAAATCTTTGATTTGCAGTAGAAAACAGTTTGTAAATGCACGATTTTCAATGGGAAAACAAAAATCCAGAAACTTTACCGCAGGCTTTCAAATCTTTGATTTTCTGATGAAAACCTGGTTGAAATGCACGATTTTCAGTGTGTAAACGCAAATTCAGATACTTTACAATAGGCTTTCAAATCTTTGATTTTCAGTAGAAAACCGGGTTGCAATGCTTGATTATCTGTGTGTAACGCAAATCCAGAAACTTTACAATAGGATTTCAAATCTTTGATTTGCAGTAGAAAACAGTTTGTAAATGCACGATTTTCAATGGGAAAACGCAAATCCAGAAACATAGGCTTTCAAATCTTTGATTTTCTGATGAAAACCTGGTTGAAATGCACGATTTTCAGTGTGTAAACGCAAATTCAGATACTTTACAATAGGCATTCAAATCTTTGATTTTTAGTAGTAAACAGTGTTGAAATGCATGATTTTCAATGCGAAAACGCAAATCCAGAAACATAGGCTTTCAAATCTTTGATTTTCAGTAGAAAACCGGGTTGCAATGCTTGATTATCTGTGTGTAACGCAAATCCAGAAACTTTACAATAGGATTTCAAATCTTTGATTTTCTGTTGAAAACAGTTTTGTAATGCACGATTTTCAGTAGAAAATGAAATCCAGATACTTTACAATAGAATTTCAAATTTTTGATTTTCTGATGAAATCCGGGTTGAAATGCACTATTTTCAGTGTGTAAACGCAAATCCAGAAACATAGGCTTTCAAATCTTAGATTTTCAGTAGAAAACCGGGTTGGAAAGCTTGATTATCTGTGTGTAAACCCAAATCCAGAAACTTTACAATAGGATTTCAAATCTTTGATTTGCAGTAGAAAACAGTTTGTAAATGCACGATTTTCAATGGGAAAACAAAAATCCAGAAAACAAAAATCCAGGCATTCAAATCTTTGATTTTCAGTAGTAAACAGTGTTGAAATGCATGATTTTCAATGCGAAAACGCAAATACAGAAACATAGGCTTTCAAATCTTTGATTTTCAGTAGTAAACAGTGTTCAAATGCACGATTATCAGTGTGTAAACGCAAATCCAGAATAGGATTTTAAATCTTTGATTTTCTGATGAAAACCGGGTTGAAATGCACGATTTTCAGTGTAAACGCAAATCCAGATACTTTACAATAGGCATTCAAATCTTGGATTTTCTGTTGAAAACAGTGTTGAAATGCATGATTTTCAGTGTGTAAACGCAAATCCAGAACCATAGGCTTTCAAATCTTTGATTTTCAGTAGAAAACCGGGGGGGAATGCTTGATTATCTGTGTGTAAACCCAAATCCAGAAACTTTACAATAGGATTTCAAATCTTTGATTTGCAGTAGAAAACAGTTTGTAAATGCACGATTTTCAATGGGAAAACAAAAATCCAGAAACTTTACAATAGGCATTCAAATCTTTGATTTTCAGTAGTAAACAGTGTTGAAATGCCTGATTTTCAATGCGAAAACGCAAATCCAGAAACATAGGCTTTCAAATCTTTGATTTTCAGTAGAAAACCGGGTTGGAATGCTTGATTATCTGTGTGTAAACCCAAATCCAGAAACTTTACAATAGGATTTCAAATCTTTGATTTGCAGTAGAAAACAGTTTGTAAATGCACGATTTTCAATGCGAAAACCAAATCCAGAAACTTTACCGCAGGCTTTCAAATCTTTGATTTTCTGATGAAAACCTGGTTGAAATGCACGATTTTCAGTGCGAAAACGCAAATACAGAAACATTACAATAGGCTTTAAAATCTTTGATTTTCAGTAGTAAACAGTGTTGAAATGCACGATTATCAGTGTGTAAACGCAAATCCAGAATAGGATTTTAAAACTTTGATTTTCTGATGAAAACCGGGTTGAAATGCACGATTTTCAGATACTTTACAATAGGCATTCAAATCTTGGATTTTCTGTTGAAAACAGTGTTGAAATGCATGATTTTCAGTGTGTAAACGCAAATCCAGAAACATAGGCTTTCAAATCTTAGATTTTCAGTAGAAAACCGGGGGGGAATGCTTGATTATCTGTGTGTAAACCCAAATCCAGAAACTTTACAATAGGATTTCAAATCTTGGATTTGCAGTAGAAAACAGTTTGTAAATGCACGATTTTCAATGGGAAAACAAAAATCCAGAAACTTTACCGCAGTTTGTAAATGCACGATTTTCAATGCGAAAACGCAAATACAGAAACATTACAATAGGCTTTAAAATCTTTGATTTTCAGTAGTAAACAGTGTTGAAATGCACGATTATCAGTGTGTAAACGTAAATCCAGAATAGGATTTTAAAACTTTGATTTTCTGATGATTTTCAGTAGTAAACAGTGTTGAAATGCACGATTATCAGTGTGTAAACGTAAATCCAGAATAGGATTTTAAAACTTTGATTTTCTGATGAAAACCTGGTTGAAATGCACGATTTTCAGTGTGTAAACGCAAATTCAGATACTTTACAATAGGCATTCAAATCTTTGATTTTTAGTAGTAAACAGTGTTGAAATGCATGATTTTCAATGCGAAAACGCAAATCCAGAAACATAGGCTTTCAAATCTTTGATTTTCAGTAGAAAACCGGGTTGCAATGCTTGATTATCTGTGTGTAACGCAAATCCAGAAACTTTACAATAGGATTTCAAATCTTTGATTTTCTGTTGAAAACAGTTTTGTAATGCACGATTTTCAGTAGAAAATGAAATCCAGATACTTTACAATAGAATTTCAAATTTTTGATTTTCTGATGAAATCCGGGTTGAAATGCACTATTTTCAGTGTGTAAACGCAAATCCAGAAACATAGGCTTTCAAATCTTAGATTTTCAGTAGAAAACCGGGTTGGAAAGCTTGATTATCTGTGTGTAAACCCAAATCCAGAAACTTTACAATAGGATTTCAAATCTTTGATTTGCAGTAGAAAACAGTTTGTAAATGCACGATTTTCAATGGGAAAACAAAAATCCAGAAAACAAAAATCCAGGCATTCAAATCTTTGATTTTCAGTAGTAAACAGTGTTGAAATGCATGATTTTCAATGCGAAAACTCAAATACAGAAACATTACAATAGGCTTTAAAATCTTTGATTTTCAGTAGTAAACAGTGTTCAAATGCACGATTATCAGTGTGTAAACGCAAATCCAGAATAGGATTTTAAATCTTTGATTTTCTGATGAAAACCGGGTTGAAATGCACGATTTTCAGTGTAAACGCAAATCCAGATACTTTACAATAGGCATTCAAATCTTGGATTTTCTGTTGAAAACAGTGTTGAAATGCATGATTTTCAGTGTGTAAACGCAAATCCAGAAGCATAGGCTTTCAAATCTTTGATTTTCAGTAGAAAACCGGGGGGGAATGCTTGATTATCTGTGTGTAAACCCAAATCCAGAAACTTTACAATAGGATTTCAAATCTTTGATTTGCAGTAGAAAACAGTTTGTAAATGCACGATTTTCAATGGGAAAACAAAAATCCAGAAACTTTACAATAGGATTTCAAATCTTTGATTTTCAGTAGTAAACAGTGTTGAAATGCATGATTTTCAATGCGAAAACGCAAATCCAGAAACATAGGCTTTCAAATCTTTGATTTTCAGTAGTAAACAGTGTTGAAATGCACGATTATCAGTGTGTAAACGCAAATCCAGAATAGGATTTTAAATCTTTGATTTTCTGATGAAAACCGGGTTGAAATGCACGATTTTCAGTGTAAACGCAAATCCAGATACTTTACAATAGGCATTCAAATCTTGGATTTTCTGTTGAAAACAGTGTTGAAATGCATGATTTTCAGTGTGTAAACGCAAATCCAGAACCATAGGCTTTCAAATCTTTGATTTTCAGTAGAAAACCGGGGGGGAATGCTTGATTATCTGTGTGTAAACCCAAATCCAGAAACTTTACAATAGGATTTCAAATCTTTGATTTGCAGTAGAAAACAGTTTGTAAATGCACGATTTTCAATGGGAAAACAAAAATCCAGAAACTTTACAATAGGCATTCAAATCTTTGATTTTCAGTAGTAAACAGTGTTGAAATGCCTGATTTTCAATGCGAAAACGCAAATCCAGAAACATAGGCTTTCAAATCTTTGATTTTCAGTAGAAAACCGGGTTGGAATGCTTGATTATCTGTGTGTAAACCCAAATCCAGAAACTTTACAATAGGATTTCAAATCTTTGATTTGCAGTAGAAAACAGTTTGTAAATGCACGATTTTCAATGCGAAAACCAAATCCAGAAACTTTACCGCAGGCTTTCAAATCTTTGATTTTCTGATGAAAACCTGGTTGAAATGCACGATTTTCAGTGCGAAAACGCAAATACAGAAACATTACAATAGGCTTTAAAATCTTTGATTTTCAGTAGTAAACAGTGTTGAAATGCACGATTATCAGTGTGTAAACGCAAATCCAGAATAGGATTTCAAATTTTTGATTTTCTGATGAAATCCGGGTTGAAATGCACGATTTTCAGTGTGTAAACGCAAAACCAGATACTTTACAATAGGCATTCAAATCTTGGATTTTCTGTTGAAAACAGTGTTGAAATGCATGATTTTCAGTGTGTAAACGCAAATCCAGAAACATAGGCTTTCAAATCTTAGATTTTCAGTAGAAAACCGGGTTGGAAAGCTTGATTATCTGTGTGTAAACCCAAATCCAGAAACTTTACAATAGGATTTCAAATCTTTGATTTGCAGTAGAAAACAGTTTGTAAATGCACGATTTTCAATGCGAAAACCAAATCCAGAAACTTTACCGCAGGCTTTCAAATCTTTGATTTTCTGATGAAAACTGGGTTGAAATGCACGATTTTCAGTGTGTAAACGCAAATCCAGAAACTTTACAATAGGATTTCAAATCTTTGATTTGCAGTAGAAAACAGTTTGTAAATGCATGATTTTTAATGCGAAAACGCAAATCCAGAAACATAGGCTTTCAAATCTTTGATTTTCAGTAGAAAACCGGGGGGGAATGCTTGATTATCTGTGTGTAAACCCAAATCCAGAAACTTTACAATAGGATTTCAAATCTTTGATTTGCAGTAGAAAACAGTTTGTAAATGCACGATTTTCAATGGGAAAACAAAAATCCAGAAACTTTACAATAGGATTTCAAATCTTTGATTTGCAGTAGAAAACAGTTTGTAAATGCACGATTTTCAATGGGAAAACAAAAATCCAGAAACTTTACCGCAGTTTGTAAATGCACGATTTTCAATGCGAAAACGCAAATACAGAAACATTACAATAGGCTTTAAAATCTTTGATTTTCAGTAGTAAACAGTGTTGAAATGCACGATTATCAGTGTGTAAACGTAAATCCAGAATAGGATTTTAAAACTTTGATTTTCTGATGAAAACCTGGTTGAAATGCACGATTTTCAGTGTGTAAACGCAAATTCAGATACTTTACAATAGGCATTCAAATCTTTGATTTTCAGTAGTAAACAGTGTTGAAATGCATGATTTTCAATGCGAAAACGCAAATACAGAAACATAGGCTTTCAAATCTTTGATTTTCAGTAGAAAACCGGGGGGGAATGCTTGATTATCTGTGTGTAAACCCAAATCCAGAAACTTTACAATAGGATTTCAAATCTTTGATTTGCAGTAGAAAACAGTTTGTAAATGCACGATTTTCAATGGGAAAACAAAAATCCAGAAACTTTACAATAGGCATTCAAATCTTGGATTTTCTGTTGAAAACAGTGTTGAAATGCATGATTTTCAATGCGAAAACGCAAATCCAGAAACATAGGCTTTCAAATCTTTGATTTTCAGTAGTAAACAGTGTTGAAATGCATGATTTTCAATGCGAAAACGCAAATACAGAAACATTACAATAGGCTTTAAAATCTTTGATTTTCAGTAGTAAACAGTGTTGAAATGCACGATTATCAGTGTGTAAACGCAAATCCAGAATAGGATTTTAAAACTTTGATTTTCTGATGAAAACCGGGTTGAAATGCACGATTTTCAGATACTTTACAATAGGCATTCAAATCTTGGATTTTCTGTTGAAAACAGTGTTTAAATGCATGATTTTCAGTGTGTAAACGCAAATCCAGAAGCATAGGCTTTCAAATCTTTGATTTTCAGTAGAAAACCGGGGGGGAATGCTTGATTATCTGTGTGTAAACCCAAATCCAGAAACTTTACAATAGGATTTCAAATCTTTGATTTGCAGTAGAAAACAGTTTGTAAATGCACGATTTTCAATGGGAAAACAAAAATCCAGAAACTTTACCGCAGTTTGTAAATGCACGATTTTCAATGCGAAAACGCAAATACAGAAACATTACAATAGGCTTTAAAATCTTTGATTTTCAGTAGTAAACAGTGTTGAAATGCACGATTATCAGTGTGTAAACGTAAATCCAGAATAGGATTTTAAAACTTTGATTTTCTGATGATTTTCAGTAGTAAACAGTGTTGAAATGCACGATTATCAGTGTGTAAACGTAAATCCAGAATAGGATTTTAAAACTTTGATTTTCTGATGAAAACCTGGTTGAAATGCACGATTTTCAGTGTGTAAACGCAAATTCAGATACTTTACAATAGGCATTCAAATCTTTGATTTTCAGTAGTAAACAGTGTTGAAATGCATGATTTTCAATGCGAAAACGCAAATACAGAAACATAGGCTTTCAAATCTTTGATTTTCAGTAGTAAACCGGGTTGCAATGCTTGATTATCTGTGTGTAACGCAAATCCAGAAACTTTACAATAGGATTTCAAATCTTTGATTTGTAGTAGAAAACAGTTTGTAAATGCACGATTTTCAATGCGAAAACAAAAATCCAGAAACTTTACCGCAGGCTTTCAAATCTTTGATTTTCAGTAGTAAACAGTGTTGAAATGCATGATTTTCAATGCGAAAACGCAAATACAGAAACATTACAATAGGCTTTAAAATCTTTGATTTTCAGTAGTAAACAGTGTTGAAATGCACGATTATCAGTGTGTAAACGCAAATCCAGAATAGGATTTTAAAACTTTGATTTTCTGATGAAAACCGGGTTGAAATGCGCGATTTTCAGTGTGTAAACGCAAATCCAGATACTTTACAATAGGCATTCAAATCTTGGATTTTCTGTTGAAAACAGTGTTGAAATGCATGATTTTCAGTGTGTAAACGCAAATCCAGAACCATAGGCTTTCAAATCTTTGATTTTCAGTAGAAAACCGGGGGGGAATGCTTGATTATCTGTGTGTAAACCCAAATCCAGAAACTTTACAATAGGATTTCACATCTTTGATTTGCAGTAGAAAACAGTTTGTAAATGCACGATTTTCAATGGGAAAACAAAAATCCAGAAACTTTACAATAGGCTTTCAAATCTTTGATTTGCAGTAGAAAACAGTTTGTAAATGCACGATTTTCAATGCGAAAACAAAAATCCAGAAACTTTACCGCAGGCTTTCAAATCTTTGATTTTCTGATGAAAACCGGGTTGAAATGCACGATTTTCAGTGTGTAAACGCAAATCCAGAAACTTTACAATAGGATTTCAAATCTTTGATTTGCAGTAGAAAACAGTTTGTAAATGCACGATTTTCAATGGGAAAACAAAAATCCAGAAACTTTACCGCAGGCTTTCAAATCTTTGATTTTCTGATGAAAACCTGGTTGAAATGCACGATTTTCAGTGTGTAAACGCAAATTCAGATACTTTACAATAGGCTTTCAAATCTTTGATTTTCAGTAGAAAACCGGGTTGCAATGCTTGATTATCTGTGTGTAACGCAAATCCAGAAACTTTACAATAGGATTTCAAATCTTTGATTTGCAGTAGCAAACAGTTTGTAAATGCACGATTTTCAATGGGAAAACAAAAATCCAGAAACTTTACAATAGGCATTCAAATCTTTGATTTTCAGTAGTAAACAGTGTTGAAATGCACGATTATCAGTGTGTAAACGCAAATCCAGAATAGGATTTTAAATCTTTGATTTTCTGATGAAAACCTGGTTGAAATGCACGATTTTCAGTGTGTAAACGCAAATTCAGATACTTTACAATAGGCATTCAAATCTTTGATTTTTAGTAGTAAACAGTGTTGAAATGCATGATTTTCAATGCGAAAACGCAAATCCAGAAACATAGGCTTTCAAATCTTTGATTTTCAGTAGAAAACCGGGTTGCAATGCTTGATTATCTGTGTGTAACGCAAATCCAGAAACTTTACAATAGGATTTCAAATCTTTGATTTGCAGTAGAAAACAGTTTGTAAATGCACGATTTTCAATGGGAAAACAAAAATCCAGAAAACAAAAATCCAGGCATTCAAATCTTTGATTTTCAGTAGTAAACAGTGTTGAAATGCATGATTTTCAATGCGAAAACGCAAATACAGAAACATTACAATAGGCTTTAAAATCTTTGATTTTCAGTAGTAAACAGTGTTCAAATGCACGATTATCAGTGTGTAAACGCAAATCCAGAATAGGATTTTAAATCTTTGATTTTCTGATGAAAACCGGGTTGAAATGCACGATTTTCAGTGTAAACGCAAATCCAGATACTTTACAATAGGCATTCAAATCTTGGATTTTCTGTTGAAAACAGTGTTGAAATGCATGATTTTCAGTGTGTAAACGCAAATCCAGAAGCATAGGCTTTCAAATCTTTGATTTTCAGTAGAAAACCGGGGGGGAATGCTTGATTATCTGTGTGTAAACCCAAATCCAGAAACTTTACAATAGGATTTCAAATCTTTGATTTGCAGTAGAAAACAGTTTGTAAATGCACGATTTTCAATGGGAAAACAAAAATCCAGAAACTTTACAATAGGATTTCAAATCTTTGATTTTCAGTAGTAAACAGTGTTGAAATGCATGATTTTCAATGCGAAAACGCAAATCCAGAAACATAGGCTTTCAAATCTTTGATTTTCAGTAGTAAACAGTGTTGAAATGCACGATTATCAGTGTGTAAACGCAAATCCAGAATAGGATTTTAAATCTTTGATTTTCTGATGAAAACCGGGTTGAAATGCACGATTTTCAGTGTGTAAACAAAAATCCAGAAACTTTACAATAGGCATTCAAATCTTGGATTTTCTGTTGAAAACAGTGTTGAAATGCATGATTTTCAATGCGAAAACGCAAATCCAGAAACATAGGCTTTCAAATCTTTGATTTTCAGTAGAAAACCGGGGGGGAATGCTTGATTATCTGTGTGTAAACCCAAATCCAGAAACTTTACAATAGGATTTCAAATCTTTGATTTGCAGTAGAAAACAGTTTGTAAATGCACGATTTTCAATGGGAAAACAAAAATCCAGAAACTTTACAATAGGATTTCAAATCTTTGATTTGCAGTAGAAAACAGTTTGTAAATGCACGATTTTCAATGGGAAAACAAAAATCCAGAAACTTTACCGCAGTTTGTAAATGCACGATTTTCAATGCGAAAACGCAAATACAGAAACATTACAATAGGCTTTAAAATCTTTGATTTTCAGTAGTAAACAGTGTTGAAATGCACGATTATCAGTGTGTAAACGTAAATCCAGAATAGGATTTTAAAACTTTGATTTTCTGATGAAAACCTGGTTGAAATGCACGATTTTCAGTGTGTAAACGCAAATTCAGATACTTTACAATAGGCATTCAAATCTTGGATTTTCAGTAGTAAACAGTGTTGAAATGCATGATTTTCAATGCGAAAACGCAAATACAGAAACATAGGCTTTCAAATCTTTGATTTTCAGTAGAAAACCGGGGGGGAATGCTTGATTATCTGTGTGTAAACCCAAATCCAGAAACTTTACAATAGGATTTCAAATCTTTGATTTGCAGTAGAAAACAGTTTGTAAATGCACGATTTTCAATGGGAAAACAAAAATCCAGAAACTTTACAATAGGCATTCAAATCTTGGATTTTCTGTTGAAAACAGTGTTGAAATGCATGATTTTCAATGCGAAAACGCAAATCCAGAAACATAGGCTTTCAAAACTTTGATTTTCAGTAGAAAACCGGGTTGCAATGCTTGATTATCTGTGTGTAACGCAAATCCAGAAACTTTACAATAGGATTTCAAATCTTTGATTTGCAGTAGAAAACAGTTTGTAAATGCACGATTTTGAATGCGAAAACCAAATCCAGAAACTTTACCGCAGGCTTTGAAATCTTTGATTTTCTGATGAAAACCTGGTTGAAATGCACGATTTTCAGTGTGCAAATTCAAATACTTTACAATAGGCATTCAAATCTTTGATTTTCTGTTGAAAACAGTGTTGTAATGCACGATTTTCAGTAGAAAATGAAATCCAGATACTTTACAATAGGATTTCAAATTTTTGATTTTCTGATGAAATCCGGGTTGAAATGCACGATTTTCAGTGTGTAAACGCAAATCCAGATACTTTACAATAGGCATTCAAATCTTGGATTTTCAGTAGTAAACAGTGTTGAAATGCATGATTTTCAATGCGAAAACGCAAATCCAGAAACATAGGCTTTCAAATCTTTGATTTTCAGTAGTAAACAGTGTTGAAATGCACGATTATCAGTGTGTAAACGCAAATCCAGAATAGGATTTTAAATCTTTGATTTTCTGATGAAAACCGGGTTGAAATGCACGATTTTCAGTGTGTAAACAAAAATCCAGAAACTTTACAATAGGCATTCAAATCTTGGATTTTCTGTTGAAAACAGTGTTGAAATGCATGATTTTCAATGCGAAAACGCAAATCCAGAAACATAGGCTTTCAAATCTTTGATTTTCAGTAGAAAACCGGGGGGGAATGCTTGATTATCTGTGTGTAAACCCAAATCCAGAAACTTTACAATAGGATTTCAAATCTTTGATTTGCAGTAGAAAACAGTTTGTAAATGCACGATTTTCAATGGGAAAACAAAAATCCAGAAACTTTACAATAGGATTTCAAATCTTTGATTTGCAGTAGAAAACAGTTTGTAAATGCACGATTTTCAATGGGAAAACAAAAATCCAGAAACTTTACCGCAGTTTGTAAATGCACGATTTTCAATGCGAAAACGCAAATACAGAAACATTACAATAGGCTTTAAAATCTTTGATTTTCAGTAGTAAACAGTGTTGAAATGCACGATTATCAGTGTGTAAACGTAAATCCAGAATAGGATTTTAAAACTTTGATTTTCTGATGAAAACCTGGTTGAAATGCACGATTTTCAGTGTGTAAACGCAAATTCAGATACTTTACAATAGGCATTCAAATCTTGGATTTTCAGTAGTAAACAGTGTTGAAATGCATGATTTTCAATGCGAAAACGCAAATACAGAAACATAGGCTTTCAAATCTTTGATTTTCAGTAGAAAACCGGGGGGGAATGCTTGATTATCTGTGTGTAAACCCAAATCCAGAAACTTTACAATAGGATTTCAAATCTTTGATTTGCAGTAGAAAACAGTTTGTAAATGCACGATTTTCAATGGGAAAACAAAAATCCAGAAACTTTACAATAGGCATTCAAATCTTGGATTTTCTGTTGAAAACAGTGTTGAAATGCATGATTTTCAATGCGAAAACGCAAATCCAGAAACATAGGCTTTCAAAACTTTGATTTTCAGTAGAAAACCGGGTTGCAATGCTTGATTATCTGTGTGTAACGCAAATCCAGAAACTTTACAATAGGATTTCAAATCTTTGATTTGCAGTAGAAAACAGTTTGTAAATGCACGATTTTGAATGCGAAAACCAAATCCAGAAACTTTACCGCAGGCTTTGAAATCTTTGATTTTCTGATGAAAACCTGGTTGAAATGCACGATTTTCAGTGTGCAAATTCAAATACTTTACAATAGGCATTCAAATCTTTGATTTTCTGTTGAAAACAGTGTTGTAATGCACGATTTTCAGTAGAAAATGAAATCCAGATACTTTACAATAGGATTTCAAATTTTTGATTTTCTGATGAAATCCGGGTTGAAATGCACGATTTTCAGTGTGTAAACGCAAATCCAGATACTTTACAATAGGCATTCAAATCTTGGATTTTCTGTTGAAAACAGTGTTGAAATGCATGATTTTCAGTGTGTAAACGCAAATCCAGAAACATAGGCATTCAAATCTTAGATTTTCAGTAGAAAACCGGGTTGGAAAGCTTGATTATCTGTGTGTAAACGCAAATCCAGAAACTTTACAATAGGATTTCAAATCTTTGATTTGCAGTAGAAAACAGTTTGTAAATGCACGATTTTGAATGCGAAAACCAAATCCAGAAACTTTACCGCAGGCTTTGAAATCTTTGATTTTCTGATGAAAACCTGGTTGAAATGCACGATTTTCAGTGTGCAAATTCAAATACTTTACAATAGGCATTCAAATCTTTGATTTTCTGTTGAAAACAGTGTTGTAATGCACGATTTTCAGTAGAAAATGAAATCCAGATACTTTACAATAGGATTTCAAATTTTTGATTTTCTGATGAAATCCGGGTTGAAATGCACGATTTTCAGTGTGTAAACGCAAATCCAGATACTTTACAATAGGCATTCAAATCTTGGATTTTCTGTTGAAAACAGTGTTGAAATGCATGATTTTCAGTGTGTAAACGCAAATCCAGAAACATAGGCATTCAAATCTTAGATTTTCAGTAGAAAACCGGGTTGGAAAGCTTGATTATCTGTGTGTAAACCCAAATCCAGAAACTTTACAATAGGATATCAAATCTTTGATTTTCAGTAGTAAACAGTGTTGAAATGCATGATTTTCAATGCGAAAACGCAAATCCAGAAACATAGGCTTTCAAATCTTTGATTTTCAGTAGAAAACAGGGTTGCAATGCTTGATTATCTGTGTGTAAGGCAAATCCAGAAACTTTACAATAGGATTTCAAATCTTTGATTTGCAGTAGAAAACAGTTTGTAAATGCACGATTTTCAATGCGAAAACAAAAATCCAGAAACTTTACCGCAGGCTTTCAAATCTTTGATTTTCAGTAGTAAACAGTGTTGAAATGCATGATTTTCAATGCGAAAACGCAAATACAGAAACATTACAATAGGCTTTAAAATCTTTGATTTTCAGTAGTAAACAGTGTTGAAATGCACGATTATCAGTGTGTAAACGCAAATCCAGAATAGGATTTTAAATCTTTGATTTTCTGATGAAAACCTGGTTGAAATGCACGATTTTCAGTGTGTAAACGCAAATTTAGATACTTTACAATAGGCATTCAAATCTTTGATTTTTAGTAGTAAACAGTGATGAAATGCATGATTTTCAATGCGAAAACGCAAATCCAGAAACATAGGCTTTCAAATCTGGATTTTCAGTAGAAAACCGGGTTGCAATGCTTGATTATCTGTGTGTAACGCAAATCCAGAAACTTTACAATAGGATTTCAAATCTTTGATTTTCTGTTGAAAACAGTGTTGTAATGCACGATTTTCAGTAGAAAATGAAATCCAGATACTTTACAATAGGATTTCAAATTTTTGATTTTCTGATGAAATCCGGGTTGAAATGCACGATTTTCAGTGTGTAAACGCAAAACCAGATACTTTACAATAGGCATTCAAATCTTGGATTTTCTGTTGAAAACAGTGTTGAAATGCATGATTTTCAGTGTGTAAACGCAAATCCAGAAACATAGGCTTTCAAATCTTAGATTTTCAGTAGAAAACCGGGTTGGAAAGCTTGATTATCTGTGTGTAAACCCAAATCCAGAAACTTTACAATAGGATTTCAAATCTTTGATTTGCAGTAGAAAACAGTTTGTAAATGCACGATTTTCAATGCGAAAACCAAATCCAGAAACTTTACCGCAGGCTTTCAAATCTTTGATTTTCTGATGAAAACTGGGTTGAAATGCACGATTTTCAGTGTGTAAACGCAAATCCAGAAACTTTACAATAGGATTTCAAATCTTTGATTTGCAGTAGAAAACAGTTTGTAAATGCATGATTTTTAATGCGAAAACGCAAATCCAGAAACATAGGCTTTCAAATCTTTGATTTTCAGTAGAAAACCGGGTTGCAATGCTTGATTATCTGTGTGTAACGCAAATCCAGAAACTTTACAATAGGATTTCAAATCTTTGATTTGCAGTAGAAAACAGTTTGTAAATGCACGATTTTCAATGGGAAAACAAAAATCCAGAAACTTTACCGCAGGCTTTCAAATCTTTGATTTTCTGATGAAAACCTGGTTGAAATGCACGATTTTCAATGCGAAAACGCAAATACAGAAACATTACAATAGGCTTTAAAATCTTTGATTTTCAGTAGTAAACAGTGTTGAAAAGCACGATTATCAGTGTGTAAACGCAAATCCAGAATAGGATTTTAAATCTTTGATTTTCTGATGAAAACCGGGTTGAAATGCACGATTTTCAGTGTAAACGCAAATCCAGATACTTTAATTGTAAAGGCATTCAAATCTTTGATTTTCAGTAGTAAACAGTGTTGAAATGCATGATTTTCAATGCGAAAACGCAAATCCAGAAACATAGGCTTTCAAATCTTTGATTTTCAGTAGAAAACCGGGTTGCAATGCTTGATTATCTGTGTGTAATGCAAATCCAGAAACTTTACAATAGGATTTCAAATCTTTGATTTGCAGTAGAAAACAGTTTGTAAATGCACGATTTTCAATGCGAAAACAAAAATCCAGAAACTTTACCGCAGGCTTTCAAATCTTTGATTTTCAGATGTAAACAGTGTTGAAATGCATGATTTTCAATGCGAAAACGCAAATCCAGAAACATAGGCTTTCAAATCTTTGATTTTCAGTAGAAAACCGGGTTGCAATGCTTGATTATCTGTGTGTAACGCAAATCCAGAAACTTTACAATAGACATTCAAATCTTGGATTTTCTGTTGAAAACAGTGTTGAAATGCATGCTTTTCAGTGTGTAAACGCAAATCCTGAACCATAGGCTTTCAAATCTTTGATTTTCAGTAGAAAACCGGGGGGGAATGCTTGATTATCTGTGTGTAAACCCAAATCCAGAAACTTTACAATAGGATTTCAAATCTTTGATTTGCAGTAGAAAACAGTTTGTAAATGCACGATTTTCAATGGGAAAACCAAAATCCAGAAACTTTACAATAGGCATTCAAATCTTTGATTTTCAGTAGTAAACAGTGTTGAAATGCATGATTTTCAATGCGAAAACGCAAATCCAGAAACATAGGCTTTCAAATCTTTGATTTTCAGTAGAAAACCGGGTTGCAATGCTTGATTATCTGTGTGTAACGCAAATCCAGAAACTTTACAATAGGATTTCAAATCTTTGATTTTCTGTTGAAAACAGTGTTGTAATGCACGATTTTCAGTAGAAAATGAAATCCAGATACTTTACAATAGGATTTCAAATTTTTGATTTTCTGATGAAATCCGGGTTGAAATGCACGATTTTCAGTGTGTAAACGCAAATCCAGATACTTTACAATAGGCATTCAAATCTTGGATTTTCTGTTGAAAACAGTGTTGAAATGCATGATTTTCAGTGTGTAAACGCAAATCCAGAAACATAGGCTTTCAAATCTTAGATTTTCAGTAGAAAACCGGGTTGGAAAGCTTGATTATCTGTGTGTAAACCCAAATCCAGAAACTTTACAATAGGATATCAAATCTTTGATTTTCAGTAGTAAACAGTGTTGAAATGCATGATTTTCAATGCGAAAACGCAAATCCAGAAACATAGGCTTTCAAATCTTTGATTTTCAGTAGAAAACCGGGTTGCAATGCTTGATTATCTGTGTGTAATGCAAATCCAGAAACTTTACAATAGGATTTCAAATCTTTGATTTGCAGTAGAAAACAGTTTGTAAATGCACGATTTTCAATGGGAAAACAAAAATCCAGAAACTTTACCGCAGGCTTTCAAATCTTTGATTTTCAGTAGTAAACAGTGTTGAAATGCATGATTTTCAATGCGAAAACGCAAATACAGAAACATTACAATAGGCTTTAAAATCTTTGATTTTCAGTAGTAAACAGTGTTGAAATGCACGATTATCAGTGTGTAAACGCAAATCCAGAATAGGATTTTAAATCTTTGATTTTCTGATGAAAACCTGGTTGAAATGCACGATTTTCAGTGTGTAAACGCAAATCCAGATACTTTACAATAGGCATTCAAATCTTGGATTTTCTGTTGAAAACAGTGTTGAAATGCATGATTTTCAGTGTGTAAACGCAAATCCAGAAGCATAGGCTTTCAAATCTTTGATTTTCAGTAGAAAACCGGGGGGGAATGCTTGATTATCTGTGTGTAAACCCAAATCCAGAAACTTTACAATAGGATTTCAAATCTTTGATTTGCAGTAGAAAACAGTTTGTAAATGCACGATTTTCAATGGGAAAACAAAAATCCAGAAACTTTACAATAGGATTTCAAATCTTTGATTTGCAGTAGAAAACAGTTTGTAAATGCACGATTTTCAATGGGAAAACAAAAATCCAGAAACTTTACAATAGGATTTCAAATCTTTGATTTGCAGTAGAAAACAGTTTGTAAATGCACGATTTTCAATGCGAAAACGCAAATCCAGAAACTTTACCGCAGGCTTTCAAATCTTTGATTTTCTGATGAAAACCTGGTTGAAATGCACGATTTTCAGTGTGTAAACGCAAATTCAGATACTTTACAATAGGCATTCAAATCTTTGATTTTTAGTAGTAAACAGTGTTGAAATGCATGATTTTCAATGCGAAAACGCAAATCCAGAAACATAGGCTTTCAAATCTGGATTTTCAGTAGAAAACCGGGTTGCAATACTTGATTATCTGTGTGTAACGCAAATCCAGAAACTTTACAATAGGATTTCAAATCTTTGATTTTTTGTTGAAAACAGTGTTGTAATGCACGATTTTCAGTAGAAAATGAAATCCAGATACTTTACAATAGGATTTCAAATTTTTGATTTTCTGATGAAATCCGGGTTGAAATGCACGATTTTCAGTGTGTAAACGCAAATCCAGAAACTTTACAATAGGATTTTAAATCTTTGATTTTCTGATGAAAACCGGGTTGAAATGCACGATTTTCAGTGTAAACGCAAATCCAGATACTTTACAATAGGATTTCAAATCTTTGATTTGCAGTAGAAAACAGTTTGTAAATGCATGATTTTCAATGCGAAAACGCAAATCCAGAAACATAGGCTTTCAAATCTTTGATTTTCAGTAGAAAACCGGGTTGCAATGCTTGATTATCTGTGTGTAACGCAAATCCAGATACTTTACAATAGGCATTCAAATCTTGGATTTTCTGTTGAAAACAGTGTTGAAATGCATGATTTTCAGTGTGTAAACGCAAATCCAGAAGCATAGGCTTTCAAATCTTTGATTTTCAGTAGAAAACCGGGGGGGAATGCTTGATTATCTGTGTGTAAACCCAAATCCAGAAACTTTACAATAGGATTTCAAATCTTTGATTTGCAGTAGAAAACAGTTTGTAAATGCACGATTTTCAGTGTGTAAACGCAAATTCAGAAACTTTACAATAGGATTTCAAATCTTTGATTTGCAGTAGAAAACAGTTTGTAAATGCACGATTTTCAATGGGAAAACAAAAATCCAGAAACTTTACCGCAGGCTTTCCAATCTTTGATTTTCTGATGAAAACCTGGTTGAAATGCACGATTTTCAGTGTGTAAACGCAAATTCAGATACTTTACAATAGGCATTCAAATCTTTGATTTTTAGTAGTAAACAGTGTTGAAATGCATGATTTTCAATGCGAAAACGCAAATCCAGAAACATAGGCTTTCAAATCTTTGATTTTCAGTAGAAAACCGGGTTGCAATGCTTGATTATCTGTGTGTAATGCAAATCCAGAAACTTTACAATAGGATTTCAAATCTTTGATTTGCAGTAGAAAACAGTTTGTAAATGCACGATTTTCAATGCGAAAACAAAAATCCAGAAACTTTACCGCAGGCTTTCAAATCTTTGATTTTCAGTAGTAAACAGTGTTGAAATGCATGATTTTCAATGCAGAAACATAAGCTTTCAAATCTGGATTTTCAGTAGAAAACCGGGTTGCAATGCTAATGTGTGTAACGCAAATACAGAAACATTACAATAGGCTTTAAAATCTTTGATTTTCAGTAGTAAACAGTGTTGAAATGCACGATTATCAGTGTGTAAACGCAAATCCAGAATAGGATTTTAAATCTTGGATTTTCTGATGAAAACCTGGTTGAAATGCACGATTTTCAGTGTGTAAACGCAAATTCAGATACTTTACAATAGGCATTCAAATCTTTGATTTTTAGTAGTAAACAGTGTTGAAATGCATGATTTTCAATGCGAAAACGCAAATCCAGAAACATAGGCTTTCAAATCTGGATTTTCAGTAGAAAACCGGGTTGCAATGCTAATGTGTGTAACGCAAATCCAGAAACTTTACAATAGGATTTCAAATCTTTGATTTTCTGTTGAAAACAGTGTTGTAATGCACGATTTTCAGTAGAAAATGAAATCCAGATACTTTACAATAGGATTTAAAATTTTTGATTTTCTCATGAAATCCGGGTTGAAATGCACGATTTTCAGTGTGTAAACGCAAATCCAGATACTTTACAATAGGCATTCAAATCTTGGATTTTCTGTTGAAAACAGTGTTGAAATGCATGATTTTCAGTGTGTAAACGCAAATCCAGAAACATAGGCTTTCAAATCTTAGATTTTCAGTAGAAATCCTGGTTGGAAAGCTTGATTATCTGTGTGTAAACCCAAATCCAGAAACTTTACAATAGGATTTCAAATCTTTGATTTGCAGTAGAAAACAGTTTGTAAATGCACGATTTTCAATGCGAAAACCAAATCCAGAAACTTTACCGCAGGCTTTCAAATCTTTGATTTTCTGATGAAAACCGGGTTGAAATGCACGATTTTCAGTGTGTAAACGCAAATCCAGAAACTTTACAATAGAATTTCAAATCTTTGATTTGCAGTAGAAAACAGTTTGTAAATGCATGATTTTCAATGCGAAAACGCAAATCCAGAAACATAGGCTTTCAAATCTTTGATTTTCAGTAGAAAACCGGGTTGCAATGCTTGATTATCTGTGTGTAACGCAAATCCAGATACTTTACAATAGGCATTCAAATCTTGGATTTTCTGTTGAAAACAGTGTTGAAATGCATGATTTTCAGTGTGTAAACGCAAATCCAGAAGCATAGGCTTTCAAATCTTTGATTTTCAGTAGAAAACTGGGGGGGAATGCTTGATTATCTGTGTGTAAACCCAAATCCAGAAACTTTACAATAGGATTTCAAATCTTTGATTTGCAGTAGAAAACAGTTTGTAAATGCACGATTTTCAATGGGAAAACAAAAATCCAGAAACTTTACAATAGGATTTCAAATCTTTGATTTGCAGTAGAAAACAGTTTGTAAATGCACGATTTTCAATGCGAAAACAAAAATCCAGAAACTTTACCGCAGGCTTTCAAATCTTTGATTTTCTGATGAAAACCGGGTTGAAATGCACGATTTTCAGTGTGTAAACGCAAATCCAGAAACTTTACAATAGGCATTCAAATCTTTGATTTTTAGTAGTAAACAGTGTTGAAATGCATGATTTTCAATGCGAAAACGCAAATACAGAAACATTACAATAGGCTTTTAAATCTTTGATTTTCTGATGAAAACCGGGTTTACAATAGGATTACAAACTGTAAATGCACGATTTTCAATGGGAAAACAAAAATCCAGAAACTTTACAATAGGCATTCAAATCTTTGATTTTCAGTAGTAAACAGTGTTGAAATGCATGATTTTCAATGCGAAAACGCAAATCCAGAAACATAGGCTTTCAAATCTTTGATTTTCAGTAGAAAACCGGGTTGCAATGCTTGATTATCTGTGTGTAATGCAAATCCAGAAACTTTACAATAGGATTTCAAATCTTTGATTTGCAGTAGAAAACAGTTTGTAAATGCACGATTTTCAATGCGAAAACAAAAATCCAGAAACTTTACCGCAGGCTTTCAAATCTTTGATTTTCAGTAGTAAACAGTGTTGAAATGCATGATTTTCAATGCGAAAACGCAAATTCAGAAACATTAATTGTAATGTTTCTGAATTTGCGTTTTCGCATTTGATTTTCAGTAGTAAACAGTGTTGAAATGCACGATTATCAGTGTGTAAACGCAAATCCAGAATAGGATTTTAAATCTTTGATTTTCTGATGAAAACCGGGTTGAAATGCACGATTTTCAGTAGAAAACCGGGTTGCAATGCTTGATTATCTGTGTGTAATGCAAATCCAGAAACTTTACAATAGGATTTCAAATCTTTGATTTGCAGTAGAAAACAGTTTGTAAATGCACGATTTTCAATGCGAAAACAAAAATCCAGAAACTTTACCGCAGGCTTTCAAATCTTTGATTTTCAGTAGTAAACAGTGTTGAAATGCATGATTTTCAATGCAGAAACATAGGCTTTCAAATCTGGATTTTCAGTAGAAAACCGGGTTGCAATGCTAATGTGTGTAACGCAAATACAGAAACATTACAATAGGCTTTAAAATCTTTGATTTTCAGTATTAAACAGTGTTGAAATGCACGATTATCAGTGTGTAAACGCAAATCCAGAATAGGATTTTAAATCTTTGATTTTCTGATGAAAACCTGGTTGAAATGCACGATTTTCAGTGTGTAAACGCAAATTCAGATACTTTACAATAGGCATTCAAATCTTTGATTTTTAGTAGTAAACAGTGTTGAGATGCATGATTTTCAATGCGAAAACGCAAATCCAGAAACATAGGCTTTCAAATCTGGATTTTCAGTAGAAAACCGGGTTGCAATGCTAATGTGTGTAACGCAAATACAGAAACATTACAATAGGCTTTAAAATCTTTTATTTTCAGTAGTAAACAGTGTTGAAATGCACGATTATCAGTGTGTAAACGCAAATCCAGAATAGGATTTTAAATCTTTGATTTTCTGATGAAAACCTGGTTGAAATGCACGATTTTCAGTGTGTAAACGCAAATTCAGATACTTTACAATAGGCATTCAAATCTTTGATTTTTAGTAGTAAACAGTGTTGAAATGCATGATTTTCAATGCGAAAACGCAAATCCAGAAACATAGGCTTTCAAATCTGGATTTTCAGTAGAAAACCGGGTTGCAATGCTAATGTGTGTAACGCAAATACAGAAACATTACAATAGGCATTCAAATCTTTGATTTTCAGTAGTAAACAGTGTTGAAATGCACGATTATCAGTGTGTAAACGCAAATCCAGAATAGGATTTTAAATCTTTGATTTTCTGATGAAAACCTGGTTGAAATGCACGATTTTCAGTGTGTAAACGCAAATTCAGATACTTTACAATAGGCATTCAAATCTTTGATTTTTAGTAGTAAACAGTGTTGAAATGCATGATTTTCAATGCGAAAACGCAAATCCAGAAACATAGGCTTTCAAATCTTTGATTTTCAGTAGAAAACCGGGTTGCAATGCTTTATTATCTGTGTGTAACGCAAATCCAGAAACTTTACAATAGGATTTCAAATCTTTGATTTTCTGTTGAAAACAGTGTTGTAATGCACGATTTTCAGTAGAGAATGAAATCCAGATACTTTACAATAGAATTTCAAATTTTTGATTTTCTGATGAAATCCGGGTTGAAATGCACTATTTTCAGTGTGTAAACGCAAATCCAGAAACATAGGCTTTCAAATCTTAGATTTTCAGTAGAAAACCGGGTTGGAAAGCTTGATTATCTGTGTGTAAACCCAAATCCAGAAACTTTACAATAGGATTTCAAATCTTTGATTTGCAGTAGAAAACAGTTTGTAAATGCACGATTTTCAATGGGAAAACAAAAATCCAGAAAACAAAAATCCAGGCATTCAAATCTTTGATTTTCAGTAGTAAACAGTGTTGAAATGCATGATTTTCAATGCGAAAACGCAAATACAGAAACATTACAATAGGCTTTAAAATCTTTGATTTTCAGTAGTAAACAGTGTTGAAATGCACGATTATCAGTGTGTAAACGCAAATCCAGAATAGGATTTTAAAACTTTGATTTTCTGATGAAAACCGGGTTGAAATGCATGATTTTCAGTGTGTAAACGCAAATCCAGAACCATAGGCTTTCAAATCTTTGATTTTCAGTAGAAAACCGGGGGGGAATGCTTGATTATCTGTGTGTAAACCCAAATCCAGAAACTTTACAATAGGATTTCACATCTTTGATTTGCAGTAGAAAACAGTTTGTAAATGCACGATTTTCAATGGGAAAACAAAAATCCAGAAACTTTACAATAGGATTTCAAATCTTTGATTTGCAGTAGAAAACAGTTTGTAAATGCACGATTTTCAATGCGAAAACAAAAATCCAGAAACTTTACCGCAGGCTTTCAAATCTTTGATTTTCTGATGAAACTGGGTTGAAATGCACGATTTTCAGTGTGTAAACGCAAATCCAGAAACTTTACAATAGGATTTCAAATCTTTGATTTGCAGTAGAAAACAGTTTGTAAATGCACGATTTTCAATGGGAAAACAAAAATCCAGAAACTTTACCGCAGGCTTTCAAATCTTTGATTTTCTGATGAAAACCTGGTTGAAATGCACGATTTTCAGTGTGTAAACGCAAATTCAGATACTTTACAATAGGCTTTCAAATCTTTGATTTTCAGTAGAAAACCGGGTTGCAATGCTTGATTATCTGTGTGTAAACCCAAATCCAGAAACTTTACAATAGGATTTCAAATCTTTGATTTGCAGTAGAAAACAGTTTGTAAATGCACGATTTTCAATGGGAAAACAAAAATCCAGAAAACAAAAATCCAGGCATTCAAATCTTTGATTTTCAGTAGTAAACAGTGTTGAAATGCATGATTTTCAATGCGAAAACGCAAATACAGAAACATAGGCTTTCAAATCTTTGATTTTCAGTAGTAAACAGTGTTGAAATGCACGATTATCAGTGTGTAAACGCAAATCCAGAATAGGATTTTAAATCTTTGATTTTCTGATGAAAACCGGGTTGAAATGCACGATTTTCAGTGTAAACGCAAATCCAGATACTTTACAATAGGCATTCAAATCTTGGATTTTCTGTTGAAAACAGTGTTGAAATGCATGATTTTCAGTGTGTAAACGCAAATCCAGAACCATAGGCTTTCAAATCTTTGATTTTCAGTAGAAAACCGGGGGGGAATGCTTGATTATCTGTGTGTAAACCCAAATCCAGAAACTTTACAATAGGATTTCAAATCTTTGATTTGCAGTAGAAAACAGTTTGTAAATGCACGATTTTCAATGGGAAAACAAAAATCCAGAAACTTTACAATAGGCATTCAAATCTTTGATTTTCAGTAGTAAACAGTGTTGAAATGCCTGATTTTCAATGCGAAAACGCAAATCCAGAAACATAGGCTTTCAAATCTTTGATTTTCAGTAGAAAACCGGGTTGGAATGCTTGATTATCTGTGTGTAAACCCAAATCCAGAAACTTTACAATAGGATTTCAAATCTTTGATTTGCAGTAGAAAACAGTTTGTAAATGCACGATTTTCAATGCGAAAACCAAATCCAGAAACTTTACCGCAGGCTTTCAAATGTTTGATTTTCTGATGAAAACCTGGTTGAAATGCACGATTTTCAGTGCGAAAACGCAAATACAGAAACATTACAATAGGCTTTAAAATCTTTGATTTTCAGTAGTAAACAGTGTTGAAATGCACGATTATCAGTGTGTAAACGCAAATCCAGAATAGGATTTTAAAACTTTGATTTTCTGATGAAAACCGGGTTGAAATGCACGATTTTCAGATACTTTACAATAGGCATTCAAATCTTGGATTTTCTGTTGAAAACAGTGTTGAAATGCATGATTTTCAGTGTGTAAACGCAAATCCAGAAACATAGGCTTTCAAATCTTAGATTTTCAGTAGAAAACCGGGGGGGAATGCTTGATTATCTGTGTGTAAACCCAAATCCAGAAACTTTACAATAGGATTTCACATCTTTGATTTGCAGTAGAAAACAGTTTGTAAATGCACGATTTTCAATGCGAAAACAAAAATCCAGAAACTTTACCGCAGGCTTTCAAATCTTTGATTTTCTGATGAAACTGGGTTGAAATGCACGATTTTCAGTGTGTAAACGCAAATCCAGAAACTTTACAATAGGATTTCAAATCTTTGATTTGCAGTAGAAAACAGTTTGTAAATGCACGATTTTCAATGGGAAAACAAAAATCCAGAAACTTTACCGCAGGCTTTCAAATCTTTGATTTTCTGATGAAAACCTGGTTGAAATGCACGATTTTCAGTGTGTAAACGCAAATTCAGATACTTTACAATAGGCTTTCAAATCTTTGATTTTCAGTAGAAAACCGGGTTGCAATGCTTGATTATCTGTGTGTAAACCCAAATCCAGAAACTTTACAATAGGATTTCAAATCTTTGATTTGCAGTAGAAAACAGTTTGTAAATGCACGATTTTCAATGGGAAAACAAAAATCCAGAAAACAAAAATCCAGGCATTCAAATCTTTGATTTTCAGTAGTAAACAGTGTTGAAATGCATGATTTTCAATGCGAAAACGCAAATACAGAAACATAGGCTTTCAAATCTTTGATTTTCAGTAGTAAACAGTGTTGAAATGCACGATTATCAGTGTGTAAACGCAAATCCAGAATAGGATTTTAAATCTTTGATTTTCTGATGAAAACCGGGTTGAAATGCACGATTTTCAGTGTAAACGCAAATCCAGATACTTTACAATAGGCATTCAAATCTTGGATTTTCTGTTGAAAACAGTGTTGAAATGCATGATTTTCAGTGTGTAAACGCAAATCCAGAACCATAGGCTTTCAAATCTTTGATTTTCAGTAGAAAACCGGGGGGGAATGCTTGATTATCTGTGTGTAAACCCAAATCCAGAAACTTTACAATAGGATTTCAAATCTTTGATTTGCAGTAGAAAACAGTTTGTAAATGCACGATTTTCAATGGGAAAACAAAAATCCAGAAACTTTACAATAGGCATTCAAATCTTTGATTTTCAGTAGTAAACAGTGTTGAAATGCCTGATTTTCAATGCGAAAACGCAAATCCAGAAACATAGGCTTTCAAATCTTTGATTTTCAGTAGAAAACCGGGTTGGAATGCTTGATTATCTGTGTGTAAACCCAAATCCAGAAACTTTACAATAGGATTTCAAATCTTTGATTTGCAGTAGAAAACAGTTTGTAAATGCACGATTTTCAATGCGAAAACCAAATCCAGAAACTTTACCGCAGGCTTTCAAATCTTTGATTTTCTGATGAAAACCTGGTTGAAATGCACGATTTTCAGTGCGAAAACGCAAATACAGAAACATTACAATAGGCTTTAAAATCTTTGATTTTCAGTAGTAAACAGTGTTGAAATGCACGATTATCAGTGTGTAAACGCAAATCCAGAATAGGATTTTAAAACTTTGATTTTCTGATGAAAACCGGGTTGAAATGCACGATTTTCAGATACTTTACAATAGGCATTCAAATCTTGGATTTTCTGTTGAAAACAGTGTTGAAATGCATGATTTTCAGTGTGTAAACGCAAATCCAGAAACATAGGCTTTCAAATCTTAGATTTTCAGTAGAAAACCGGGGGGGAATGCTTGATTATCTGTGTGTAAACCCAAATCCAGAAACTTTACAATAGGATTTCAAATCTTGGATTTGCAGTAGAAAACAGTTTGTAAATGCACGATTTTCAATGGGAAAACAAAAATCCAGAAACTTTACCGCAGTTTGTAAATGCACGATTTTCAATGCGAAAACGCAAATACAGAAACATTACAATAGGCTTTAAAATCTTTGATTTTCAGTAGTAAACAGTGTTGAAATGCACGATTATCAGTGTGTAAACGTAAATCCAGAAACATAGGCTTTCAAATCTGGATTTTCAGTAGAAAACCGGGTTGCAATGCTAATGTGTGTAACGCAAATACAGAAACATTACAATAGGCTTTAAAATCTTTGATTTTCAGTAGTAAACAGTGTTGAAATGCACGATTATCAGTGTGTAAACGCAAATCCAGAATAGGATTTTAAAACTTTGATTTTCTGATGAAAACCTGGTTGAAATGCACGATTTTCAGTGTGTAAACGCAAATTCAGATACTTTACAATAGGCATTCAAATCTTTGATTTTTAGTAGTAAACAGTGTTGAAATGCATGATTTTCAATGCGAAAACGCAAATCCAGAAACATAGGCTTTCAAATCTTTGATTTTCAGTAGAAAACCGGGTTGCAATGCTTGATTATCTGTGTGTAACGCAAATCCAGAAACTTTACAATAGGATTTCAAATCTTTGATTTTCTGTTGAAAACAGTTTTGTAATGCACGATTTTCAGTAGAAAATGAAATCCAGATACTTTACAATAGAATTTCAAATTTTTGATTTTCTGATGAAATCCGGGTTGAAATGCACTATTTTCAGTGTGTAAACGCAAATCCAGAAACATAGGCTTTCAAATCTTAGATTTTCAGTAGAAAACCGGGTTGGAAAGCTTGATTATCTGTGTGTAAACCCAAATCCAGAAACTTTACAATAGGATTTCAAATCTTTGATTTGCAGTAGAAAACAGTTTGTAAATGCACGATTTTCAATGGGAAAACAAAAATCCAGAAAACAAAAATCCAGGCATTCAAATCTTTGATTTTCAGTAGTAAACAGTGTTGAAATGCATGATTTTCAATGCGAAAACGCAAATACAGAAACATAGGCTTTAAAATCTTTGATTTTCAGTAGTAAACAGTGTTCAAATGCACGATTATCAGTGTGTAAACGCAAATCCAGAATAGGATTTTAAATCTTTGATTTTCTGATGAAAACCGGGTTGAAATGCACGATTTTCAGTGTAAACGCAAATCCAGATACTTTACAATAGGCATTCAAATCTTGGATTTTCTGTTGAAAACAGTGTTGAAATGCATGATTTTCAGTGTGTAAACGCAAATCCAGAAGCATAGGCTTTCAAATCTTTGATTTTCAGTAGAAAACCGGGGGGGAATGCTTGATTATCTGTGTGTAAACCCAAATCCAGAAACTTTACAATAGGATTTCAAATCTTTGATTTGCAGTAGAAAACAGTTTGTAAATGCACGATTTTCAATGGGAAAACAAAAATCCAGAAACTTTACAATAGGATTTCAAATCTTTGATTTTCAGTAGTAAACAGTGTTGAAATGCATGATTTTCAATGCGAAAACGCAAATCCAGAAACATAGGCTTTCAAATCTTTGATTTTCAGTAGTAAACAGTGTTGAAATGCACGATTATCAGTGTGTAAACGCAAATCCAGAATAGGATTTTAAATCTTTGATTTTCTGATGAAAACCGGGTTGAAATGCACGATTTTCAGTGTAAACGCAAATCCAGATACTTTACAATAGGCATTCAAATCTTGGATTTTCTGTTGAAAACAGTGTTGAAATGCATGATTTTCAGTGTGTAAACGCAAATCCAGAACCATAGGCTTTCAAATCTTTGATTTTCAGTAGAAAACCGGGGGGGAATGCTTGATTATCTGTGTGTAAACCCAAATCCAGAAACTTTACAATAGGATTTCAAATCTTTGATTTGCAGTAGAAAACAGTTTGTAAATGCACGATTTTCAATGGGAAAACAAAAATCCAGAAACTTTACAATAGGCATTCAAATCTTTGATTTTCAGTAGTAAACAGTGTTGAAATGCCTGATTTTCAATGCGAAAACGCAAATCCAGAAACATAGGCTTTCAAATCTTTGATTTTCAGTAGAAAACCGGGTTGGAATGCTTGATTATCTGTGTGTAAACCCAAATCCAGAAACTTTACAATAGGATTTCAAATCTTTGATTTGCAGTAGAAAACAGTTTGTAAATGCACGATTTTCAATGCGAAAACCAAATTCAGAAACTTTACCGCAGGCTTTCAAATCTTTGATTTTCTGATGAAAACCTGGTTGAAATGCACGATTTTCAGTGCGAAAACGCAAATACAGAAACATTACAATAGGCTTTAAAATCTTTGATTTTCAGTAGTAAACAGTGTTGAAATGCACGATTATCAGTGTTTACGCAAATCCAGAATAGGATTTTGAAACTTTGATTTTCTGATGAAAACCGGGTTGAAATGCACGATTTTCAGATACTTTACAATAGGCATTCAAATCTTGGATTTTCTGTTGAAAACAGTGTTGAAATGCATGATTATCAGTGTGTAAACGCAAATCCAGAATAGGATTTTAAAACTTTGATTTTCTGATGATTTTCAGTAGTAAACAGTGTTGAAATGCACGATTATCAGTGTGTAAACGTAAATCCAGAATAGGATTTTAAAACTTTGATTTTCTGATGAAAACCTGGTTGAAATGCACGATTTTCAGTGTGTAAACGCAAATTCAGATACTTTACAATAGGCATTCAAATCTTTGATTTTCAGTAGTAAACAGTGTTGAAATGCATGATTTTCAATGCGAAAACGCAAATACAGAAACATAGGCATTCAAATCTTTGATTTTCAGTAGTAAACCGGGTTGCAATGCTTGATTGTGTGTAACGCAAATCCAGAAACTTTACAATAGGATTTCAAATCTTTGATTTGCAGTAGAAAACAGTTTGTAAATGCACGATTTTCAATGCGAAAACCAAATCCAGAAACTTTACAATAGGCATTCAAATCTTTGATTTTCAGTAGTAAACAGTGTTGAAATGCACGATTTTCAGTGTGTAAACGCAAATTCAGATACTTTACAATAGGCATTCAAATCTTTGATTTTTAGTAGTAAACAGTGTTGAAATGCATGATTTTCAATGCGAAAACGCAAATCCAGAAACATAGGCTTTCAAATCTTTGATTTTCAGTAGAAAACCGGGTTGCAATGCTTGATTATCTGTGTGTAACGCAAATCCAGAAACTTTACAATAGGATTTCAAATCTTTGATTTTCTGTTGAAAACAGTGTTGTAATGCACGATTTTCAGTAGAAAATGAAATCCAGATACTTTACAATAGAATTTCAAATTTTTGATTTTCTGATGAAATCCGGGTTGAAATGCACTATTTTCAGTGTGTAAACGCAAATCCAGAAACATAGGCTTTCAAATCTTAGATTTTCAGTAGAAAACCGGGTTGGAAAGCTTGATTATCTGTGTGTAAACCCAAATCCAGAAACTTTACAATAGGATTTCAAATCTTTGATTTGCAGTAGAAAACAGTTTGTAAATGCACGATTTTCAATGGGAAAACAAAAATCCAGAAAACAAAAATCCAGGCATTCAAATCTTTGATTTTCAGTAGTAAACAGTGTTGAAATGCATGATTTTCAATGCGAAAACGCAAATACAGAAACATTACAATAGGCTTTAAAATCTTTGATTTTCAGTAGTAAACAGTGTTGAAATGCATGATTTTCAATGCGAAAACGCAAATCCAGAAACATAGGCTTTCAAATCTTTGATTTTCAGTAGAAAACCGGGTTGCAATGCTTGATTATCTGTGTGTAAACCCAAATCCAGAAACTTTACAATAGGATTTCAAATCTTTGATTTGCAGTAGAAAACAGTTTGTAAATGCACGATTTTCAATGCGAAAACCAAATCCAGAAACTTTACCGCAGGCTTTCAAATCTTTGATTTTCTGATGAAAACCTGGTTGAAATGCACGATTTTCAGTGTGTAAACGCAAATTCAGATACTTTACAATAGGCATTCACATCTTTGATTTTCAGTAGTAAACAGTGTTGAAATGCATGATTTTCAATGCGAAAACGCAAATCCAGAAACATAGGCTTTCAAATCTTTGATTTTCAGTAGAAAACCGGGTTGCAATGCTTGATTATCTGTGTGTAACGCAAATCCAGAAACTTTACAATAGGATTTCAAATCTTTGATTTGCAGTAGAAAACAGTTTGTAAATGCACGATTTTCAATGCGAAAACAAAAATCCAGAAACTTTACCGCAGGCTTTCAAATCTTTGATTTTCAGTAGTAAACAGTGTTGAAATGCATGATTTTCAATGCGAAAACGCAAATACAGAAACATTACAATAGGCTTTAAAATCTTTGATTTTCAGTAGTAAACAGTGTTGAAATGCACGATTATCAGTGTGTAAACGCAAATCCAGAATAGGATTTTAAAACTTTGATTTTCTGATGAAAACCGGGTTGAAATGCACGATTTTCAGATACTTTACAATAGGCATTCAAATCTTGGATTTTCTGTTGAAAACAGTGTTTAAATGCATGATTTTCAGTGTGTAAACGCAAATCCAGAACCATAGGCTTTCAAATCTTTGATTTTCAGTAGAAAACCGGGGGGGAATGCTTGATTATCTGTGTGTAAACCCAAATCCAGAAACTTTACAATAGGATTTCAAATCTTTGATTTGCAGTAGAAAACAGTTTGTAAATGCACGATTTTCAATGGGAAAACAAAAATCCAGAAACTTTACCGCAGTTTGTAAATGCACGATTTTCAATGCGAAAACGCAAATACAGAAACATTACAATAGGCTTTAAAATCTTTGATTTTCAGTAGTAAACAGTGTTGAAATGCACGATTATCAGTGTGTAAACGTAAATCCAGAATAGGATTTTAAAACTTTGATTTTCTGATGATTTTCAGTAGTAAACAGTGTTGAAATGCACGATTATCAGTGTGTAAACGTAAATCCAGAATAGGATTTTAAAACTTTGATTTTCTGATGAAAACCTGGTTGAAATGCACGATTTTCAGTGTGTAAACGCAAATTCAGATACTTTACAATAGGCATTCAAATCTTTGATTTTCAGTAGTAAACAGTGTTGAAATGCATGATTTTCAATGCGAAAACGCAAATACAGAAACATAGGCTTTCAAATCTTTGATTTTCAGTAGTAAACCGGGTTGCAATGCTTGATTATCTGTGTGTAACGCAAATCCAGAAACTTTACAATAGGATTTCAAATCTTTGATTTGCAGTAGAAAACAGTTTGTAAATGCACGATTTTCAATGCGAAAACAAAAATCCAGAAACTTTACCGCAGGCTTTCAAATCTTTGATTTTCAGTAGTAAACAGTGTTGAAATGCATGATTTTCAATGCGAAAACGCAAATACAGAAACATTACAATAGGCTTTAAAATCTTTGATTTTCAGTAGTAAACAGTGTTGAAATGCACGATTATCAGTGTGTAAACGCAAATCCAGAATAGGATTTTAAAACTTTGATTTTCTGATGAAAACCGGGTTGAAATGCACGATTTTCAGATACTTTACAATAGGCATTCAAATCTTGGATTTTCTGTTGAAAACAGTGTTGAAATGCATGATTTTCAGTGTGTAAACGCAAATCCAGAACCATAGGCTTTCAAATCTTTGATTTTCAGTAGAAAACCGGGGGGGAATGCTTGATTATCTGTGTGTAAACCCAAATCCAGAAACTTTACAATAGGATTTCAAATCTTTGATTTGCAGTAGAAAACAGTTTGTAAATGCACGATTTTCAATGGGAAAACAAAAATCCAGAAACTTTACCGCAGTTTGTAAATGCACGATTTTCAATGCGAAAACGCAAATACAGAAACATTACAATAGGCTTTAAAATCTTTGATTTTCAGTAGTAAACAGTGTTGAAATGCACGATTATCAGTGTGTAAACGTAAATCCAGAATAGGATTTTAAAACTTTGATTTTCTGATGATTTTCAGTAGTAAACAGTGTTGAAATGCACGATTATCAGTGTGTAAACGTAAATCCAGAATAGGATTTTAAAACTTTGATTTTCTGATGAAAACCTGGTTGAAATGCACGATTTTCAGTGTGTAAACGCAAATTCAGATACTTTACAATAGGCATTCAAATCTTTGATTTTCAGTAGTAAACAGTGTTGAAATGCATGATTTTCAATGCGAAAACGCAAATACAGAAACATAGGCTTTCAAATCTTTGATTTTCAGTAGTAAACCGGGTTGCAATGCTTGATTATCTGTGTGTAACGCAAATCCAGAAACTTTACAATAGGATTTCAAATCTTTGATTTGCAGTAGAAAACAGTTTGTAAATGCACGATTTTCAATGCGAAAACAAAAATCCAGAAACTTTACCGCAGGCTTTCAAATCTTTGATTTTCAGTAGTAAACAGTGTTGAAATGCATGATTTTCAATGCGAAAACGCAAATACAGAAACATTACAATAGGCTTTAAAATCTTTGATTTTCAGTAGTAAACAGTGTTGAAATGCACGATTATCAGTGTGTAAACGCAAATCCAGAATAGGATTTTAAAACTTTGATTTTCTGATGAAAACCGGGTTGAAATGCACGATTTTCAGTGTGTAAACGCAAATCCAGATACTTTACAATAGGCATTCAAATCTTGGATTTTCTGTTGAAAACAGTGTTGAAATGCATGATTTTCAGTGTGTAAACGCAAATCCAGAACCATAGGCTTTCAAATCTTTGATTTTCAGTAGAAAACCGGGGGGGAATGCTTGATTATCTGTGTGTAAACCCAAATCCAGAAACTTTACAATAGGATTTCACATCTTTGATTTGCAGTAGAAAACAGTTTGTAAATGCACGATTTTCAATGGGATAACAAAAATCCAGAAACTTTACAATAGGTTTTCAAATCTTTGATTTGCAGTAGAAAACAGTTTGTAAATGCACGATTTTCAATGCGAAAACAAAAATCCAGAAACTTTACCGCAGGCTTTCAAATCTTTGATTTTCTGATGAAAACCGGGTTGAAATGCACGATTTTCAGTGTGTAAACGCAAATCCAGAAACTTTACAATAGGATTTCAAATCTTTGATTTGCAGTAGAAAACAGTTTGTAAATGCACGATTTTCAATGGGAAAACAAAAATCCAGAAACTTTACCGCAGGCTTTCAAATCTTTGATTTTCTGATGAAAACCTGGTTGAAATGCACGATTTTCAGTGTGTAAACGCAAATTCAGATACTTTACAATAGGCTTTCAAATCTTTGATTTTCAGTAGAAAACCGGGTTGCAATGCTTGATTATCTGTGTGTAACGCAAATCCAGAAACTTTACAATAGGATTTCAAATCTTTGATTTTCAGTAGAAAACCGGGTTGCAATGCTTGATTATCTGTGTGTAAACTCAAATCCAGAAACTTTACAATAGGATTTCAAATCTTTGATTTGCAGTAGAAAACAGTTTGTAAATGCACGATTTTCAATGCGAAAACCAAATCCAGAAACTTTACCGCAGGCTTTCAAATCTTTGATTTTCTGATGAAAACCTGGTTGAAATGCACGATTTTCAGTGTGTAAACGCAAATTCAGATACTTTACAATAGGCATTCACATCTTTGATTTTCAGTAGTAAACAGTGTTGAAATGCATGATTTTCAATGCGAAAACGCAAATCCAGAAACATAGGCTTTCAAATCTTTGATTTTCAGTAGAAAACCGGGTTGCAATGCTTGATTATCTGTGTGTAACGCAAATCCAGAAACTTTACAATAGGATTTCAAATCTTTGATTTGCAGTAGAAAACAGTTTGTAAATGCACGATTTTCAATGCGAAAACAAAAATCCAGAAACTTTACCGCAGGCTTTCAAATCTTTGATTTTCAGTAGTAAACAGTGTTGAAATGCATGATTTTCAATGCGAAAACGCAAATCCAGAAACATAGGCTTTCAAATCTTTGATTTTCAGTAGAAAACCGGGTTGCAATGCTTGATTATCTGTGTGTAAACCCAAATCCAGAAACTTTACAATAGGATTTCAAATCTTTGATTTGCAGTAGAAAACAGTTTGTAAATGCACGATTTTCAATGCGAAAACCAAATCCAGAAACTTTACCGCAGGCTTTCAAATCTTTGATTTTCTGATGAAAACCTGGTTGAAATGCACGATTTTCAGTGTGTAAACGCAAATTCAGATACTTTACAATAGGCATTCACATCTTTGATTTTCAGTAGTAAACAGTGTTGAAATGCATGATTTTCAATGCGAAAACGCAAATCCAGAAACATAGGCTTTCAAATCTTTGATTTTCAGTAGAAAACCGGGTTGAAATGCTTGATTATCTGTGTGTAACGCAAATCCAGAAACTTTACAATAGGATTTCAAATCTTTGATTTGCAGTAGAAAACAGTTTGTAAATGCACGATTTTCAATGCGAAAACAAAAATCCAGAAACTTTACCGCAGGCTTTCAAATCTTTGATTTTCAGTAGTAAACAGTGTTGAAATGCATGATTTTCAATGCGAAAACGCAAATACAGAAACATTACAATAGGCTTTAAAATCTTTGATTTTCAGTAGTAAACAGTGTTGAAATGCACGATTATCAGTGTGTAAACGCAAATCCAGAATAGGATTTTAAAACTTTGATTTTCTGATGAAAACCGGGTTGAAATGCACGATTTTCAGATACTTTACAATAGGCATTCAAATCTTGGATTTTCTGTTGAAAACAGTGTTTAAATGCATGATTTTCAGTGTGTAAACGCAAATCCAGAAGCATAGGCTTTCATATCTTTGATTTTCAGTAGAAAACCGGGGGGGGAATGCTTGATTATCTGTGTGTAAACCCAAATCCAGAAACTTTACAATAGGATTTCAAATCTTTGATTTGCAGTAGAAAACAGTTTGTAAATGCACGATTTTCAATGGGAAAACAAAAATCCAGAAACTTTACCGCAGTTTGTAAATGCACGATTTTCAATGCGAAAACGCAAATACAGAAACATTACAATAGGCTTTAAAATCTTTGATTTTCAGTAGTAAACAGTGTTGAAATGCACGATTATCAGTGTGTAAACGTAAATCCAGAATAGGATTTTAAAACTTTGATTTTCTGATGATTTTCAGTAGTAAACAGTGTTGAAATGCACGATTATCAGTGTGTAAACGTAAATCCAGAATAGGATTTTAAAACTTTGATTTTCTGATGAAAACCTGGTTGAAATGCACGATTTTCAGTGTGTAAACGCAAATTCAGATACTTTACAATAGGCATTCAAATCTTTGATTTTCAGTAGTAAACAGTGTTGAAATGCATGATTTTCAATGCGAAAACGCAAATACAGAAACATAGGCTTTCAAATCTTTGATTTTCAGTAGTAAACCGGGTTGCAATGCTTGATTATCTGTGTGTAACGCAAATCCAGAAACTTTACAATAGGATTTCAAATCTTTGATTTGCAGTAGAAAACAGTTTGTAAATGCACGATTTTCAATGCGAAAACAAAAATCCAGAAACTTTACCGCAGGCTTTCAAATCTTTGATTTTCAGTAGTAAACAGTGCTGAAATGCATGATTTTCAATGCGAAAACGCAAATACAGAAACATTACAATAGGCTTTAAAATCTTTGATTTTCAGTAGTAAACAGTGTTGAAATGCACGATTATCAGTGTGTAAACGCAAATCCAGAATAGGATTTTAAAACTTTGATTTTCTGATGAAAACCGGGTTGAAATGCACGATTTTCAGTGTGTAAACGCAAATCCAGATACTTTACAATAGGCATTCAAATCTTGGATTTTCTGTTGAAAACAGTGTTGAAATGCATGATTTTCAGTGTGTAAACGCAAATCCAGAACCATAGGCTTTCAAATCTTTGATTTTCAGTAGAAAACCAGGGGGGAATGCTTGATTATCTGTGTGTAAACCCAAATCCAGAAACTTTACAATAGGATTTCACATCTTTGATTTGCAGTAGAAAACAGTTTGTAAATGCACGATTTTCAATGGGAAAACAAAAATCCAGAAACTTTACAATAGGTTTTCAAATCTTTGATTTGCAGTAGAAAACAGTTTGTAAATGCACGATTTTCAATGCGAAAACAAAAATCCAGAAACTTTACCGCAGGCTTTCAAATCTTTGATTTTCTGATGAAAACCGGGTTGAAATGCACGATTTTCAGTGTGTAAACGCAAATCCAGAAACTTTACAATAGGATTTCAAATCTTTGATTTGCAGTAGAAAACAGTTTGTAAATGCACGATTTTCAATGGGAAAACAAAAATCCAGAAACTTTACCGCAGGCTTTCAAATCTTTGATTTTCTGATGAAAACCTGGTTGAAATGCACGATTTTCAGTGTGTAAACGCAAATTCAGATACTTTACAATAGGCTTTCAAATCTTTGATTTTCAGTAGAAAACCGGGTTGCAATGCTTGATTATCTGTGTGTAACGCAAATCCAGAAACTTTACAATAGGATTTCAAATCTTTGATTTGCAGTAGAAAACAGTTTGTAAATGCACGATTTTCAATGGGAAAACAAAAATCCAGAAAACAAAAATCCAGGCATTCAAATCTTTGATTTTCAGTAGTAAACAGTGTTGAAATGCACGATTTGTGTGTAAACGCAAATCCAGAATAGGATTTTAAATCTTTGATTTTCTGATGAAAACCTGGTTGAAATGCACGATTTTCAGTGTGTAAACGCAAATTCAGATACTTTACAATAGGCATTCAAATCTTTGATTTTTAGTAGTAAACAGTGTTGAAATGCATGATTTTCAATGCGAAAACGCAAATCCAGAAACATAGGCTTTCAAATCTTTGATTTTCAGTAGAAAACCGGGTTGAAATGCTTGATTATCTGTGTGTAACGCAAATCCAGAAACTTTACAATAGGATTTCAAATCTTTGATTTTCTGTTGAAAACAGTGTTGTAATGCACGATTTTCAGTAGAAAATGAAATCCAGATACTTTACAATAGAATTTCAAATTTTTGATTTTCTGATGAAATCCGGGTTGAAATGCACTATTTTCAGTGTGTAAACGCAAATCCAGAAACATAGGCTTTCAAATCTTAGATTTTCAGTAGAAAACCGGGTTGGAAAGCTTGATTATCTGTGTGTAAACCCAAATCCAGAAACTTTACAATAGGATTTCAAATCTTTGATTTGCAGTAGAAAACAGTTTGTAAATGCACGATTTTCAATGGGAAAACAAAAATCCAGAAAACAAAAATCCAGGCATTCAAATCTTTGATTTTCAGTAGTAAACAGTGTTGAAATGCATGATTTTCAATGCGAAAACGCAAATACAGAAACATTACAATAGGCTTTAAAATCTTTGATTTTCAGTAGTAAACAGTGTTGAAATGCATGATTTTCAATGCGAAAACGCAAATCCAGAAACATAGGCTTTCAAATCTTTGATTTTCAGTAGAAAACCGGGTTGCAATGCTTGATTATCTGTGTGTAAACCCAAATCCAGAAACTTTACAATAGGATTTCAAATCTTTGATTTGCAGTAGAAAACAGTTTGTAAATGCACGATTTTCAATGCGAAAACCAAATCCAGAAACTTTACCGCAGGCTTTCAAATCTTTGATTTTCTGATGAAAACCTGGTTGAAATGCACGATTTTCAGTGTGTAAACGCAAATTCAGATACTTTACAATAGGCATTCACATCTTTGATTTTCAGTAGTAAACAGTGTTGAAATGCATGATTTTCAATGCGAAAACGCAAATCCAGAAACATAGGCTTTCAAATCTTTGATTTTCAGTAGAAAACCGGGTTGCAATGCTTGATTATCTGTGTGTAACGCAAATCCAGAAACTTTACAATAGGATTTCAAATCTTTGATTTGCAGTAGAAAACAGTTTGTAAATGCACGATTTTCAATGCGAAAACAAAAATCCAGAAACTTTACCGCAGGCTTTCAAATCTTTGATTTTCAGTAGTAAACAGTGTTGAAATGCATGATTTTCAATGCGAAAACGCAAATACAGAAACATTACAATAGGCTTTAAAATCTTTGATTTTCAGTAGTAAACAGTGTTGAAATGCACGATTATCAGTGTGTAAACGCAAATCCAGAATAGGATTTTAAAACTTTGATTTTCTGATGAAAACCGGGTTGAAATGCACGATTTTCAGTGTGTAAACGCAAATCCAGATACTTTACAATAGGCATTCAAATCTTGGATTTTCTGTTGAAAACAGTGTTGAAATGCATGATTTTCAGTGTGTAAACGCAAATCCAGAACCATAGGCTTTCAAATCTTTGATTTTCAGTAGAAAACCGGGGGGGAATGCTTGATTATCTGTGTGTAAACCCAAATCCAGAAACTTTACAATAGGATTTCACATCTTTGATTTGCAGTAGAAAACAGTTTGTAAATGCACGATTTTCAATGGGATAACAAAAATCCAGAAACTTTACAATAGGTTTTCAAATCTTTGATTTGCAGTAGAAAACAGTTTGTAAATGCACGATTTTCAATGCGAAAACAAAAATCCAGAAACTTTACCGCAGGCTTTCAAATCTTTGATTTTCTGATGAAAACCGGGTTGAAATGCACGATTTTCAGTGTGTAAACGCAAATCCAGAAACTTTACAATAGGATTTCAAATCTTTGATTTGCAGTAGAAAACAGTTTGTAAATGCACGATTTTCAATGGGAAAACAAAAATCCAGAAACTTTACCGCAGGCTTTCAAATCTTTGATTTTCTGATGAAAACCTGGTTGAAATGCACGATTTTCAGTGTGTAAACGCAAATTCAGATACTTTACAATAGGCTTTCAAATCTTTGATTTTCAGTAGAAAACCGGGTTGCAATGCTTGATTATCTGTGTGTAACGCAAATCCAGAAACTTTACAATAGGATTTCAAATCTTTGATTTTCAGTAGAAAACCGGGTTGCAATGCTTGATTATCTGTGTGTAAACCCAAATCCAGAAACTTTACAATAGGATTTCAAATCTTTGATTTGCAGTAGAAAACAGTTTGTAAATGCACGATTTTCAATGCGAAAACCAAATCCAGAAACTTTACCGCAGGCTTTCAAATCTTTGATTTTCTGATGAAAACCTGGTTGAAATGCACGATTTTCAGTGTGTAAACGCAAATTCAGATACTTTACAATAGGCATTCACATCTTTGATTTTCAGTAGTAAACAGTGTTGAAATGCATGATTTTCAATGCGAAAACGCAAATCCAGAAACATAGGCTTTCAAATCTTTGATTTTCAGTAGAAAACCGGGTTGCAATGCTTGATTATCTGTGTGTAACGCAAATCCAGAAACTTTACAATAGGATTTCAAATCTTTGATTTGCAGTAGAAAACAGTTTGTAAATGCACGATTTTCAATGCGAAAACAAAAATCCAGAAACTTTACCGCAGGCTTTCAAATCTTTGATTTTCAGTAGTAAACAGTGTTGAAATGCATGATTTTCAATGCGAAAACGCAAATACAGAAACATTACAATAGGCTTTAAAATCTTTGATTTTCAGTAGTAAACAGTGTTGAAATGCACGATTATCAGTGTGTAAACGCAAATCCAGAATAGGATTTTAAAACTTTGATTTTCTGATGAAAACCGGGTTGAAATGCACGATTTTCAGATACTTTACAATAGGCATTCAAATCTTGGATTTTCTGTTGAAAACAGTGTTTAAATGCATGATTTTCAGTGTGTAAACGCAAATCCAGAAGCATAGGCTTTCAAATCTTTGATTTTCAGTAGAAAACCGGGGGGGAATGCTTGATTATCTGTGTGTAAACCCAAATCCAGAAACTTTACAATAGGATTTCAAATCTTTGATTTGCAGTAGAAAACAGTTTGTAAATGCACGATTTTCAATGGGAAAACAAAAATCCAGAAACTTTACCGCAGTTTGTAAATGCACGATTTTCAATGCGAAAACGCAAATACAGAAACATTACAATAGGCTTTAAAATCTTTGATTTTCAGTAGTAAACAGTGTTGAAATGCACGATTATCAGTGTGTAAACGTAAATCCAGAATAGGATTTTAAAACTTTGATTTTCTGATGATTTTCAGTAGTAAACAGTGTTGAAATGCACGATTATCAGTGTGTAAACGTAAATCCAGAATAGGATTTTAAAACTTTGATTTTCTGATGAAAACCTGGTTGAAATGCACGATTTTCAGTGTGTAAACGCAAATTCAGATACTTTACAATAGGCATTCAAATCTTTGATTTTCAGTAGTAAACAGTGTTGAAATGCATGATTTTCAATGCGAAAACGCAAATACAGAAACATAGGCTTTCAAATCTTTGATTTTCAGTAGTAAACCGGGTTGCAATGCTTGATTATCTGTGTGTAACGCAAATCCAGAAACTTTACAATAGGATTTCAAATCTTTGATTTGCAGTAGAAAACAGTTTGTAAATGCACGATTTTCAATGCGAAAACAAAAATCCAGAAACTTTACCGCAGGCTTTCAAATCTTTGATTTTCAGTAGTAAACAGTGTTGAAATGCATGATTTTCAATGCGAAAACGCAAATACTGAAACATTACAATAGGCTTTAAAATCTTTGATTTTCAGTAGTAAACAGTGTTGAAATGCACGATTATCAGTGTGTAAACGCAAATCCAGAATAGGATTTTAAAACTTTGATTTTCTGATGAAAACCGGGTTGAAATGCACGATTTTCAGTGTGTAAACGCAAATCCAGATACTTTACAATAGGCATTCAAATCTTGGATTTTCTGTTGAAAACAGTGTTGAAATGCATGATTTTCAGTGTGTAAACGCAAATCCAGAACCATAGGCTTTCAAATCTTTGATTTTCAGTAGAAAACCGGGGGGGAATGCTTGATTATCTGTGTGTAAACCCAAATCCAGAAACTTTACAATAGGATTTCACATCTTTGATTTGCAGTAGAAAACAGTTTGTAAATGCACGATTTTCAATGGGATAACAAAAATCCAGAAACTTTACAATAGGTTTTCAAATCTTTGATTTGCAGTAGAAAACAGTTTGTAAATGCACGATTTTCAATGCGAAAACAAAAATCCAGAAACTTTACCGCAGGCTTTCAAATCTTTGATTTTCTGATGAAAACCGGGTTGAAATGCACGATTTTCAGTGTGTAAACGCAAATCCAGAAACTTTACAATAGGATTTCAAATCTTTGATTTGCAGTAGAAAACAGTTTGTAAATGCACGATTTTCAATGGGAAAACAAAAATCCAGAAACTTTACCGCAGGCTTTCAAATCTTTGATTTTCTGATGAAAACCTGGTTGAAATGCACGATTTTCAGTGTGTAAACGCAAATTCAGATACTTTACAATAGGCTTTCAAATCTTTGATTTTCAGTAGAAAACCGGGTTGCAATGCTTGATTATCTGTGTGTAACGCAAATCCAGAAACTTTACAATAGGATTTCAAATCTTTGATTTTCAGTAGAAAACCGGGTTGCAATGCTTGATTATCTGTGTGTAAACCCAAATCCAGAAACTTTACAATAGGATTTCAAATCTTTGATTTGCAGTAGAAAACAGTTTGTAAATGCACGATTTTCAATGCGAAAACCAAATCCAGAAACTTTACCGCAGGCTTTCAAATCTTTGATTTTCTGATGAAAACCTGGTTGAAATGCACGATTTTCAGTGTGTAAACGCAAATTCAGATACTTTACAATAGGCATTCACATCTTTGATTTTCAGTAGTAAACAGTGTTGAAATGCATGATTTTCAATGCGAAAACGCAAATCCAGAAACATAGGCTTTCAAATCTTTGATTTTCAGTAGAAAACCGGGTTGCAATGCTTGATTATCTGTGTGTAACGCAAATCCAGAAACTTTACAATAGGATTTCAAATCTTTGATTTGCAGTAGAAAACAGTTTGTAAATGCACGATTTTCAATGCGAAAACAAAAATCCAGAAACTTTACCGCAGGCTTTCAAATCTTTGATTTTCAGTAGTAAACAGTGTTGAAATGCCTGATTTTCAATGCGAAAACGCAAATCCAGAAACATAGGCTTTCAAATCTTTGATTTTCAGTAGAAAACCGGGTTGCAATGCTTGATTATCTGTGTGTAAACCCAAATCCAGAAACTTTACAATAGGATTTCAAATCTTTGATTTGCAGTAGAAAACAGTTTGTAAATGCACGATTTTCAATGCGAAAACCAAATCCAGAAACTTTACCGCAGGCTTTCAAATCTTTGATTTTCTGATGAAAACCTGGTTGAAATGCACGATTTTCAGTGTGTAAACGCAAATTCAGATACTTTACAATAGGCATTCACATCTTTGATTTTCAGTAGTAAACAGTGTTGAAATGCATGATTTTCAATGCGAAAACGCAAATCCAGAAACATAGGCTTTCAAATCTTTGATTTTCAGTAGAAAACCGGGTTGAAATGCTTGATTATCTGTGTGTAACGCAAATCCAGAAACTTTACAATAGGATTTCAAATCTTTGATTTGCAGTAGAAAACAGTTTGTAAATGCACGATTTTCAATGCGAAAACAAAAATCCAGAAACTTTACCGCAGGCTTTCAAATCTTTGATTTTCAGTAGTAAACAGTGTTGAAATGCATGATTTTCAATGCGAAAACGCAAATACAGAAACATTACAATAGGCTTTAAAATCTTTGATTTTCAGTAGTAAACAGTGTTGAAATGCACGATTATCAGTGTGTAAACGCAAATCCAGAATAGGATTTTAAAACTTTGATTTTCTGATGAAAACCGGGTTGAAATGCACGATTTTCAGATACTTTACAATAGGCATTCAAATCTTGGATTTTCTGTTGAAAACAGTGTTTAAATGCATGATTTTCAGTGTGTAAACGCAAATCCAGAAGCATAGGCTTTCATATCTTTGATTTTCAGTAGAAAACCGGGGGGGAATGCTTGATTATCTGTGTGTAAACCCAAATCCAGAAACTTTACAATAGGATTTCAAATCTTTGATTTGCAGTAGAAAACAGTTTGTAAATGCACGATTTTCAATGGGAAAACAAAAATCCAGAAACTTTACCGCAGTTTGTAAATGCACGATTTTCAATGCGAAAACGCAAATACAGAAACATTACAATAGGCTTTAAAATCTTTGATTTTCAGTAGTAAACAGTGTTGAAATGCACGATTATCAGTGTGTAAACGTAAATCCAGAATAGGATTTTAAAACTTTGATTTTCTGATGATTTTCAGTAGTAAACAGTGTTGAAATGCACGATTATCAGTGTGTAAACGTAAATCCAGAATAGGATTTTAAAACTTTGATTTTCTGATGAAAACCTGGTTGAAATGCACGATTTTCAGTGTGTAAACGCAAATTCAGATACTTTACAATAGGCATTCAAATCTTTGATTTTCAGTAGTAAACAGTGTTGAAATGCATGATTTTCAATGCGAAAACGCAAATACAGAAACATAGGCTTTCAAATCTTTGATTTTCAGTAGTAAACCGGGTTGCAATGCTTGATTATCTGTGTGTAACGCAAATCCAGAAACTTTACAATAGGATTTCAAATCTTTGATTTGCAGTAGAAAACAGTTTGTAAATGCACGATTTTCAATGCGAAAACAAAAATCCAGAAACTTTACCGCAGGCTTTCAAATCTTTGATTTTCAGTAGTAAACAGTGTTGAAATGCATGATTTTCAATGCGAAAACGCAAATACAGAAACATTACAATAGGCTTTAAAATCTTTGATTTTCAGTAGTAAACAGTGTTGAAATGCACGATTATCAGTGTGTAAACGCAAATCCAGAATAGGATTTTAAAACTTTGATTTTCTGATGAAAACCGGGTTGAAATGCACGATTTTCAGTGTGTAAACGCAAATCCAGATACTTTACAATAGGCATTCAAATCTTGGATTTTCTGTTGAAAACAGTGTTGAAATGCATGATTTTCAGTGTGTAAACGCAAATCCAGAACCATAGGCTTTCAAATCTTTGATTTTCAGTAGAAAACCGGGGGGGAATGCTTGATTATCTGTGTGTAAACCCAAATCCAGAAACTTTACAATAGGATTTCACATCTTTGATTTGCAGTAGAAAACAGTTTGTAAATGCACGATTTTCAATGGGAAAACAAAAATCCAGAAACTTTACAATAGGTTTTCAAATCTTTGATTTGCAGTAGAAAACAGTTTGTAAATGCACGATTTTCAATGCGAAAACAAAAATCCAGAAACTTTACCGCAGGCTTTCAAATCTTTGATTTTCTGATGAAAACCGGGTTGAAATGCACGATTTTCAGTGTGTAAACGCAAATCCAGAAACTTTACAATAGGATTTCAAATCTTTGATTTGCAGTAGAAAACAGTTTGTAAATGCACGATTTTCAATGGGAAAACAAAAATCCAGAAACTTTACCGCAGGCTTTCAAATCTTTGATTTTCTGATGAAAACCTGGTTGAAATGCACGATTTTCAGTGTGTAAACGCAAATTCAGATACTTTACAATAGGCTTTCAAATCTTTGATTTTCAGTAGAAAACCGGGTTGCAATGCTTGATTATCTGTGTGTAACGCAAATCCAGAAACTTTACAATAGGATTTCAAATCTTTGATTTGCAGTAGCAAACAGTTTGTAAATGCACGATTTTCAATGGGAAAACAAAAATCCAGAAACTTTACAATAGGCATTCAAATCTTTGATTTTCAGTAGTAAACAGTGTTGAAATGCACGATTTGTGTGTAAACGCAAATCCAGAATAGGATTTTAAATCTTTGATTTTCTGATGAAAACCTGGTTGAAATGCACGATTTTCAGTGTGTAAACGCAAATTCAGATACTTTACAATAGGCATTCAAATCTTTGATTTTTAGTAGTAAACAGTGTTGAAATGCATGATTTTCAATGCGAAAACGCAAATCCAGAAACATAGGCTTTCAAATCTTTGATTTTCAGTAGAAAACCGGGTTGCAATGCTTGATTATCTGTGTGTAACGCAAATCCAGAAACTTTACAATAGGATTTCAAATCTTTGATTTTCTGTTGAAAACAGTTTTGTAATGCACGATTTTCAGTAGAAAATGAAATCCAGATACTTTACAATAGAATTTCAAATTTTTGATTTTCTGATGAAATCCGGGTTGAAATGCACTATTTTCAGTGTGTAAACGCAAATCCAGAAACATAGGCTTTCAAATCTTAGATTTTCAGTAGAAAACCGGGTTGGAAAGCTTGATTATCTGTGTGTAAACCCAAATCCAGAAACTTTACAATAGGATTTCAAATCTTTGATTTGCAGTAGAAAACAGTTTGTAAATGCACGATTTTCAATGGGAAAACAAAAATCCAGAAACTTTACAATAGGATTTCAAATCTTTGATTTTCAGTAGTAAACAGTGTTGAAATGCATGATTTTCAATGCGAAAACGCAAATCCAGAAACATAGGCTTTCAAATCTTTGATTTTCAGTAGAAAACCGGGTTGGAATGCTTGATTATCTGTGTGTAAACCCAAATCCAGAAACTTTACAATAGGATTTCAAATCTTTGATTTGCAGTAGAAAACAGTTTGTAAATGCACGATTTTCAATGCGAAAACCAAATCCAGAAACTTTACCGCAGGCTTTCAAATCTTTGATTTTCTGATGAAAACCTGGTTTAAATGCACGATTTTCAGTGCGAAAACGCAAATACAGAAACATTACAATAGGCTTTAAAATCTTTGATTTTCAGTAGTAAACAGTGTTGAAATGCACGATTATCAGTGTGTAAACGCAAATCCAGAATAGGATTTTAAAACTTTGATTTTCTGATGAAAACCGGGTTGAAATGCACGATTTTCAGATACTTTACAATAGGCATTCAAATCTTGGATTTTCTGTTGAAAACAGTGTTGAAATGCATGATTTTCAGTGTGTAAACGCAAATCCAGAAACATAGGCTTTCAAATCTTAGATTTTCAGTAGAAAACCGGGGGGGAATGCTTGATTATCTGTGTGTAAACCCAAATCCAGAAACTTTACAATAGGATTTCAAATCTTTGATTTGCAGTAGAAAACAGTTTGTAAATGCACGATTTTCAATGGGAAAACAAAAATCCAGAAAACAAAAATCCAGGCATTCAAATCTTTGATTTTCAGTAGTAAACAGTGTTGAAATGCATGATTTTCAATGCGAAAACGCAAATACAGAAACATTACAATAGGCTTTAAAATCTTTGATTTTCAGTAGTAAACAGTGTTGAAATGCACGATTATCAGTGTGTAAACGCAAATCCAGAATAGGATTTTAAATCTTTGATTTTCTGATGAAAACCGGGTTGAAATGCACGATTTTCAGTGTAAACGCAAATCCAGATACTTTACAATAGGCATTCAAATCTTGGATTTTCTGTTGAAAACAGTGTTGAAATGCATGATTTTCAGTGTGTAAACGCAAATCCAGAACCATAGGCTTTCAAATCTTTGATTTTCAGTAGAAAACCGGGGGGGAATGCTTGATTATCTGTGTGTAAACCCAAATCCAGAAACTTTACAATAGGATTTCAAATCTTTGATTTGCAGTAGAAAACAGTTTGTAAATGCACGATTTTCAATGGGAAAACAAAAATCCAGAAACTTTACAATAGGCATTCAAATCTTTGATTTTCAGTAGTAAACAGTGTTGAAATGCCTGATTTTCAATGCGAAAACGCAAATCCAGAAACATAGGCTTTCAAATCTTTGATTTTCAGTAGAAAACCGGGTTGGAATGCTTGATTATCTGTGTGTAAACCCAAATCCAGAAACTTTACAATAGGATTTCAAATCTTTGATTTGCAGTAGAAAACAGTTTGTAAATGCACGATTTTCAATGCGAAAACCAAATCCAGAAACTTTACCGCAGGCTTTCAAATCTTTGATTTTCTGATGAAAACCTGGTTGAAATGCACGATTTTCAGTGCGAAAACGCAAATACAGAAACATTACAATAGGCTTTAAAATCTTTGATTTTCAGTAGTAAACAGTGTTGAAATGCACGATTATCAGTGTGTAAACGCAAATCCAGAATAGGATTTTAAAACTTTGATTTTCTGATGAAAACCGGGTTGAAATGCACGATTTTCAGATACTTTACAATAGGCATTCAAATCTTGGATTTTCTGTTGAAAACAGTGTTGAAATGCATGATTTTCAGTGTGTAAACGCAAATCCAGAAACATAGGCTTTCAAATCTTAGATTTTCAGTAGAAAACCGGGGGGGAATGCTTGATTATCTGTGTGTAAACCCAAATCCAGAAACTTTACAATAGGATTTCAAATCTTGGATTTGCAGTAGAAAACAGTTTGTAAATGCACGATTTTCAATGGGAAAACAAAAATCCAGAAACTTTACCGCAGTTTGTAAATGCACGATTTTCAATGCGAAAACGCAAATACAGAAACATTACAATAGGCTTTAAAATCTTTGATTTTCAGTAGTAAACAGTGTTGAAATGCACGATTATCAGTGTGTAAACGTAAATCCAGAATAGGATTTTAAAACTTTGATTTTCTGATGATTTTCAGTAGTAAACAGTGTTGAAATGCACGATTATCAGTGTGTAAACGTAAATCCAGAATCGGATTTTAAAACTTTGATTTTCTGATGAAAACCTGGTTGAAATGCACGATTTTCAGTGTGTAAACGCAAATTCAGATACTTTACAATAGGCATTCAAATCTTTGATTTTCAGTAGTAAACAGTGTTGAAATGCATGATTTTCAATGCGAAAACGCAAATACAGAAACATTACAATAGGCTTTAAAATCTTTGATTTTCAGTAGTAAACAGTGTTGAAATGCACTATTATCAGTGTGTAAACGCAAATCCAGAATAGGATTTTAAAACTTTGATTTTCTGATGATTTTCAGTAGTAAACAGTGTTGAAATGCACGATTATCAGTGTGTAAACGTAAATCCAGAATAGGATTTTAAAACTTTGATTTTCTGATGAAAACCTGGTTGAAATGCACGATTTTCAGTGTGTAAACGCAAATTCAGATACTTTACAATAGGCATTCACATCTTTGATTTTCAGTAGTAAACAGTGTTGAAATGCATGATTTTCAATGCGAAAACGCAAATCCAGAAACATAGGCTTTCAAATCTTTGATTTTCAGTAGAAAACCGGGTTGCAATGCTTGATTATCTGTGTGTAACGCAAATCCAGAAACTTTACAATAGGATTTCAAATCTTTGATTTGCAGTAGAAAACAGTTTGTAAATGCACGATTTTCAATGCGAAAACAAAAATCCAGAAACTTTACCGCAGGCTTTCAAATCTTTGATTTTCAGTAGTAAACAGTGTTGAAATGCATGATTTTCAATGCGAAAACGCAAATACAGAAACATTACAATAGGCTTTAAAATCTTTGATTTTCAGTAGTAAACAGTGTTGAAATGCACGATTATCAGTGTGTAAACGCAAATCCAGAATAGGATTTTAAAACTTTGATTTTCTTATGAAAACCGGGTTGAAATGCACGATTTTCAGATACTTTACAATAGGCATTCAAATCTTGGATTTTCTGTTGAAAACAGTGTTTAAATGCATGATTTTCAGTGTGTAAACGCAAATCCAGAACCATAGGCTTTCAAATCTTTGATTTTCAGTAGAAAACCGGGGGGGAATGCTTGATTATCTGTGTGTAAACCCAAATCCAGAAACTTTACAATAGGATTTCAAATCTTTGATTTGCAGTAGAAAACAGTTTGTAAATGCACGATTTTTAATGGGAAAACAAAAATCCAGAAACTTTACCGCAGTTTGTAAATGCACGATTTTCAATGCGAAAACGCAAATACAGAAACATTACAATAGGCTTTAAAATCTTTGATTTTCAGTAGTAAACAGTGTTGAAATGCACGATTATCAGTGTGTAAACTTAAATCCAGAATAGGATTTTAAAACTTTGATTTTCTGATGATTTTCAGTAGTAAACAGTGTTGAAATGCACGATTATCAGTGTGTAAACGTAAATCCAGAATAGGATTTTAAAACTTTGATTTTCTGATGAAAACCTGGTTGAAATGCACGATTTTCAGTGTGTAAACGCAAATTCAGATACTTTACAATAGGCATTCAAATCTTTGATTTTCAGTAGTAAACAGTGTTGAAATGCATGATTTTCAATGCGAAAACGCAAATACAGAAACATAGGCTTTCAAATCTTTGATTTTCAGTAGTAAACCGGGTTGCAATGCTTGATTATCTGTGTGTAACGCAAATCCAGAAACTTTACAATAGGATTTCAAATCTTTGATTTGCAGTAGAAAACAGTTTGTAAATGCACGATTTTCAATGCGAAAACAAAAATCCAGAAACTTTACCGCAGGCTTTCAAATCTTTGATTTTCAGTAGTAAACAGTGTTGAAATGCATGATTTTCAATGCGAAAACGCAAATACAGAAACATTACAATAGGCTTTAAAATCTTTGATTTTCAGTAGTAAACAGTGTTGAAATGCACGATTATCAGTGTGTAAACGCAAATCCAGAATAGGATTTTAAAACTTTGATTTTCTGATGAAAACCGGGTTGAAATGCACGATTTTCAGATACTTTACAATAGGCATTCAAATCTTGGATTTTCTGTTGAAAACAGTGTTGAAATGCATGATTTTCAGTGTGTAAACGCAAATCCAGAACCATAGGCTTTCAAATCTTTGATTTTCAGTAGAAAACCGGGGGGGAATGCTTGATTATCTGTGTGTAAACCCAAATCCAGAAACTTTACAATAGGATTTCAAATCTTTGATTTGCAGTAGAAAACAGTTTGTAAATGCACGATTTTCAATGGGAAAACAAAAATCCAGAAACTTTACCGCAGTTTGTAAATGCACGATTTTCAATGCGAAAACGCAAATACAGAAACATTACAATAGGCTTTAAAATCTTTGATTTTCAGTAGTAAACAGTGTTGAAATGCACGATTATCAGTGTGTAAACGTAAATCCAGAATAGGATTTTAAAACTTTGATTTTCTGATGATTTTCAGTAGTAAACAGTGTTGAAATGCACGATTATCAGTGTGTAAACGTAAATCCAGAATAGGATTTTAAAACTTTGATTTTCTGATGAAAACCTGGTTGAAATGCACGATTTTCAGTGTGTAAACGCAAATTCAGATACTTTACAATAGGCATTCAAATCTTTGATTTTCAGTAGTAAACAGTGTTGAAATGCATGATTTTCAATGCGAAAACGCAAATACAGAAACATAGGCTTTCAAATCTTTGATTTTCAGTAGTAAACCGGGTTGCAATGCTTGATTATCTGTGTGTAACGCAAATCCAGAAACTTTACAATAGGATTTCAAATCTTTGATTTGCAGTAGAAAACAGTTTGTAAATGCACGATTTTCAATGCGAAAACAAAAATCCAGAAACTTTACCGCAGGCTTTCAAATCTTTGATTTTCAGTAGTAAACAGTGTTGAAATGCATGATTTTCAATGCGAAAACGCAAATACAGAAACATTACAATAGGCTTTAAAATCTTTGATTTTCAGTAGTAAACAGTGTTGAAATGCACGATTATCAGTGTGTAAACGCAAATCCAGAATAGGATTTTAAAACTTTGATTTTCTGATGAAAACCGGGTTGAAATGCACGATTTTCAGTGTGTAAACGCAAATCCAGATACTTTACAATAGGCATTCAAATCTTGGATTTTCTGTTGAAAACAGTGTTGAAATGCATGATTTTCAGTGTGTAAACGCAAATCCAGAACCATAGGCTTTCAAATCTTTGATTTTCAGTAGAAAACCGGGGGGGAATGCTTGATTATCTGTGTGTAAACCCAAATCCAGAAACTTTACAATAGGATTTCACATCTTTGATTTGCAGTAGAAAACAGTTTGTAAATGCACGATTTTCAATGGGATAACAAAAATCCAGAAACTTTACAATAGGTTTTCAAATCTTTGATTTGCAGTAGAAAACAGTTTGTAAATGCACGATTTTCAATGCGAAAACAAAAATCCAGAAACTTTACCGCAGGCTTTCAAATCTTTGATTTTCTGATGAAAACCGGGTTGAAATGCACGATTTTCAGTGTGTAAACGCAAATCCAGAAACTTTACAATAGGATTTCAAATCTTTGATTTGCAGTAGAAAACAGTTTGTAAATGCACGATTTTCAATGGGAAAACAAAAATCCAGAAACTTTACCGCAGGCTTTCAAATCTTTGATTTTCTGATGAAAACCTGGTTGAAATGCACGATTTTCAGTGTGTAAACGCAAATTCAGATACTTTACAATAGGCTTTCAAATCTTTGATTTTCAGTAGAAAACCGGGTTGCAATGCTTGATTATCTGTGTGTAACGCAAATCCAGAAACTTTACAATAGGATTTCAAATCTTTGATTTTCAGTAGAAAACCGGGTTGCAATGCTTGATTATCTGTGTGTAAACTCAAATCCAGAAACTTTACAATAGGATTTCAAATCTTTGATTTGCAGTAGAAAACAGTTTGTAAATGCACGATTTTCAATGCGAAAACCAAATCCAGAAACTTTACCGCAGGCTTTCAAATCTTTGATTTTCTGATGAAAACCTGGTTGAAATGCACGATTTTCAGTGTGTAAACGCAAATTCAGATACTTTACAATAGGCATTCACATCTTTGATTTTCAGTAGTAAACAGTGTTGAAATGCATGATTTTCAATGCGAAAACGCAAATCCAGAAACATAGGCTTTCAAATCTTTGATTTTCAGTAGAAAACCGGGTTGCAATGCTTGATTATCTGTGTGTAACGCAAATCCAGAAACTTTACAATAGGATTTCAAATCTTTGATTTGCAGTAGAAAACAGTTTGTAAATGCACGATTTTCAATGCGAAAACAAAAATCCAGAAACTTTACCGCAGGCTTTCAAATCTTTGATTTTCAGTAGTAAACAGTGTTGAAATGCATGATTTTCAATGCGAAAACGCAAATCCAGAAACATAGGCTTTCAAATCTTTGATTTTCAGTAGAAAACCGGGTTGCAATGCTTGATTATCTGTGTGTAAACCCAAATCCAGAAACTTTACAATAGGATTTCAAATCTTTGATTTGCAGTAGAAAACAGTTTGTAAATGCACGATTTTCAATGCGAAAACCAAATCCAGAAACTTTACCGCAGGCTTTCAAATCTTTGATTTTCTGATGAAAACCTGGTTGAAATGCACGATTTTCAGTGTGTAAACGCAAATTCAGATACTTTACAATAGGCATTCACATCTTTGATTTTCAGTAGTAAACAGTGTTGAAATGCATGATTTTCAATGCGAAAACGCAAATCCAGAAACATAGGCTTTCAAATCTTTGATTTTCAGTAGAAAACCGGGTTGAAATGCTTGATTATCTGTGTGTAACGCAAATCCAGAAACTTTACAATAGGATTTCAAATCTTTGATTTGCAGTAGAAAACAGTTTGTAAATGCACGATTTTCAATGCGAAAACAAAAATCCAGAAACTTTACCGCAGGCTTTCAAATCTTTGATTTTCAGTAGTAAACAGTGTTGAAATGCATGATTTTCAATGCGAAAACGCAAATACAGAAACATTACAATAGGCTTTAAAATCTTTGATTTTCAGTAGTAAACAGTGTTGAAATGCACGATTATCAGTGTGTAAACGCAAATCCAGAATAGGATTTTAAAACTTTGATTTTCTGATGAAAACCGGGTTGAAATGCACGATTTTCAGATACTTTACAATAGGCATTCAAATCTTGGATTTTCTGTTGAAAACAGTGTTTAAATGCATGATTTTCAGTGTGTAAACGCAAATCCAGAAGCATAGGCTTTCATATCTTTGATTTTCAGTAGAAAACCGGGGGGGGAATGCTTGATTATCTGTGTGTAAACCCAAATCCAGAAACTTTACAATAGGATTTCAAATCTTTGATTTGCAGTAGAAAACAGTTTGTAAATGCACGATTTTCAATGGGAAAACAAAAATCCAGAAACTTTACCGCAGTTTGTAAATGCACGATTTTCAATGCGAAAACGCAAATACAGAAACATTACAATAGGCTTTAAAATCTTTGATTTTCAGTAGTAAACAGTGTTGAAATGCACGATTATCAGTGTGTAAACGTAAATCCAGAATAGGATTTTAAAACTTTGATTTTCTGATGATTTTCAGTAGTAAACAGTGTTGAAATGCACGATTATCAGTGTGTAAACGTAAATCCAGAATAGGATTTTAAAACTTTGATTTTCTGATGAAAACCTGGTTGAAATGCACGATTTTCAGTGTGTAAACGCAAATTCAGATACTTTACAATAGGCATTCAAATCTTTGATTTTCAGTAGTAAACAGTGTTGAAATGCATGATTTTCAATGCGAAAACGCAAATACAGAAACATAGGCTTTCAAATCTTTGATTTTCAGTAGTAAACCGGGTTGCAATGCTTGATTATCTGTGTGTAACGCAAATCCAGAAACTTTACAATAGGATTTCAAATCTTTGATTTGCAGTAGAAAACAGTTTGTAAATGCACGATTTTCAATGCGAAAACAAAAATCCAGAAACTTTACCGCAGGCTTTCAAATCTTTGATTTTCAGTAGTAAACAGTGCTGAAATGCATGATTTTCAATGCGAAAACGCAAATACAGAAACATTACAATAGGCTTTAAAATCTTTGATTTTCAGTAGTAAACAGTGTTGAAATGCACGATTATCAGTGTGTAAACGCAAATCCAGAATAGGATTTTAAAACTTTGATTTTCTGATGAAAACCGGGTTGAAATGCACGATTTTCAGTGTGTAAACGCAAATCCAGATACTTTACAATAGGCATTCAAATCTTGGATTTTCTGTTGAAAACAGTGTTGAAATGCATGATTTTCAGTGTGTAAACGCAAATCCAGAACCATAGGCTTTCAAATCTTTGATTTTCAGTAGAAAACCAGGGGGGAATGCTTGATTATCTGTGTGTAAACCCAAATCCAGAAACTTTACAATAGGATTTCACATCTTTGATTTGCAGTAGAAAACAGTTTGTAAATGCACGATTTTCAATGGGAAAACAAAAATCCAGAAACTTTACAATAGGTTTTCAAATCTTTGATTTGCAGTAGAAAACAGTTTGTAAATGCACGATTTTCAATGCGAAAACAAAAATCCAGAAACTTTACCGCAGGCTTTCAAATCTTTGATTTTCTGATGAAAACCGGGTTGAAATGCACGATTTTCAGTGTGTAAACGCAAATCCAGAAACTTTACAATAGGATTTCAAATCTTTGATTTGCAGTAGAAAACAGTTTGTAAATGCACGATTTTCAATGGGAAAACAAAAATCCAGAAACTTTACCGCAGGCTTTCAAATCTTTGATTTTCTGATGAAAACCTGGTTGAAATGCACGATTTTCAGTGTGTAAACGCAAATTCAGATACTTTACAATAGGCTTTCAAATCTTTGATTTTCAGTAGAAAACCGGGTTGCAATGCTTGATTATCTGTGTGTAACGCAAATCCAGAAACTTTACAATAGGATTTCAAATCTTTGATTTGCAGTAGAAAACAGTTTGTAAATGCACGATTTTCAATGGGAAAACAAAAATCCAGAAAACAAAAATCCAGGCATTCAAATCTTTGATTTTCAGTAGTAAACAGTGTTGAAATGCACGATTTGTGTGTAAACGCAAATCCAGAATAGGATTTTAAATCTTTGATTTTCTGATGAAAACCTGGTTGAAATGCACGATTTTCAGTGTGTAAACGCAAATTCAGATACTTTACAATAGGCATTCAAATCTTTGATTTTTAGTAGTAAACAGTGTTGAAATGCATGATTTTCAATGCGAAAACGCAAATCCAGAAACATAGGCTTTCAAATCTTTGATTTTCAGTAGAAAACCGGGTTGAAATGCTTGATTATCTGTGTGTAACGCAAATCCAGAAACTTTACAATAGGATTTCAAATCTTTGATTTTCTGTTGAAAACAGTGTTGTAATGCACGATTTTCAGTAGAAAATGAAATCCAGATACTTTACAATAGAATTTCAAATTTTTGATTTTCTGATGAAATCCGGGTTGAAATGCACTATTTTCAGTGTGTAAACGCAAATCCAGAAACATAGGCTTTCAAATCTTAGATTTTCAGTAGAAAACCGGGTTGGAAAGCTTGATTATCTGTGTGTAAACCCAAATCCAGAAACTTTACAATAGGATTTCAAATCTTTGATTTGCAGTAGAAAACAGTTTGTAAATGCACGATTTTCAATGGGAAAACAAAAATCCAGAAAACAAAAATCCAGGCATTCAAATCTTTGATTTTCAGTAGTAAACAGTGTTGAAATGCATGATTTTCAATGCGAAAACGCAAATACAGAAACATTACAATAGGCTTTAAAATCTTTGATTTTCAGTAGTAAACAGTGTTGAAATGCATGATTTTCAATGCGAAAACGCAAATCCAGAAACATAGGCTTTCAAATCTTTGATTTTCAGTAGAAAACCGGGTTGCAATGCTTGATTATCTGTGTGTAAACCCAAATCCAGAAACTTTACAATAGGATTTCAAATCTTTGATTTGCAGTAGAAAACAGTTTGTAAATGCACGATTTTCAATGCGAAAACCAAATCCAGAAACTTTACCGCAGGCTTTCAAATCTTTGATTTTCTGATGAAAACCTGGTTGAAATGCACGATTTTCAGTGTGTAAACGCAAATTCAGATACTTTACAATAGGCATTCACATCTTTGATTTTCAGTAGTAAACAGTGTTGAAATGCATGATTTTCAATGCGAAAACGCAAATCCAGAAACATAGGCTTTCAAATCTTTGATTTTCAGTAGAAAACCGGGTTGCAATGCTTGATTATCTGTGTGTAACGCAAATCCAGAAACTTTACAATAGGATTTCAAATCTTTGATTTGCAGTAGAAAACAGTTTGTAAATGCACGATTTTCAATGCGAAAACAAAAATCCAGAAACTTTACCGCAGGCTTTCAAATCTTTGATTTTCAGTAGTAAACAGTGTTGAAATGCATGATTTTCAATGCGAAAACGCAAATACAGAAACATTACAATAGGCTTTAAAATCTTTGATTTTCAGTAGTAAACAGTGTTGAAATGCACGATTATCAGTGTGTAAACGCAAATCCAGAATAGGATTTTAAAACTTTGATTTTCTGATGAAAACCGGGTTGAAATGCACGATTTTCAGTGTGTAAACGCAAATCCAGATACTTTACAATAGGCATTCAAATCTTGGATTTTCTGTTGAAAACAGTGTTGAAATGCATGATTTTCAGTGTGTAAACGCAAATCCAGAACCATAGGCTTTCAAATCTTTGATTTTCAGTAGAAAACCGGGGGGGAATGCTTGATTATCTGTGTGTAAACCCAAATCCAGAAACTTTACAATAGGATTTCACATCTTTGATTTGCAGTAGAAAACAGTTTGTAAATGCACGATTTTCAATGGGATAACAAAAATCCAGAAACTTTACAATAGGTTTTCAAATCTTTGATTTGCAGTAGAAAACAGTTTGTAAATGCACGATTTTCAATGCGAAAACAAAAATCCAGAAACTTTACCGCAGGCTTTCAAATCTTTGATTTTCTGATGAAAACCGGGTTGAAATGCACGATTTTCAGTGTGTAAACGCAAATCCAGAAACTTTACAATAGGATTTCAAATCTTTGATTTGCAGTAGAAAACAGTTTGTAAATGCACGATTTTCAATGGGAAAACAAAAATCCAGAAACTTTACCGCAGGCTTTCAAATCTTTGATTTTCTGATGAAAACCTGGTTGAAATGCACGATTTTCAGTGTGTAAACGCAAATTCAGATACTTTACAATAGGCTTTCAAATCTTTGATTTTCAGTAGAAAACCGGGTTGCAATGCTTGATTATCTGTGTGTAACGCAAATCCAGAAACTTTACAATAGGATTTCAAATCTTTGATTTTCAGTAGAAAACCGGGTTGCAATGCTTGATTATCTGTGTGTAAACCCAAATCCAGAAACTTTACAATAGGATTTCAAATCTTTGATTTGCAGTAGAAAACAGTTTGTAAATGCACGATTTTCAATGCGAAAACCAAATCCAGAAACTTTACCGCAGGCTTTCAAATCTTTGATTTTCTGATGAAAACCTGGTTGAAATGCACGATTTTCAGTGTGTAAACGCAAATTCAGATACTTTACAATAGGCATTCACATCTTTGATTTTCAGTAGTAAACAGTGTTGAAATGCATGATTTTCAATGCGAAAACGCAAATCCAGAAACATAGGCTTTCAAATCTTTGATTTTCAGTAGAAAACCGGGTTGCAATGCTTGATTATCTGTGTGTAACGCAAATCCAGAAACTTTACAATAGGATTTCAAATCTTTGATTTGCAGTAGAAAACAGTTTGTAAATGCACGATTTTCAATGCGAAAACAAAAATCCAGAAACTTTACCGCAGGCTTTCAAATCTTTGATTTTCAGTAGTAAACAGTGTTGAAATGCATGATTTTCAATGCGAAAACGCAAATACAGAAACATTACAATAGGCTTTAAAATCTTTGATTTTCAGTAGTAAACAGTGTTGAAATGCACGATTATCAGTGTGTAAACGCAAATCCAGAATAGGATTTTAAAACTTTGATTTTCTGATGAAAACCGGGTTGAAATGCACGATTTTCAGATACTTTACAATAGGCATTCAAATCTTGGATTTTCTGTTGAAAACAGTGTTTAAATGCATGATTTTCAGTGTGTAAACGCAAATCCAGAAGCATAGGCTTTCAAATCTTTGATTTTCAGTAGAAAACCGGGGGGGAATGCTTGATTATCTGTGTGTAAACCCAAATCCAGAAACTTTACAATAGGATTTCAAATCTTTGATTTGCAGTAGAAAACAGTTTGTAAATGCACGATTTTCAATGGGAAAACAAAAATCCAGAAACTTTACCGCAGTTTGTAAATGCACGATTTTCAATGCGAAAACGCAAATACAGAAACATTACAATAGGCTTTAAAATCTTTGATTTTCAGTAGTAAACAGTGTTGAAATGCACGATTATCAGTGTGTAAACGTAAATCCAGAATAGGATTTTAAAACTTTGATTTTCTGATGATTTTCAGTAGTAAACAGTGTTGAAATGCACGATTATCAGTGTGTAAACGTAAATCCAGAATAGGATTTTAAAACTTTGATTTTCTGATGAAAACCTGGTTGAAATGCACGATTTTCAGTGTGTAAACGCAAATTCAGATACTTTACAATAGGCATTCAAATCTTTGATTTTCAGTAGTAAACAGTGTTGAAATGCATGATTTTCAATGCGAAAACGCAAATACAGAAACATAGGCTTTCAAATCTTTGATTTTCAGTAGTAAACCGGGTTGCAATGCTTGATTATCTGTGTGTAACGCAAATCCAGAAACTTTACAATAGGATTTCAAATCTTTGATTTGCAGTAGAAAACAGTTTGTAAATGCACGATTTTCAATGCGAAAACAAAAATCCAGAAACTTTACCGCAGGCTTTCAAATCTTTGATTTTCAGTAGTAAACAGTGTTGAAATGCATGATTTTCAATGCGAAAACGCAAATACTGAAACATTACAATAGGCTTTAAAATCTTTGATTTTCAGTAGTAAACAGTGTTGAAATGCACGATTATCAGTGTGTAAACGCAAATCCAGAATAGGATTTTAAAACTTTGATTTTCTGATGAAAACCGGGTTGAAATGCACGATTTTCAGTGTGTAAACGCAAATCCAGATACTTTACAATAGGCATTCAAATCTTGGATTTTCTGTTGAAAACAGTGTTGAAATGCATGATTTTCAGTGTGTAAACGCAAATCCAGAACCATAGGCTTTCAAATCTTTGATTTTCAGTAGAAAACCGGGGGGGAATGCTTGATTATCTGTGTGTAAACCCAAATCCAGAAACTTTACAATAGGATTTCACATCTTTGATTTGCAGTAGAAAACAGTTTGTAAATGCACGATTTTCAATGGGATAACAAAAATCCAGAAACTTTACAATAGGTTTTCAAATCTTTGATTTGCAGTAGAAAACAGTTTGTAAATGCACGATTTTCAATGCGAAAACAAAAATCCAGAAACTTTACCGCAGGCTTTCAAATCTTTGATTTTCTGATGAAAACCGGGTTGAAATGCACGATTTTCAGTGTGTAAACGCAAATCCAGAAACTTTACAATAGGATTTCAAATCTTTGATTTGCAGTAGAAAACAGTTTGTAAATGCACGATTTTCAATGGGAAAACAAAAATCCAGAAACTTTACCGCAGGCTTTCAAATCTTTGATTTTCTGATGAAAACCTGGTTGAAATGCACGATTTTCAGTGTGTAAACGCAAATTCAGATACTTTACAATAGGCTTTCAAATCTTTGATTTTCAGTAGAAAACCGGGTTGCAATGCTTGATTATCTGTGTGTAACGCAAATCCAGAAACTTTACAATAGGATTTCAAATCTTTGATTTTCAGTAGAAAACCGGGTTGCAATGCTTGATTATCTGTGTGTAAACCCAAATCCAGAAACTTTACAATAGGATTTCAAATCTTTGATTTGCAGTAGAAAACAGTTTGTAAATGCACGATTTTCAATGCGAAAACCAAATCCAGAAACTTTACCGCAGGCTTTCAAATCTTTGATTTTCTGATGAAAACCTGGTTGAAATGCACGATTTTCAGTGTGTAAACGCAAATTCAGATACTTTACAATAGGCATTCACATCTTTGATTTTCAGTAGTAAACAGTGTTGAAATGCATGATTTTCAATGCGAAAACGCAAATCCAGAAACATAGGCTTTCAAATCTTTGATTTTCAGTAGAAAACCGGGTTGCAATGCTTGATTATCTGTGTGTAACGCAAATCCAGAAACTTTACAATAGGATTTCAAATCTTTGATTTGCAGTAGAAAACAGTTTGTAAATGCACGATTTTCAATGCGAAAACAAAAATCCAGAAACTTTACCGCAGGCTTTCAAATCTTTGATTTTCAGTAGTAAACAGTGTTGAAATGCCTGATTTTCAATGCGAAAACGCAAATCCAGAAACATAGGCTTTCAAATCTTTGATTTTCAGTAGAAAACCGGGTTGCAATGCTTGATTATCTGTGTGTAAACCCAAATCCAGAAACTTTACAATAGGATTTCAAATCTTTGATTTGCAGTAGAAAACAGTTTGTAAATGCACGATTTTCAATGCGAAAACCAAATCCAGAAACTTTACCGCAGGCTTTCAAATCTTTGATTTTCTGATGAAAACCTGGTTGAAATGCACGATTTTCAGTGTGTAAACGCAAATTCAGATACTTTACAATAGGCATTCACATCTTTGATTTTCAGTAGTAAACAGTGTTGAAATGCATGATTTTCAATGCGAAAACGCAAATCCAGAAACATAGGCTTTCAAATCTTTGATTTTCAGTAGAAAACCGGGTTGAAATGCTTGATTATCTGTGTGTAACGCAAATCCAGAAACTTTACAATAGGATTTCAAATCTTTGATTTGCAGTAGAAAACAGTTTGTAAATGCACGATTTTCAATGCGAAAACAAAAATCCAGAAACTTTACCGCAGGCTTTCAAATCTTTGATTTTCAGTAGTAAACAGTGTTGAAATGCATGATTTTCAATGCGAAAACGCAAATACAGAAACATTACAATAGGCTTTAAAATCTTTGATTTTCAGTAGTAAACAGTGTTGAAATGCACGATTATCAGTGTGTAAACGCAAATCCAGAATAGGATTTTAAAACTTTGATTTTCTGATGAAAACCGGGTTGAAATGCACGATTTTCAGATACTTTACAATAGGCATTCAAATCTTGGATTTTCTGTTGAAAACAGTGTTTAAATGCATGATTTTCAGTGTGTAAACGCAAATCCAGAAGCATAGGCTTTCATATCTTTGATTTTCAGTAGAAAACCGGGGGGGAATGCTTGATTATCTGTGTGTAAACCCAAATCCAGAAACTTTACAATAGGATTTCAAATCTTTGATTTGCAGTAGAAAACAGTTTGTAAATGCACGATTTTCAATGGGAAAACAAAAATCCAGAAACTTTACCGCAGTTTGTAAATGCACGATTTTCAATGCGAAAACGCAAATACAGAAACATTACAATAGGCTTTAAAATCTTTGATTTTCAGTAGTAAACAGTGTTGAAATGCACGATTATCAGTGTGTAAACGTAAATCCAGAATAGGATTTTAAAACTTTGATTTTCTGATGATTTTCAGTAGTAAACAGTGTTGAAATGCACGATTATCAGTGTGTAAACGTAAATCCAGAATAGGATTTTAAAACTTTGATTTTCTGATGAAAACCTGGTTGAAATGCACGATTTTCAGTGTGTAAACGCAAATTCAGATACTTTACAATAGGCATTCAAATCTTTGATTTTCAGTAGTAAACAGTGTTGAAATGCATGATTTTCAATGCGAAAACGCAAATACAGAAACATAGGCTTTAAAATCTTTGATTTTCAGTAGTAAACCGGGTTGCAATGCTTGATTATCTGTGTGTAACGCAAATCCAGAAACTTTACAATAGGATTTCAAATCTTTGATTTGCAGTAGAAAACAGTTTGTAAATGCACGATTTTCAATGCGAAAACAAAAATCCAGAAACTTTACCGCAGGCTTTCAAATCTTTGATTTTCAGTAGTAAACAGTGTTGAAATGCATGATTTTCAATGCGAAAACGCAAATACAGAAACATTACAATAGGCTTTAAAATCTTTGATTTTCAGTAGTAAACAGTGTTGAAATGCACGATTATCAGTGTGTAAACGCAAATCCAGAATAGGATTTTAAAACTTTGATTTTCTGATGAAAACCGGGTTGAAATGCACGATTTTCAGTGTGTAAACGCAAATCCAGATACTTTACAATAGGCATTCAAATCTTGGATTTTCTGTTGAAAACAGTGTTGAAATGCATGATTTTCAGTGTGTAAACGCAAATCCAGAAGCATAGGCTTTCAAATCTTTGATTTTCAGTAGAAAACCGGGGGGGAATGCTTGATTATCTGTGTGTAAACCCAAATCCAGAAACTTTACAATAGGATTTCAAATCTTTGATTTGCAGTAGAAAACAGTTTGTAAATGCACGATTTTCAATGGGAAAACAAAAATCCAGAAACTTTACAATAGGATTTCAAATCTTTGATTTTCAGTAGTAAACAGTGTTGAAATGCATGATTTTCAATGCGAAAACGCAAATCCAGAAACATAGGCTTTCAAATCTTTGATTTTCAGTAGAAAACCGGGTTGGAATGCTTGATTATCTGTGTGTAAACCCAAATCCAGAAACTTTACAATAGGATTTCAAATCTTTGATTTGCAGTAGAAAACAGTTTGTAAATGCACGATTTTCAATGCGAAAACCAAATCCAGAAACTTTACCGCAGGCTTTCAAATCTTTGATTTTCTGATGAAAACCTGGTTTAAATGCACGATTTTCAGTGCGAAAACGCAAATACAGAAACATTACAATAGGCTTTAAAATCTTTGATTTTCAGTAGTAAACAGTGTTGAAATGCACGATTATCAGTGTGTAAACGCAAATCCAGAATAGGATTTTAAAACTTTGATTTTCTGATGAAAACCGGGTTGAAATGCACGATTTTCAGATACTTTACAATAGGCATTCAAATCTTGGATTTTCTGTTGAAAACAGTGTTGAAATGCATGATTTTCAGTGTGTAAACGCAAATCCAGAAACATAGGCTTTCAAATCTTAGATTTTCAGTAGAAAACCGGGGGGGAATGCTTGATTATCTGTGTGTAAACCCAAATCCAGAAACTTTACAATAGGATTTCAAATCTTTGATTTGCAGTAGAAAACAGTTTGTAAATGCACGATTTTCAATGGGAAAACAAAAATCCAGAAAACAAAAATCCAGGCATTCAAATCTTTGATTTTCAGTAGTAAACAGTGTTGAAATGCATGATTTTCAATGCGAAAACGCAAATACAGAAACATTACAATAGGCTTTAAAATCTTTGATTTTCAGTAGTAAACAGTGTTGAAATGCACGATTATCAGTGTGTAAACGCAAATCCAGAATAGGATTTTAAATCTTTGATTTTCTGATGAAAACCGGGTTGAAATGCACGATTTTCAGTGTAAACGCAAATCCAGATACTTTACAATAGGCATTCAAATCTTGGATTTTCTGTTGAAAACAGTGTTGAAATGCATGATTTTCAGTGTGTAAACGCAAATCCAGAACCATAGGCTTTCAAATCTTTGATTTTCAGTAGAAAACCGGGGGGGAATGCTTGATTATCTGTGTGTAAACCCAAATCCAGAAACTTTACAATAGGATTTCAAATCTTTGATTTGCAGTAGAAAACAGTTTGTAAATGCACGATTTTCAATGGGAAAACAAAAATCCAGAAACTTTACAATAGGCATTCAAATCTTTGATTTTCAGTAGTAAACAGTGTTGAAATGCCTGATTTTCAATGCGAAAACGCAAATCCAGAAACATAGGCTTTCAAATCTTTGATTTTCAGTAGAAAACCGGGTTGGAATGCTTGATTATCTGTGTGTAAACCCAAATCCAGAAACTTTACAATAGGATTTCAAATCTTTGATTTGCAGTAGAAAACAGTTTGTAAATGCACGATTTTCAATGCGAAAACCAAATCCAGAAACTTTACCGCAGGCTTTCAAATCTTTGATTTTCTGATGAAAACCTGGTTGAAATGCACGATTTTCAGTGCGAAAACGCAAATACAGAAACATTACAATAGGCTTTAAAATCTTTGATTTTCAGTAGTAAACAGTGTTGAAATGCACGATTATCAGTGTGTAAACGCAAATCCAGAATAGGATTTTAAAACTTTGATTTTCTGATGAAAACCGGGTTGAAATGCACGATTTTCAGATACTTTACAATAGGCATTCAAATCTTGGATTTTCTGTTGAAAACAGTGTTGAAATGCATGATTTTCAGTGTGTAAACGCAAATCCAGAAACATAGGCTTTCAAATCTTAGATTTTCAGTAGAAAACCGGGGGGGAATGCTTGATTATCTGTGTGTAAACCCAAATCCAGAAACTTTACAATAGGATTTCAAATCTTGGATTTGCAGTAGAAAACAGTTTGTAAATGCACGATTTTCAATGGGAAAACAAAAATCCAGAAACTTTACCGCAGTTTGTAAATGCACGATTTTCAATGCGAAAACGCAAATACAGAAACATTACAATAGGCTTTAAAATCTTTGATTTTCAGTAGTAAACAGTGTTGAAATGCACGATTATCAGTGTGTAAACGTAAATCCAGAATAGGATTTTAAAACTTTGATTTTCTGATGATTTTCAGTAGTAAACAGTGTTGAAATGCACGATTATCAGTGTGTAAACGTAAATCCAGAATCGGATTTTAAAACTTTGATTTTCTGATGAAAACCTGGTTGAAATGCACGATTTTCAGTGTGTAAACGCAAATTCAGATACTTTACAATAGGCATTCAAATCTTTGATTTTCAGTAGTAAACAGTGTTGAAATGCATGATTTTCAATGCGAAAACGCAAATACAGAAACATTACAATAGGCTTTAAAATCTTTGATTTTCAGTAGTAAACAGTGTTGAAATGCACTATTATCAGTGTGTAAACGCAAATCCAGAATAGGATTTTAAAACTTTGATTTTCTGATGATTTTCAGTAGTAAACAGTGTTGAAATGCACGATTATCAGTGTGTAAACGTAAATCCAGAATAGGATTTTAAAACTTTGATTTTCTGATGAAAACCTGGTTGAAATGCACGATTTTCAGTGTGTAAACGCAAATTCAGATACTTTACAATAGGCATTCACATCTTTGATTTTCAGTAGTAAACAGTGTTGAAATGCATGATTTTCAATGCGAAAACGCAAATCCAGAAACATAGGCTTTCAAATCTTTGATTTTCAGTAGAAAACCGGGTTGCAATGCTTGATTATCTGTGTGTAACGCAAATCCAGAAACTTTACAATAGGATTTCAAATCTTTGATTTGCAGTAGAAAACAGTTTGTAAATGCACGATTTTCAATGCGAAAACAAAAATCCAGAAACTTTACCGCAGGCTTTCAAATCTTTGATTTTCAGTAGTAAACAGTGTTGAAATGCATGATTTTCAATGCGAAAACGCAAATACAGAAACATTACAATAGGCTTTAAAATCTTTGATTTTCAGTAGTAAACAGTGTTGAAATGCACGATTATCAGTGTGTAAACGCAAATCCAGAATAGGATTTTAAAACTTTGATTTTCTTATGAAAACCGGGTTGAAATGCACGATTTTCAGATACTTTACAATAGGCATTCAAATCTTGGATTTTCTGTTGAAAACAGTGTTTAAATGCATGATTTTCAGTGTGTAAACGCAAATCCAGAACCATAGGCTTTCAAATCTTTGATTTTCAGTAGAAAACCGGGGGGGAATGCTTGATTATCTGTGTGTAAACCCAAATCCAGAAACTTTACAATAGGATTTCAAATCTTTGATTTGCAGTAGAAAACAGTTTGTAAATGCACGATTTTCAATGGGAAAACAAAAATCCAGAAACTTTACCGCAGTTTGTAAATGCACGATTTTCAATGCGAAAACGCAAATACAGAAACATTACAATAGGCTTTAAAATCTTTGATTTTCAGTAGTAAACAGTGTTGAAATGCACGATTATCAGTGTGTAAACGTAAATCCAGAATAGGATTTTAAAACTTTGATTTTCTGATGATTTTCAGTAGTAAACAGTGTTGAAATGCACGATTATCAGTGTGTAAACGTAAATCCAGAATAGGATTTTAAAACTTTGATTTTCTGATGAAAACCTGGTTGAAATGCACGATTTTCAGTGTGTAAACGCAAATTCAGATACTTTACAATAGGCATTCAAATCTTTGATTTTCAGTAGTAAACAGTGTTGAAATGCATGATTTTCAATGCGAAAACGCAAATACAGAAACATAGGCTTTCAAATCTTTGATTTTCAGTAGTAAACCGGGTTGCAATGCTTGATTATCTGTGTGTAACGCAAATCCAGAAACTTTACAATAGGATTTCAAATCTTTGATTTGCAGTAGAAAACAGTTTGTAAATGCACGATTTTCAATGCGAAAACAAAAATCCAGAAACTTTACCGCAGGCTTTCAAATCTTTGATTTTCAGTAGTAAACAGTGTTGAAATGCATGATTTTCAATGCGAAAACGCAAATACAGAAACATTACAATAGGCTTTAAAATCTTTGATTTTCAGTAGTAAACAGTGTTGAAATGCACGATTATCAGTGTGTAAACGTAAATCCAGAATAGGATTTTAAAACTTTGATTTTCTGATGAAAACCGGGTTGAAATGCACGATTTTCAGTGTGTAAACCCAAATCCAGAAACTTTACAATAGGATTTCAAATCTTTGATTTGCAGTAGAAAACAGTTTGTAAATGCACGATTTTCAATGGGAAAACAAAAATCCAGAAACTTTACAATAGGCATTCAAATCTTTGATTTTCAGTAGTAAACAGTGTTGAAATGCATGATTTTCAATGCGAAAACGCAAATCCAGAAACATAGGCTTTCAAAACTTTGATTTTCAGTAGAAAACCGGGTTGCAATGCTTGATTGTGTGTAACGCAAATCCAGAAACTTTACAATAGGATTTCAAATCTTTGATTTGCAGTAGAAAACAGTTTGTAAATGCACGATTTTCAATGCGAAAACCAAATCCAGAAACTTTACCGCAGGCTTTCAAATCTTTGATTTTCTGATGAAAACCTGGTTGAAATGCACGATTTTCAGTGTGTAAACGCAAATTCAGATACTTTACAATAGGCATTCAAATCTTTGATTTTTAGTAGTAAACAGTGTTGAAATGCATGATTTTCAATGCGAAAACGCAAATCCAGAAACATAGGCTTTCAAATCTTTGATTTTCAGTAGAAAACCGGGTTGCAATGCTTGATTATCTGTGTGTAACGCAAATCCAGAAACTTTACAATAGGATTTCAAATCTTTGATTTGCAGTAGAAAACAGTTTGTAAATGCAGGATTATCAGTGTGTAAACGCAAATCCAGAATAGGATTTTAAATCTTTGATTTTCTGATGAAAACCGGGTTGAAATGCACGATTTTCAGTGTGTAAACGCAAATCCAGATACTTTACAATAGGCATTCAAATCTTGGATTTTCTGTTGAAAACAGTGTTGAAATGCATGATTTTCAGTGTGTAAACGCAAATCCAGAAGCATAGGCTTTCAAATCTTTGATTTTCAGTAGAAAACCGGGGGGGAATGCTTGATTATCTGTGTGTAAACCCAAATCCAGAAACTTTACAATAGGATTTCAAATCTTTGATTTGCAGTAGAAAACAGTTTGTAAATGCACGATTTTCAATGGGAAAACAAAAATCCAGAAACTTTACAATAGGCATTCAAATCTTTGATTTTCAGTAGTAAACAGTGTTGAAATGCACGATTTTCAGTGTGTAAACGCAAATTCAGATACTTTACAATAGGCATTCAAATCTGTGATTTTTAGTAGTAAACAGTGTTGAAATGCATGATTTTCAATGCGAAAACGCAAATCCAGAAACATAGGCTTTCAAATCTTTGATTTTCAGTAGAAAACCGGGTTGCAATGCTTGATTATCTGTGTGTAACGCAAATCCAGAAACTTTACAATAGGATTTCAAATCTTTGATTTTCTGTTGAAAACAGTGTTGTAATGCACGATTTTCAGTAGAAAATGAAATCCAGATACTTTACAATAGAATTTCAAATTTTTATTTTCTGATGAAATCCGGGTTGAAATGCACTATTTTCAGTGTGTAAACGCAAATCCAGAAACATAGGCTTTCAAATCTTAGATTTTCAGTAGAAAACCGGGTTGGAAAGCTTGATTATCTGTGTGTAAACCCAAATCCAGAAACTTTACAATAGGATTTCAAATCTTTGATTTGCAGTAGAAAACAGTTTGTAAATGCACGATTTTCAATGGGAAAACAAAAATCCAGAAACTGATAGGCATTCAAATCTTTGATTTTCAGTAGTAAACAGTGTTGAAATGCATGATTTTCAATGCGAAAACGCAAATCCAGAAACATAGGCTTTCAAATCTTTGATTTTCAGTAGAAAACCGGGTTGCAATGCTTGATTATCTGTGTGTAAACCCAAATCCAGAAACTTTACAATAGGATTTCAAATCTTTGATTTGCAGTAGAAAACAGTTTGTAAATGCACGATTTTCAATGCGAAAACCAAATCCAGAAACTTTACCGCAGGCTTTCAAATTTTTGATTTTCAGTAGTAAACAGTGTTGAAATGCATGATTTTCAATGCGAAAACGCAAATCCAGAAACATAGGCTTTCAAAACTTTGATTTTCAGTAGAAAACCGGGTTGCAATGCTTGATTGTGTGTAACGCAAATCCAGAAACTTTACAATAGGATTTCAAATCTTTGATTTGCAGTAGAAAACAGTTTGTAAATGCACGATTTTCAATGCGAAAACCAAATCCAGAAACTTTACCGCAGGCTTTCAAATCTTTGATTTTCTGATGAAAACCTGGTTGAAATGCACGATTTTCAGTGTGTAAACGCAAATTCAGATACTTTACAATAGGCATTCAAATCTTTGATTTTTAGTAGTAAACAGTGTTGAAATGCATGATTTTCAATGCGAAAACGCAAATCCAGAAACATAGGCTTTCAAATCTTTGATTTTCAGTAGAAAACCGGGTTGCAATGCTTGATTATCTGTGTGTAACGCAAATCCAGAAACTTTACAATAGGATTTCAAATCTTTGATTTGCAGTAGAAAACAGTTTGTAAATGCACGATTATCAGTGTGTAAACGCAAATCCAGAATAGGATTTTAAATCTTTGATTTTCTGATGAAAACCGGGTTGAAATGCACGATTTTCAGTGTGTAAACGCAAATCCAGATACTTTACAATAGGCATTCAAATCTTGGATTTTCTGTTGAAAACAGTGTTGAAATGCATGATTTTCAGTGTGTAAACGCAAATCCAGAAGCATAGGCTTTCAAATCTTTGATTTTCAGTAGAAAACCGGGGGGGAATGCTTGATTATCTGTGTGTAAACCCAAATCCAGAAACTTTACAATAGGATTTCAAATCTTTGATTTGCAGTAGAAAACAGTTTGTAAATGCACGATTTTCAATGGGAAAACAAAAATCCAGAAACTTTACCGCAGTTTGTAAATGCACGATTTTCAATGCGAAAACGCAAATACAGAAACATTACAATAGGCTTTAAAATCTTTGATTTTCAGTAGTAAACAGTGTTGAAATGCACGATTATCAGTGTGTAAACGTAAATCCAGAATAGGATTTTAAAACTTTGATTTTCTGATGAAAACCTGGTTGAAATGCACGATTTTCAGTGTGTAAACGCAAATTCAGATACTTTACAATAGGCATTCAAATCTTTGATTTTCAGTAGTAAACAGTGTTGAAATGCATGATTTTCAATGCGAAAACGCAAATACAGAAACATTACAATAGGCTTTAAAATCTTTGATTTTCAGTAGTAAACAGTGTTGAAATGCACGATTATCAGTGTGTAAACGTAAATCCAGAATAGGATTTTAAAACTTTGATTTTCTGATGATTTTCAGTAGTAAACAGTGTTGAAATGCACGATTATCAGTGTGTAAACGTAAATCCAGAATAGGATTTTAAAACTTTGATTTTCTGATGAAAACCTGGTTGAAATGCACGATTTTCAGTGTGTAAACGCAAATTCAGATACTTTACAATAGGCATTCACATCTTTGATTTTCAGTAGTAAACAGTGTTGAAATGCATGATTTTCAATGCGAAAACGCAAATCCAGAAACATAGGCTTTCAAATCTTTGATTTTCAGTAGAAAACCGGGTTGCAATGCTTGATTATCTGTGTGTAACGCAAATCCAGAAACTTTACAATAGGATTTCAAATCTTTGATTTGCAGTAGAAAACAGTTTGTAAATGCACGATTTTCAATGCGAAAACAAAAATCCAGAAACTTTACCGCAGGCTTTCAAATCTTTGATTTTCAGTAGTAAACAGTGTTGAAATGCATGATTTTCAATGCGAAAACGCAAATACAGAAACATTACAATAGGCTTTAAAATCTTTGATTTTCAGTAGTAAACAGTGTTGAAATGCACGATTATCAGTGTGTAAACGTAAATCCAGAATAGGATTTTAAAACTTTGATTTTCTGATGATTTTCAGTAGTAAACAGTGTTGAAATGCACGATTATCAGTGTGTAAACGTAAATCCAGAATAGGATTTTAAAACTTTGATTTTCTGATGAAAACCTGGTTGAAATGCACGATTTTCAGTGTGTAAACGCAAATTCAGATACTTTACAATAGGCATTCACATCTTTGATTTTCAGTAGTAAACAGTGTTGAAATGCATGATTTTCAATGCGAAAACGCAAATCCAGAAACATAGGCTTTCAAATCTTTGATTTTCAGTAGAAAACCGGGTTGCAATGCTTGATTATCTGTGTGTAACGCAAATCCAGAAACTTTACAATAGGATTTCAAATCTTTGATTTGCAGTAGAAAACAGTTTGTAAATGCACGATTTTCAATGCGAAAACAAAAATCCAGAAACTTTACCGCAGGCTTTCAAATCTTTGATTTTCAGTAGTAAACAGTGTTGAAATGCATGATTTTCAATGCGAAAACGCAAATACAGAAACATTACAATAGGCTTTAAAATCTTTGATTTTCAGTAGTAAACAGTGTTGAAATGCACGATTATCAGTGTGTAAACGTAAATCCAGAATAGGATTTTAAAACTTTGATTTTCTGATGATTTTAAGTAGTAAACAGTGTTGAAATGCACGATTATCAGTGTGTAAACGTAAATCCAGAATAGGATTTTAAAACTTTGATTTTCTGATGAAAACCTGGTTGAAATGCACGATTTTCAGTGTGTAAACGCAAATTCAGATACTTTACAATAGGCATTCAAATCTTTGATTTTCAGTAGTAAACAGTGTTGAAATGCATGATTTTCAATGCGAAAACGCAAATACAGAAACATAGGCTTTCAAATCTTTGATTTTCAGTAGTAAACCGGGTTGCAATGCTTGATTATCTGTGTGTAACGCAAATCCAGATACTTTACAATAGGATTTCAAATCTTTGATTTGCAGTAGAAAACAGTTTGTAAATGCACGATTTTCAATGGGAAAACAAAAATCCAGAAACTTTACCGCAGGCTTTCAAATTTTTGATTTTCAGTAGTAAACAGTGTTGAAATGCATGATTTTCAATGCGAAAACGCAAATCCAGAAACATAGGCTTTCAAAACTTTGATTTTCAGTAGAAAACCGGGTTGCAATGCTTGATTGTGTGTAACGCAAATCCAGAAACTTTACAATAGGATTTCAAATCTTTGATTTGCAGTAGAAAACAGTTTGTAAATGCACGATTTTCAATGCGAAAACCAAATCCAGAAACTTTACCGCAGGCTTTCAAATCTTTGATTTTCTGATGAAAACCTGGTTGAAATGCACGATTTTCAGTGTGTAAACGCAAATTCAGATACTTTACAATAGGCATTCAAATCTTTGATTTTTAGTAGTAAACAGTGTTGAAATGCATGATTTTCAATGCGAAAACGCAAATCCAGAAACATAGGCTTTCAAATCTTTGATTTTCAGTAGAAAACCGGGTTGCAATGCTTGATTATCTGTGTGTAACGCAAATCCAGAAACTTTACAATAGGATTTCAAATCTTTGATTTGCAGTAGAAAACAGTTTGTAAATGCACGATTATCAGTGTGTAAACGCAAATCCAGAATAGGATTTTAAATCTTTGATTTTCTGATGAAAACCGGGTTGAAATGCACGATTTTCAGTGTGTAAACGCAAATCCAGATACTTTACAATAGGCATTCAAATCTTGGATTTTCTGTTGAAAACAGTGTTGAAATGCATGATTTTCAGTGTGTAAACGCAAATCCAGAAGCATAGGCTTTCAAATCTTTGATTTTCAGTAGAAAACCGGGGGGGAATGCTTGATTATCTGTGTGTAAACCCAAATCCAGAAACTTTACAATAGGATTTCAAATCTTTGATTTGCAGTAGAAAACAGTTTGTAAATGCACGATTTTCAATGGGAAAACAAAAATCCAGAAACTTTACAATAGGATTTCAAATCTTTGATTTACAGTAGAAAACAGTTTGTAAATGCACGATTTTCAATGCGAAAACAAAAATCCAGAAACTTTACCGCAGTTTGTAAATGCACGATTTTCAATGCGAAAACGCAAATACAGAAACATTACAATAGGCTTTAAAATCTTTGATTTTCAGTAGTAAACAGTGTTGAAATGCACGATTATCAGTGTGTAAACGTAAATCCAGAATAGGATTTTAAAACTTTGATTTTCTGATGATTTTCAGTAGTAAACAGTGTTGAAATGCACGATTATCAGTGTGTAAACGTAAATCCAGAATAGGATTTTAAAACTTTGATTTTCTGATGAAAACCTGGTTGAAATGCACGATTTTCAGTGTGTAAACGCAAATTCAGATACTTTACAATAGGCATTCAAATCTTTGATTTTCAGTAGTAAACAGTGTTGAAATGCATGATTTTCAATGCGAAAACGCAAATACAGAAACATTACAATAGGCTTTAAAATCTTTGATTTTCAGTAGTAAACAGTGTTGAAATGCACGATTATCAGTGTGTAAACGTAAATCCAGAATAGGATTTTAAAACTTTGATTTTCTGATGATTTTCAGTAGTAAACAGTGTTGAAATGCACGATTATCAGTGTGTAAACGTAAATCCAGAATAGGATTTTAAAACTTTGATTTTCTGATGAAAACCTGGTTGAAATGCACGATTTTCAGTGTGTAAACGCAAATTCAGATACTTTACAATAGGCATTCAAATCTTTGATTTTCAGTAGTAAACAGTGTTGAAATGCATGATTTTCAATGCGAAAACGCAAATACAGAAACATTACAATAGGCTTTAAAATCTTTGATTTTCAGTAGTAAACAGTGTTGAAATGCACGATTATCAGTGTGTAAACGTAAATCCAGAATAGGATTTTAAAACTTTGATTTTCTGATGATTTTCAGTAGTAAACAGTGTTGAAATGCACGATTATCAGTGTGTAAACGTAAATCCAGAATAGGATTTTAAAACTTTGATTTTCTGATGAAAACCTGGTTGAAATGCACGATTTTCAGTGTGTAAACGCAAATTCAGATACTTTACAATAGGCATTCAAATCTTTGATTTTCAGTAGTAAACAGTGTTGAAATGCATGATTTTCAATGCGAAAACGCAAATACAGAAACATTACAATAGGCTTTAAAATCTTTGATTTTCAGTAGTAAACAGTGTTGAAATGCACGATTATCAGTGTGTAAACGTAAATCCAGAATAGGATTTTAAAACTTTGATTTTCTGATGAAAACCTGGTTGAAATGCACGATTTTCAGTGTGTAAACGCAAATTCAGATACTTTACAATAGGCATTCAAATCTTTGATTTTTAGTAGTAAACAGTGTTGAAATGCATGATTTTCAATGCGAAAACGCAAATCCAGAAACATAGGCTTTCAAATCTTTGATTTTCAGTAGAAAACCGGGTTGCAATGCTTGATTATCTGTGTGTAACGCAAATCCAGAAACTTTACAATAGGATTTCAAATCTTTGATTTGCAGTAGAAAACAGTTTGTAAATGCACGATTTTCAATGGGAAAACAAAAATCCAGAAACTTTACAATAGGATTTCAAATCTTTGATTTGCAGTAGAAAACAGTTTGTAAATGCACGATTTTCAATGCGAAAACAAAAATCCAGAAACTTACCGCAGGCTTTCAAATCTTTGATTTTCTGATGAAAACAGGGTTGAAATGCACGATTTTCAGTGTGTAAACGCAAATCCAGAAACTTTACAATAGGATTTCAAATCTTTGATTTGCAGTAGAAAACAGTTTGTAAATGCACGATTTTCAATGGGAAAACAAAAATCCAGGCTTTCAAATCTTTGATTCTCTGATGAAAACCTAGTTGAAATGCACGATTTTCAGTGTGTAAACGCAAATTCAGATACTTTACAATAGGCATTCAAATCTTTGATAAACAGTGTTGAAATGCATGATTTTCAATGCGAAAACGCAAATCCAGAAACATAGGCTTTCAAATCTTTCATTTGCAGTAGAAAACCGGGTTGCAATGCTTGATTATCTGTGTGTAACGCAAATCCAGAAACTTTACAATAGGATTTCAAATCTTTGATTTGCAGTAGAAAACAGTTTGTAAATGCACGATTTTCAATGGGAAAACAAAAATCCAGAAACTTTACAATAGGCATTCAAATCTTTGATTTTCAGTAGTAAACAGTGTTGAAATGCACGATTATCAGTGTGTAAACGCAAATCCAGAATAGGATTTTAAATCTTTGATTTTCTGATGAAAACCTGGTTGAAATGCACGATTTTCAGTGTGTAAACGCAAATCCAGATACTTTACAATAGGCATTCAAATCTTGGATTTTCTGTTGAAAACAGTGTTGAAATGCATGATTTTCAGTGTGTAAACGCAAATCCAGAAGCATAGGCTTTCAAATCTTTGATTTTCAGTAGAAAACCGGCGGGGAATGCTTGATTATCTGTGTGTAAACCCAAATCCAGAAACTTTACAATAGGATTTCAAATCTTTGATTTGCAGTAGAAAACAGTTTGTAAATGCACGATTTTCAATGGGAAAACAAAAATCCAGAAACTTTACAATAGGCATTCAAATCTTTGATTTTCAGTAGTAAACAGTGTTGAAATGCATGATTTTCAATGCGAAAACACAAATCCAGAAACATAGGCTTTCAAATCTTTGATTTTCAGTAGAAAACCGGGTTGCAATGCTTGATTATCTGTGTGTAATGCAAATCCAGAATCTTTACAATAGGATTTCAAATCTTTGATTTGCAGTAGAAAACAGTTTGTAAATGCACGATTTTCAATGCGAAAACAAAAATCCAGAAACTTTACCGCAGGCTTTTAAATCTTTGATTTTCAGTAGTAAACAGTGTTGAAATGCACGATTATCAGTGTGTAAACGCAAATCCAGAATAGGATTTCAAATTTTTGATTTTCTGATTAAATCCGGGTTGAAATGCACGATTTTCAGTGTGTAAACGCAAATCCAGATACTTTACAATAGGCATTCAAATCTTGGATTTTCTGTTGAAAACAGTGTGTAAACGCAAATCTGTTGAAAACAGTGTGTAAACGCAAATCCAGAAACATAGGCTTTCAAATCTTTGATTTTCAGTAGAAAACCGGGTTGCAATGCTTGATTATCTGTGTGTAACGCAAATCCAGAAACTTTACAATAGGATTTCAAATCTTTGATTTTCTGTTGAAAACAGTGTTGTAATGCACGATTTTCAGTAGAAAACCAAATCCAGATACTTTACAATAGGATTTCAAATCTTTGATTTTCTGATGAAATCCGGGTTGAAATGCACGATTTTCAGTGTGTAAACGCAAATCCAGATACTTTACAATAGGCATTCAAATTTTGGATTTTCTGTTGAAAACAGTGTTGAAATGCATGATTTTCAGTGTGTAAACGCAAATCCAGAAACATAGGCTTTCAAATCTTAGATTTTCAGTAGAAAACCGGGTTGGAAAGCTTGATTATCTGTGTGTAAACCCAAATCCAGAAACTTTACAATAGGATTTCAAATCTTTGATTTGCAGTAGAAAACAGTTTGTAAATGCACGATTTTCAATGGGAAAACAAAAATCCAGAAACTTTACAATAGGCATTCAAATCTTTGATTTTCAGTAGTAAACAGTGTTGAAATGCATGATTTTCAATGCGAAAACGCAAATACAGAAACATTACAATAGGCTTTAAAATCTTTGATTTTCAGTAGTAAACAGTGTTGAAATGCACGATTATCAGTGTGTAAACGCAAATCCAGAATAGGATTTTAAATCTTTGATTTTCTGATGAAAACCGGGTTGAAATGCACGATTTTCAGTGTAAACGCAAATCCAGATACTTTACAATAGGCATTCAAATCTTTGATTTTCTGTTGAAAACAGTGTTGTAATGCACGATTTTCAGTAGAAAACCAAATCCAGATACTTTACAATAGGATTTCAAATCTTTGATTTTCTGATGAAATCCGGGTTGAAATGCACGATTTTCAGTGTGTAAACGAAAATCCAGATACTTTACAATAGGCATTCAAATCTTGGATTTTCTGTTGAAAACAGTGTTGAAATGCATGATTTTCAGTGTGTAAACGCAAATCCAGAAACATAGGCTTTCAAATCTTAGATTTTCAGTAGAAAACCGGGTTGGAAAGCTTGATTATCTGTGTGTAAACCCAAATCCAGAAACTTTACAATAGGATTTCAAATCTTTGATTTGCAGTAGAAAACAGTTTGTAAATGCACGATTTTCAATGCGAAAACAAAAATCCAGAAACTTTACAATAGGCATTCAAATCTTTGATTTTCAGTAGTAAACAGTGTTGAAATGCATGATTTTCAATGCGAAAACGCAAATACAGAAACATTACAATAGGCTTTAAAATCTTTGATTTTCAGTAGTAAACAGTGTTGAAATGCACTATTATCAGTGTGTAAACGCAAATCCAGAATAGGATTTTAAATCTTTGATTTTCTGATGAAAACCGGGTTGAAATGCACGATTTTCAGTGTAAACGCAAATCCAGATACTTTACAATAGGCATTCAAATTTTGGATTTTCTGTTGAAAACAGTGTTGAAATGCATGATTTTCAGTGTGTAAACGCAAATCCAGAACCATAGGCTTTCAAATCTTTGATTTTCAGTAGAAAACCGGGTTGCAATGCTTGATTATCTGTGTGTAATGCAAATCCAGAATCTTTACAATAGGATTTCAAATCTTTGATTTGCAGTAGAAAACAGTTTGTAAATGCACGATTTTCAATGGGAAAACAAAAATCCAGAAACTTCACAATAGGCATTCAAATCTTTGATTTTTAGTAGTAAACAGTGTTGAAATGCATGATTTTCAATGCGAAAACGCAAATCCAGAAACATAGGCTTTCAAATCTTTGATTTTCAGTAGAAAACCGGGTTGCAATGCTTGATTATCTGTGTGTAACGCAAATCCAGAAACTTTACAATAGGATTTCAAATCTTTGATTTTCTGTTGAAAACAGTGTTGTAATGCACGATTTTCAGTAGAAAATGAAATCCAGATACTTTACAATAGGATTTCAAATTTTTGATTTTCTGATGAAATCCGGGTTGAAATGCACGATTTTCAGTGTGTAAACGCAAATCCAGATACTTTACAATAGGCATTCAAATCTTGGATTTTCTGTTGAAAACAGTGTTGAAATGCATGATTTTGAGTGCGTAAACGCAAATCCAGAAACATAGGCTTTCAAATCTTTGATTTTCAGTAGAAAACCGGGTTGGAAAGCTTGATTATCTGTGTGTAAACCCAAATCCAGAAACTTTACAATAGGATTTCAAATCTTTGATTTGCAGTAGAAAACAGTTTGTAAATGCACGATTTTTAATGGGAAAACAAAAATCCAGAAACATTACAATAGGCATTCAAATCTTTGATTTTCAGTAGTAAACAGTGTTGAAATGCATGATTTTTAATGCGAAAACGCAAATCCAGAAACATAGGCTTTCAAATCTTTGATTTTCAGTAGAAAACCGGGTTGCAATGCTTGATTATCTGTGTGTAACGCCAATTTAGAAACTTTACAATAGTATTTGAAATCTTTGATTTGCAGTAACAAACAGTTTTTAAATGCACGATTTTCAATGCGAAAACCAAATACAGAAACTTTACCATAGGCTTTCAAATCTTTGATTTTCAGTAGAAAACAGTGTTGAAAGTGTATACACGCAAATCCAGATACTTTACAATAGAATTTCAAATCTTTGATTTTCTGATGAAAACCGGGTTGAAATGCACGATTATCAGTGTGTAAACGCAAATCCAGATACTTTACTATTGTAAAGTATCTGGATTTGCAATCTAAATCTTTGATTTTCTGTTGAAAACAGTGTTGAAATGCATGATTTTCAATGCGAAAACGCAAATCCAGAAACATAGGCTTTCATATCTTTGTTTTTCAGTAGAAAACCGGGTTGGAATGCTTGATTATCTGTGTGTAAACGCAAATCCAGAAACTTTACAATAGGATTTCAAATCTTTGATTTGCAGTAGAAAATCGTTTGTAAATGCACGATTTTCAATGGGAAAACAAAAATCCAGAAACTTTACAATAGGCTTTCAAATCTTTCATTTTCTGATGAAAACCTGGTTGAAATGCACGATTTTCAGTGTGTAAACGCAAATTCAGATACTTTACAATAGGCATTCAAATCTTTGATTTTCAGTAGTAAACAGTGTTGAAATGCATGATTTTCAATGCGAAAACGCAAATCCAGAAACATAGGCTTTCAAATCTTTGATTTTCAGTAGAAAACCGGGTTGCAATGCTTGATTATCTGTGTGTAACGCAAATCCAGAAACTTTACAATAGGATTTAAAATCTTTGATTTTCTGTTGAAAACAGTGTTGTAATGCACGATTTTCAGTAGAAAACGAAATCCAGATACTTTACAATAGGATTTCAAATTTTTGATTTTCTGATGAAATCCGGGTTGAAATGCATGATTTTCAGTGTGTAAACGCAAATCCAGAACCATAGGCTTTCAAATCTTTGATTTTCAGTAGAAAACCGGGTTGCAATGCTTGATTATCTGTGTGTAATGCAAATCCAGAAACTTTACAATAGGATTTCAAATCTTTGATTTGCAGTAGAAAACAGTTTGTAAATGCACGATTTTCAATGCGAAAACAAAAATCCAGAAACTTTACCGCAGGCTTTCAAATCTTTGATTTTCAGTAGGAAACAGTGTTGAAATGCATGATTTTCAATGCGAAAACGCAAATACAGAAACATTACAATAGGATTTCAAATCTTTGATTTGCAGTAGAAAACAGTGTTGAAATGCATGATTATCAGTGTGTAAACGCAAATCCAGATACTTTACCGCAGGCTTTCAAATCTTTGATTTTCAGTAGTAAACAGTGTTGAAATGCATGATTATCAGTGTGTAAACGCAAATCCAGAAACTTTACAATAGGATTTCAAATCTTTGATTTGCAGTAGAAAATCGTTTGTAAATGCACGATTTTCAATGGGAAAACAAAAATCCAGAAACTTTACAATAGGCTTTCAAATCTTTCATTTTCTGATGAAAACCTGGTTGAAATGCACGATTTTCAGTGTGTAAACGCAAATTCAGATACGTTACAATAGGCATTCAAGTCTTTGATTTTTAGTAGTAAACAGTGTTGAAATGCATGATTTTCAATGCGAAAACGCAAATCCAGAACCATAGGCTTTCAAATCTTTGATTTTCAGTAGAAAACCGGGGGGGAATGCTTGATTATCTGTGTGTAACGCAAATCCAGAAACTTTACAATAGGATTTAAAATCTTTGATTTTCTGTTGAAAACAGTGTTGTAATGCACGATTTTCAGTAGAAAACGAAATCCAGATACTTTACAATAGGATTTCAAATTTTTGATTTTCTGATGAAATCCGGGTTGAAATGCATGATTTACAGTGTGTAAACGCAAATCCAGAACCATAGGCTTTCAAATCTTTGATTTTCAGTAGAAAACCGGGGGGGGGGGGAATGCTTGATTATCTGTGTGTAAACCCAAATCCAGAAACTTTACAATAGGATTTCAAATCTTTGATTTGCAGTAGAAAACAGTTTGTAAATGCAGTATTTTCAATGGGAAAACAAAAATCCAGAAACTTTACCGCAGGCTTTCAAATCTTTGATTTTCAGTAGTAAACAGTGTTGAAATGCATGATTTTCAATGCGAAAACGCAAATACAGAAACATTACAATAGGCTAAAGCCTATTGTAATGTTTGATTTTCAGTAGTAAACAGTGTTGAAATGCACGATTATCAGTGTGTAAACGCAAATCCAGAATAGGATTTTAAATCTTTGATTTTCTGATGAAAACCGGGTTGAAATGCACGATTTTCAGTGTGTAAACGCAAATCCAGATACTTTACAATAGGCATTCAAATCTTGGATTTTCTGTTGAAAACAGTGTTGAAATGCATGATTTTCAGTGTGTAAACGCAAATCCAGAACCATAGGCTTTCAAATCTTTGATTTTCAGTAGAAAACCGGGGGGGAATGCTTGATTATCTGTGTGTAACGCAAATCCAGAAACTTTACAATAGGATTTCAAATCTTTGATTTGCAGTAGAAAACAGTTTGTAAATGCACGATTTTCAATGGGAAAACAAAAATCCAGAAACTTTACCGCAGGCTTTCAAATCTTTGATTTTCAGTAGTAAACGGTGTTGAAATGCATGATTTTCAATGCGAAAACGCAAATACAGAAACATTACTATAGGCTTTAAAATCTTTGATTTTCAGTAGTAAACAGTGTTGAAATGCACGATTATCAGTGTGTAAACGCAAATCCAGAATAGGATTTTAAATCTTTGATTTTCTGATGAAAACCTGGTTGAAATGCACGATTTTCAGTGTGTAAACGCAAATTCAGATACTTTACAATAGGCATTCAAATCTTTGATTTTTAGTAGTAAACAGTGTTTAAATGCATGATTTTCAATGCGAAAACGCAAATCCAGAAACATAGGCTTTCAAATCTTTGATTTTCAGTAGAAAACCGGGTTGCAATGCTTGATTATCTGTGTGTAACGCAAATCCAGAAACTTTACAATAGGATTTCAAATCTTTGATTTTCTGTTGAAAACAGTGATGTAATGCACGATTTTCAGTAGAAAATGAAATCCAGATACTTTACAATAGGATTTCAAATTTTTGATTTTCTGATGAAAACCGGGTTTAAATGCACGATTTTCAGTGTGTAAACGCAAATCCAGAAACTTTACAATAGGATTTCAAATCTTTGATTTGCAGTAGAAAACAGTTTGTAAATGCACGATTTTCAATGGGAAAACAAAAATCCAGAAACTTTACCGCAGGCTTTCAAATCTTTGATTTTCTGATGAAAACCTAGTTGAAATGCACGATTTTCAGTGTGTAAACGCAAATTCAGATACTTTACAATAGGCATTCAAATCTTTGATTTTCAGTAGTAAACAGTGTTGAAATGCATGATTTTCAATGCGAAAACGCAAATCCAGAAACATAGGCTTTCAAATCTTTGATTTTCAGTAGAAAACCGGGTTGCAATGCTTGATTATCTGTGTGTAACGCAAATCCAGAAACTTTACAATAGGATTTCAAATCTTTGATTTGCAGTAGAAAACAGTTTGTAAATGCACGATTTTCAATGCGAAAACAAAAATCCAGAAACTTTACCGCAGGCTTTCAAATCTTTGATTTTCAGTAGTAAACAGTGTTGAAATGCATGATTTTCAATGCGAAAACGCAAATACAGAAACATTACAATAGGCTTTAAAATCTTTGATTTTCAGTAGTAAACAGTGTTGAAATGCACGATTATCAGTGTGTAAACGCAAATCCAGAATAGGATTTTAAATCTTTGATTTTCTGATGAAAACCGGGTTGAAATGCACGATTTTCAGTGTGTAAACGCAAATCCAGATACTTTACAATAGGCATTCAAATCTTTGATTTTCAGTAGTAAACAGTGTTGAAATGCATGATTTTCAATGCGAAAACGCAAATCCAGAAACATAGGCTTTCAAATCTTTGATTTTCAGTAGAAAACCGGGGGGGGGGAATGCTTGATTATCTGTGTGTAACGCAAATCCAGAAACTTTACAATAGGATTTCAAATCTTTGATTTGCAGTAGAAAACAGTTTGTAAATGCACGATTTTCAATGGGAAAACAAAAATCCAGAAACTTTACCGCAGGCTTTCAAATCTTTGATTTTCAGTAGTAAACAGTGTTGAAATGCATGATTTTCAATGCGAAAACGCAAATACAGAAACATTACAATAGGCTTTAAAATCTTTGATTTTCAGTAGTAAAGTTGTAAATGTGTAAACGCAAATCCAGAATAGGATTTTAAATCTTTGATTTTCTGATGAAAACCTGGTTGAAATGCACGATTTTCAGTGTGTAAACGCAAATTCAGATACTTTACAATAGGCATTCAAATCTTTGATTTTCAGTAGTAAACAGTGTTTAAATGCATGATTTTCAATGCGAAAACGCAAATCCAGAAACATAGGCTTTCAAATCTTTGATTTTCAGTAGAAAACCGGGTTGCAATGCTTGATTATCTGTGTGTAATGCAAATCCAGAAACTTTACAATAGGATTTCAAATCTTTGATTTGCAGTAGAAAACAGTTTGTAAATGCACGATTTTCAATGCGAAAACAAAAATCCAGAAACTTTACCGCAGGCTTTCAAATCTTTGATTTTCAGTAGTAAACAGTGTTGAAATGCATGATTTTCAATGCGAAAACGCAAATCCAGAATAGGATTTTAAATCTTTGATTTTCTGATGAAAACCGGGTTGAAATGCACGATTTTCAGTGTGTAAACGCAAATCCAGATACTTTACAATAGGCATTCAAATCTTGGATTTTCTGTTGAAAACAGTGTTGAAATGCATGATTTTCAGTGTGTAAACGCAAATCCAGAACCATAGGCTTTCAAATCTTTGATTTTCAGTAGAAAACCGGGGGGGGGGAATGCTTGATTATCTGTGTGTAACGCAAATCCAGAAACTTTACAATAGGATTTCAAATCTTTGATTTGCAGTAGAAAACAGTTTGTAAATGCACGATTTTCAATGGGAAAACAAAAATATAGAAACTTTACCGCAGGCTTTCAAATCTTTGATTTTCAGTAGTAAACGGTGTTGAAATGCATGATTTTCAATGCGAAAACGCAAATACAGAAACATTACAATAGGCTTTAAAATCTTTGATTTTCAGTAGTAAACAGTGTTGAAATGCACGATTATCAGTGTGTAAACGCAAATCCAGAATAGGATTTTAAATCTTTGATTTTCTGATGAAAACCTGGTTGAAATGCACGATTTTCAGTGTGTAAACGCAAATTCAGATACTTTACAATAGGCATTCAAATCTTTGATTTTTAGTAGTAAACAGTGTTTAAATGCATGATTTTCAATGCGAAAACGCAAATCCAGAAACATGGGCTTTCAAATCTTTGATTTTCAGTAGAAAACCGGGTTGCAATGCTTGATTATCTGTGTGTAACGCAAATCCAGAAACTTTACAATAGGATTTCAAATCTTTGATTTTCTGTTGAAAACAGTGTTGTAATGCACGATTTTCAGTAGAAAATGAAATCCAGATACTTTACAATAGGATTTCAAATTTTTGATTTTCTGATGAAAACCGGGTTGAAATGCACGATTTTCAGTGTGTAAACGCAAATCCGGAAACTTTACAATAGGATTTCAAATCTTTGATTTGCAGTAGAAAACAGTTTGTAAATGCACGATTTTCAATGCGAAAACAAAAATCCAGAAACTTTACCGCAGGCTTTCAAATCTTTGATTTTCAGTAGTAAACAGTGTTGAAATGCATGATTTTCAATGCGAAAACGCAAATACAGAAACATTACAATAGGCTTTAAAATCTTTGATTTTCAGTAGTAAAGTTGTAAATGTGTAAACGCAAATCCAGAATAGGATTTTAAATCTTTGATTTTCTGATGAAAACCTGGTTGAAATGCACGATTTTCAGTGTGTAAACGCAAATTCAGATACTTTACAATAGGCATTCAAATCTTTGATTTTTAGTAGTAAACAGTGTTTAAATGCATGATTTTCAATGCGAAAACGCAAATCCAGAAACATAGGCTTTCAAATCTTTGATTTTCAGTAGAAAACCGGGTTGCAATGCTTGATTATCTTTGTGTAACGCAAATCCAGAAACTTTACAATAGGATTTCAAATCTTTGATTTTCTGTTGAAAACAGTGATGTAATGCACGATTTTCAGTAGAAAATGAAATCCAGATACTTTACAATAGGATTTCAAATTTTTGATTTTCTGATGAAAACCGGGTTGAAATGCACGATTTTCAGTGTGTAACGCAAATCCAGAAACTTTACAATAGGATTTCAAATCTTTGATTTGCAGTAGAAAACAGTTTGGAAATGCACGATTTTCAATGCGAAAACAAAAATCCAGAAACTTTACCGCAGGCTTTCAAATCTTTGATTTTCAGTAGTAAACAGTGTTGAAATGCATGATTTTCAATGCGAAAACGCAAATACAGAAACATTACAATAGGCTTTAAAATCTTTGATTTTCAGTAGTAAACAGTGTTGAAATGCACGATTATCAGTGTGTAAACGCAAATCCAGAATAGGATTTTAAATCTTTGATTTTCTGATGAAAACCGGGTTGAAATGCACGATTTTCAGTGTAAACGCAAATCCAGATACTTTACAATAGGCATTCAAATCTTGGATTTTCTGTGTAAAACAGTGTTGAAATGCATGATTTTCAGTGTGTAAACGCAAATCCAGAACCATAGGCTTTCAAATCTTTGATTTTCAGTAGAAAACCGGAAGGGAATGCTTGATTATCTGTGTGTAAACCCAAATCCAGAAACTTTACAATAGGATTTCAAATCTTTGAGTTGCAGTAGAAAACAGTTTGTAAATGCACGATTTTCAATGGGAAAACAAAAATCCAGAAACTTTACAATATGCATTCAAATCTTTGATTTTCAGTAGTAAACAGTGTTGAAATGCATGATTTTCAATGCGAAAACGCAAATCCAGAAACATAGGCTTTCAAATCTTTGATTTTCAGTAGAAAACCGGGTTGCAATGCTTGATTATCTGTGTGTAATGCAAATCCAGAAACTTTACAATAGGATTTCAAATCTTTGATTTGCAGTAGAAAACAGTTTGTAAATGCACGATTTTCAATGCGAAAACAAAAATCCAGAAACTTTACCGCAGGCTTTCAAATCTTTGATTTTCAGTAGTAAACAGTGTTGAAATGCATGATTTTCAATGCGAAAACGCAAATACAGAAACATTACAATAGGCTTAAAAATCTTGGATTTTCAGTTGTAAACAGTGTTGAAATGCACGATTATCAGTGTGTAAACGCAAATCCAGAATAGGATTTTAAATCTTTGATTTTCTGATGAAAACCGGGTTGAAATGCACGATACACAGTGTGTAAACGCAAATCCAGATACTTTACAATAGGCATTCAAATCTTGGATTTTCTGTTGAAAACAGTGTTGAAATGCATGATTTTCAGTGTGTAAACGCAAATCCAGAACCATAGGCTTTCAAATCTTTGATTTTCAGTAGAAAACCGGGGGGGGGAATGCTTGATTATCTGTGTGTAACGCAAATCCAGAAACTTTACAATAGGATTTCAAATCTTTGATTTGCAGTAGAAAACAGTTTGTAAATGCACGATTTTCAATGGGAAAACAAAAATCCAGAAACTTTACCGCAGGCTTTCAAATCTTTGATTTTCAGTAGTAAACGGTGTTGAAATGCATGATTTTCAATGCGAAAACGCAAATACAGAAACATTACAATAGGCTTTAAAATCTTTGATTTTCAGTAGTAAACAGTGTTGAAATGCACGATTATCAGTGTGTAAACGCAAATCCAGAATAGGATTTTAAATCTTTGATTTTCTGATGAAAACCTGGTTGAAATGCACGATTTTCAGTGTGTAAACGCAAATTCAGATACTTTACAATAGGCATTCAAATCTTTGATTTTTAGTAGTAAACAGTGTTTAAATGCATGATTTTCAATGCGAAAACGCAAATCCAGAAACATAGGCTTTCAAATCTTTGATTTTCAGTAGAAAACCGGGTTGCAATGCTTGATTATCTTTGTGTAACGCAAATCCAGAAACTTTACAATAGGATTTCAAATCTTTGATTTTCTGTTGAAAACAGTGATGTAATGCACGATTTTCAGTAGAAAATGAAATCCAGATACTTTACAATAGGATTTCAAATTTTTGATTTTCTGATGAAAACCGGGTTGAAATGCACGATTTTCAGTGTGTAAACGCAAATCCAGAAACTTTACAATAGGATTTCAAATCTTTGATTTGCAGTAGAAAACAGTTTGTAAATGCACGATTTTCAATGGGAAAACAAAAATCCAGAAACTTTACCGCAGGCTTTCAAATCTTTGATTTTCTGATGAAAACCTAGTTGAAATGCACGATTTTCAGTGTGTAAACGCAAATTCAGATACTTTACAATAGGCATTCAAATCTTTGATTTTCAGTAGTAAACAGTGTTGAAATGCATGATTTTCAATGCGAAAACGCAAATCCAGAAACATAGGCTTTCAAATCTTTGATTTTCAGTAGAAAACCGGGTTGCAATGCTTGATTATCTGTGTGTAACGCAAATCCAGAAACTTTACAATAGGATTTCAAATCTTTGATTTGCAGTAGAAAACAGTTTGTAAATGCACGATTTTCAATGCGAAAACAAAAATCCAGAAACTTTACCGCAGGCTTTCAAATCTTTGATTTTCAGTAGTAAACAGTGTTGAAATGCATGATTTTCAATGCGAAAACGCAAATACAGAAACATTACAATAGGCTTTAAAATCTTTGATTTTCAGTAGTAAACAGTGTTGAAATGCACGATTATCAGTGTGTAAACGCAAATCCAGAATAGGATTTTAAATCTTTGATTTTCTGATGAAAACCGGGTTGAAATGCACGATTTTCAGTGTAAACGCAAATCCAGATACTTTACAATAGGCATTCAAATCTTGGATTTTCTGTGTAAAACAGTGTTGAAATGCATGATTTTCAGTGTGTAAACGCAAATCCAGAACCATAGGCTTTCAAATCTTTGATTTTCAGTAGAAAACCGGGGGGGAATGCTTGATTATCTGTGTGTAAACCCAAATCCAGAAACTTTACAATAGGATTTCAAATCTTTGAGTTGCAGTAGAAAACAGTTTGTAAATGCACGATTTTCAATGGGAAAACAAAAATCCAGAAACTTTACAATATGCATTCAAATCTTTGATTTTCAGTAGTAAACAGTGTTGAAATGCATGATTTTCAATGCGAAAACGCAAATCCAGAAACATAGGCTTTCAAATCTTTGATTTTCAGTAGAAAACCGGGTTGCAATGCTTGATTATCTGTGTGTAATGCAAATCCAGAAACTTTACCGCAGGCTTTCAAATCTTTGATTTTCAGTAGTAAACGGTGTTGAAATGCATGATTTTCAATGCGAAAACGCAAATACAGAAACATTACAATAGGCTTTAAAATCTTTGATTTTCAGTAGTAAACAGTGTTGAAATGCACGATTATCAGTGTGTAAACGCAAATCCAGAATAGGATTTTAAATCTTTGATTTCTGATGAAAACCTGGTTGAAATGCACGATTTTCAGTGTGTAAACGCAAATTCAGATACTTTACAATAGGCATTCAAATCTTTGATTTTTAGTAGTAAACAGTGTTTAAATGCATGATTTTCAATGCGAAAACGCAAATCCAGAAACATAGGCTTTCAAATCTTTGATTTTCAGTAGAAAACCGGGTTGCAATGCTTGATTATCTGTGTGTAACGCAAATCCAGAAACTTTACAATAGGATTTCAAATCTTTGATTTTCTGTTGAAAACAGTGTTGTAATGCACGATTTTCAGTAGAAAATGAAATCCAGATACTTTACAATAGGATTTCAAATCTTTGATTTTCTGTTGAAAACAGTGTTGTAATGCACGATTTTCAGTAGAAAATGAAATCCAGAAACTTTACAATAGGATTTCAAATCTTTGAGTTGCAGTAGAAAACAGTTTGTAAATGCACGATTTTCAATGGGAAAACAAAAATCCAGAAACTTTACAATATGCATTCAAATCTTTGATTTTCAGTAGTAAACAGTGTTTAAATGCATGATTTTCAATGCGAAAACGCAAATCCAGAAACATAGGCTTTCAAATCTTTGATTTTCAGTAGAAAACCGGGTTGAAATGCACGATTTTCAGTGTGTAAACGCAAATCCGGAAACTTTACAATAGGATTTCAAATCTTTGATTTGCAGTAGAAAACAGTTTGTAAATGCACGATTTTCAATGGGAAAACAAAAATCCAGAAACTTTACCGCAGGCTTTCAAATCTTTGATTTTCTGATGAAAACCTGGTTGAAATGCACGATTTTCAGTGTGTAAACGCAAATTCAGATACTTTACAATAGGCATTCAAATCTTTGATTTTCAGTAGTAAACAGTGTTGAAATGCATGATTTTCAATGCGAAAACGCAAATCCAGAAACATAGGCTTTCAAATCTTTGATTTTCAGTAGAAAACCGGGTTGCAATGCTTGATTATCTGTGTGTAACGCAAATCCAGAAACTTTACAATAGGATTTCAAATCTTTGATTTGCAGTAGAAAACAGTTTGTAAATGCACGATTTTCAATGCGAAAACAAAAATCCAGAAACTTTACCGCAGGCTTTCAAATCTTTGATTTTCAGTAGTAAACAGTGTTGAAATGCATGATTTTCAATGCGAAAACGCAAATACAGAAACATTACAATAGGCTTTAAAATCTTTGATTTTCAGTAGTAAACAGTGTTGAAATGCACGATTATCAGTGTGTAAACGCAAATCCAGAATAGGCATTCAAATCTTGGATTTTCTGTTGAAAACAGTGTTGAAATGCATGATTTTCAGTGTGTAAACGCAAATCCAGAACCATAGGCTTTCAAATCTTTGATTTTCAGTAGAAAACCGGGGGGGGAATGCTTGATTATCTGTGTGTAAACCCAAATCCAGAAACTTTACAATAGGATTTCAAATCTTTGATTTGCAGTAGAAAACAGTTTGTAAATGCACGATTTTCAATGGGAAAACAAAAATCCAGAAACTTTACAATAGGCATTCAAATCTTTGATTTTCAGTAGTAAACAGTGTTGAAATGCATGATTTTCAATGCGAAAACGCAAATCCAGAAACATAGGCTTTCAAAACTTTGATTTTCAGTAGAAAACCGGGTTGCAATGCTTGATTATCTGTGTGTAACGCAAATCCAGAAACTTTACAATAGGATTTCAAATCTTTGATTTTCTGTTGAAAACAGTGTTGTAATGCACGATTTTCAGTAGAAAATGAAATCCAGATACTTTACAATAGGATTTCAAATTTTTGATTTTCTGATGAAATCCGGGTTGAAATGCACGATTTTCAGTGTGTAAACGCAAATCCAGATACTTTACAATAGGCATTCAAATCTTGGATTTTCTGTTGAAAACAGTGTTGAAATGCATGATTTTCAGTGTGTAAACGCAAATCCAGAAACATAGGCTTTCAAATCTTAGATTTTCAGTAGAAAACCGGGTTGGAAAGCTTGATTATCTGTGTGTAAACCCAAATCCAGAAACTTTACTATAGGATATCAAATCTTTGATTTTCAGTAGTAAACAGTGTTGAAATGCATGATTTTCAATGCGAAAACGCAAATCCAGAAACATAGGCTTTCAAATCTTAGATTTTCAGTAGAAAACCGGGTTGCAATGCTTGATTATCTGTGTGTAACGCAAATCCAGAAACTTTACAATAGGATTTCAAATCTTTGATTTGCAGTAGAAAACAGTTTGTAAATGCACGATTTTCAATGCGAAAACAAAAATCCAGAAACTTTACCGCAGGCTTTCAAATCTTTGATTTTCAGTAGTAAACAGTGTTGAAATGCATGATTTTCAATGCGAAAACGCAAATACAGAAACATTACAATAGGCTTTAAAATCTTTGATTTTCAGTAGTAAACAGTGTTGAAATGCACGATTATCAGTGTGTAAACGCAAATCCAGAATAGGATTTTAAATCTTTGATTTTCTGATGAAAACCTGGTTGAAATGCACGATTTTCAGTGTGTAAACGCAAATTCAGATACTTTACAATAGGCATTCAAATCTTTGATTTTTAGTAGTAAACAGTGTTGAAATGCATGATTTTCAATGCGAAAACGCAAATCCAGAAACATAGGCTTTCAAATCTGGATTTTCAGTAGAAAACCGGGTTGCAATGCTTGATTATCTGTGTGTAACGCAAATCCAGAAACTTTACAATAGGATTTCAAATCTTTGATTTTCTGTTGAAAACAGTGTTGTAATGCACGATTTTCAGTAGAAAATGAAATCCAGATACTTTACAATAGGATTTCAAATTTTTGATTTTCTGATGAAATCCGGGTTGAAATGCACGATTTTCAGTGTGTAAACGAAAATCCAGATACTTTACAATAGGCATTCAAATCTTGGATTTTCTGTTGAAAACAGTGTTGAAATGCATGATTTTCAGTGTGTAAACGCAAATCCAGAAACATAGGCTTTCAAATCTTAGATTTTCAGTAGAAAACCGGGTTGGAAAGCTTGATTATCTGTGTGTAAACCCAAATCCAGAAACTTTACAATAGGATTTCAAATCTTTGATTTGCAGTAGAAAACAGTTTGTAAATGCACGATTTTCAATGCGAAAACCAAATCCAGAAACTTTACCGCAGGTCTTTCAAATCTTTGATTTTCTGATGAAAACTGGGTTGAAATGCACGATTTTCAGTGTGTAAACGCAAATCCAGAAACTTTACAATAGGCTTTCAAATCTTAGATTTGCAGTAGAAAACAGTTTGTAAATGCATGATTTTTAATGCGAAAACGCAAATCCAGAAACATAGGCTTTCAAATCTTTGATTTTCAGTAGAAAACCGGGTTGCAATGCTTGATTATCTGTGTGTAACGCAAATCCAGATACTTTACAATAGGCATTCAAATCTTGGATTTTCTGTTGAAAACAGTGTTGAAATGCATGATTTTCAGTGTGTAAACGCAAATCCAGAAGCATAGGCTTTCAAATCTTTGATTTTCAGTAGAAAACCGGGGGGGAATGCTTGATTATCTGTGTGTAAACCCAAATCCAGAAACTTTACAATAGGATTTCAAATCTTTGATTTGCAGTAGAAAACAGTTTGTAAATGCACGATTTTCAATGGGAAAACAAAAATCCAGAAACTTTACAATAGGATTTCAAATCTTTGATTTGCAGTAGAAAACAGTTTGTAAATGCACGATTTTCAATGCGAAAACGCAAATCCAAAAACTTTACCGCAGGCTTTCAAATCTTTGATTTTCTGATGAAAACCGGGTTGAAATGCACGATTTTCAGTGTGTAAACGCAAATCCAGAAACTTTACAATAGGATTTCAAATCTTTGATTTGCAGTAGAAAACAGTTTGTAAATGCACGATTTTCAATGGGAAAACAAAAATCCAAAAACTTTACAATAGGATTTCAAATCTTTGATTTGCAGTAGAAAACAGTTTGTAAATGCACGATTTTCAATGCGAAAACGCAAATACAGAAACATTACAATAGGCTTTAAAATCTTTGATTTTAAGTAGTAAACAGTGTTGAAATGCACGATTATCAGTGTGTAAACGCAAATCCAGAATAGGATTTTAAATCTTTGATTTTCTGATGAAAACCTGGTTGAAATGCACGATTTTCAGTGTGTAAACGCAAATTCAGATACTTTACAATAGGCATTCAAATCTTTGATTTTTAGTAGTAAACAGTGTTGAAATGCATGATTTTCAATGCGAAAACGCAAATCCAGAAACATAGGCTTTCAAATCTGGATTTTCAGTAGAAAACCGGGTTGCAATGCTTGATTATCTGTGTGTAACGCAAATCCAGAAACTTTACCGCAGGGTTTCAAATCTTTGATTTTCTGTTGAAAACAGTGTTGTAATGCACGATTTTCAGTAGAAAATGAAATCCAGATACTTTACAATAGGATTTCAAATTTTTGATTTTCTGATGAAATCCGGGTTGAAATGCACGATTTTCAGTGTGTAAACGAAAATCCAGATACTTTACAATAGGCATTCAAATCTTGGATTTTCTGTTGAAAACAGTGTTGAAATGCATGATTTTCAGTGTGTAAACGCAAATCCAGAAACATAGGCTTTCAAATCTTAGATTTTCAGTAGAAAACCGGGTTGGAAAGCTTGATTATCTGTGTGTAAACCCAAATCCAGAAACTTTACAATAGGATTTCAAATCTTTGATTTGCAGTAGAAAACAGTTTGTAAATGCACGATTTTCAATGCGAAAACCAAATCCAGAAACTTTACCGCAGGTCTTTCAAATCTTTGATTTTCTGATGAAAACTGGGTTGAAATGCACGATTTTCAGTGTGTAAACGCAAATCCAGAAACTTTACAATAGGATTTCAAATCTTTGATTTGCAGTAGAAAACAGTTTGTAAATGCATGATTTTTAATGCGAAAACGCAAATCCAGAAACATAGGCTTTCAAATCTTTGATTTTCAGTAGAAAACCGGGTTGCAATGCTTGATTATCTGTGTGTAATGCAAATCCAGGCATTCAAATCTTGGATTTTCTGTTGAAAACAGTGTTGAAATGCATGATTTTCAGTGTGTAAACGCAAATCCAGAAGCATAGGCTTTCAAATCTTTGATTTTCAGTAGAAAACCGGGGGGGAATGCTTGATTATCTGTGTGTAAACCCAAATCCAGAAACTTTACAATAGGATTTCAAATCTTTGATTTGCAGTAGAAAACAGTTTGTAAATGCACGATTTTCAATGGGAAAACAAAAATCCAGAAACTTTACAATAGGATTTCAAATCTTTGATTTGCAGTAGAAAACAGTTGGTAAATGCACGATTTTCAATGCGAAAACGCAAATCCAAAAACTTTACCGCAGGCTTTCAAATCTTTGATTTTCTGATGAAAACCGGGTTGAAATGCACGATTTTCAGTGTGTAAACGCAAATCCAGAAACTTTACAATAGGATTTCAAATCTTTGATTTGCAGTAGAAAACAGTTTGTAAATGCACGATTTTCAATGGGAAAACAAAAATCCAGAAACTTTACAATAGGATTTCAAATCTTTGATTTGCAGTAGAAAACAGTTTGTAAATGCACGATTTTCAATGCGAAAACGCAAATACAGAAACATTACAATAGGCTTTAAAATCTTTGATTTTAAGTAGTAAACAGTGTTGAAATGCACGATTATCAGTGTGTAAACGCAAATCCAGAATAGGATTTTAAATCTTTGATTTTCTGATGAAAACCTGGTTGAAATGCACGATTTTCAGTGTGTAAACGCAAATTCAGATAATTTACAATAGGCATTCAAATCTTTGATTTTTAGTAGTAAACAGTGTTGAAATGCATGATTTTCAATGCGAAAACGCAAATCCAGAAACATAGGCTTTCAAATCTGGATTTTCAGTAGAAAACCGGGTTGCAATGCTTGATTATCTGTGTGTAACGCAAATCCAGAAACTTTACAATAGGATTTCAAATTTTTGATTTTCTGATGAAATCCGGGTTGAAATGCACGATTTTCAGTGTGTAAACGAAAATCCAGATACTTTACAATAGGCATTCAAATCTTGGATTTTCTGTTGAAAACAGTGTTGAAATGCATGATTTTCAGTGTGTAAACGCAAATCCAGAACCATAGGCTTTCAAATCTTTGATTTTCAGTAGAAAACCGGGGGGGAATGTGTGTAAACTCAAATCCAGAAACTTTACAATAGGATTTCAAATCTTTGATTTGCAGTAGAAAACAGTTTGTAAATGCACGATTTTCAATGGGAAAACAGTTTGTAAATGCACGATTTTCAATGGGAAAACAAAAATCCAGAAACTTTACAATAGGATTTCAAATCTTTGATTTGCAGTAGAAAACAGTTTGTAAATGCACGATTTTCAATGCGAAAACGCAAATCCAAAAACTTTACCGCAGGCTTTCAAATCTTTGATTTTCTGATGAAAACCGGGTTGAAATGCACGATTTTCAGTGTGTAAACGCAAATCCAGAAACTTTACAATAGGATTTCAAATCTTTGATTTGCAGTAGAAAACAGTTTGTAAATGCACGATTTTCAATGGGAAAACAAAAATCCAGAAACTTTACAATAGGATTTCAAATCTTTGATTTGCAGTAGAAAACAGTTTGTAAATGCACGATTTTCAATGCGAAAACGCAAATACAGAAACATTACAATAGGCTTTAAAATCTTTGATTTTAAGTAGTAAACAGTGTTGAAATGCACGATTATCAGTGTGTAAACGCAAATCCAGAATAGGATTTTAAATCTTTGATTTTCTGATGAAAACCTGGTTGAAATGCACGATTTTCAGTGTGTAAACGCAAATTCAGATACTTTACAATAGGCATTCAAATCTTTGATTTTTAGTAGTAAACAGTGTTGAAATGCATGATTTTCAATGCGAAAACGCAAATCCAGAAACATAGGCTTTCAAATCTGGATTTTCAGTAGAAAACCGGGTTGCAATGCTTGATTATCTGTGTGTAACGCAAATCCAGAAACTTTACCGCAGGGTTTCAAATCTTTGATTTTCTGTTGAAAACAGTGTTGTAATGCACGATTTTCAGTAGAAAATGAAATCCAGATACTTTACAATAGGATTTCAAATTTTTGATTTTCTGATGAAATCCGGGTTGAAATGCACGATTTTCAGTGTGTAAACGAAAATCCAGATACTTTACAATAGGCATTCAAATCTTGGATTTTCTGTTGAAAACAGTGTTGAAATGCATGATTTTCAGTGTGTAAACGCAAATCCAGAAACATAGGCTTTCAAATCTTAGATTTTCAGTAGAAAACCGGGTTGGAAAGCTTGATTATCTGTGTGTAAACCCAAATCCAGAAACTTTACAATAGGATTTCAAATCTTTGATTTGCAGTAGAAAACAGTTTGTAAATGCACGATTTTCAATGCGAAAACCAAATCCAGAAACTTTACCGCAGGTCTTTCAAATCTTTGATTTTCTGATGAAAACTGGGTTGAAATGCACGATTTTCAGTGTGTAAACGCAAATCCAGAAACTTTACAATAGGATTTCAAATCTTTGATTTGCAGTAGAAAACAGTTTGTAAATGCATGATTTTTAATGCGAAAACGCAAATCCAGAAACATAGGCTTTCAAATCTTTGATTTTCAGTAGAAAACCGGGTTGCAATGCTTGATTATCTGTGTGTAACGCAAATCCAGATACTTTACAATAGGCATTCAAATCTTGGATTTTCTGTTGAAAACAGTGTTGAAATGCATGATTTTCAGTGTGTAAACGCAAATCCAGAAGCATAGGCTTTCAAATCTTTGATTTTCAGTAGAAAACCGGGGGGGAATGCTTGATTATCTGTGTGTAAACCCAAATCCAGAAACTTTACAATAGGATTTCAAATCTTTGATTTGCAGTAGAAAACAGTTTGTAAATGCACGATTTTCAATGGGAAAACAAAAATCCAGAAACTTTACAATAGGATTTCAAATCTTTGATTTGCAGTAGAAAACAGTTGGTAAATGCACGATTTTCAATGCGAAAACGCAAATCCAAAAACTTTACCGCAGGCTTTCAAATCTTTGATTTTCTGATGAAAACCGGGTTGAAATGCACGATTTTCAGTGTGTAAACGCAAATCCAGAAACTTTACAATAGGATTTCAAATCTTTGATTTGCAGTAGAAAACAGTTTGTAAATGCACGATTTTCAATGGGAAAACAAAAATCCAGAAACTTTACAATAGGATTTCAAATCTTTGATTTGCAGTAGAAAACAGTTTGTAAATGCACGATTTTCAATGCGAAAACGCAAATACAGAAACATTACAATAGGCTTTAAAATCTTTGATTTTAAGTAGTAAACAGTGTTGAAATGCACGATTATCAGTGTGTAAACGCAAATCCAGAATAGGATTTTAAATCTTTGATTTTCTGATGAAAACCTGGTTGAAATGCACGATTTTCAGTGTGTAAACGCAAATTCAGATAATTTACAATAGGCATTCAAATCTTTGATTTTTAGTAGTAAACAGTGTTGAAATGCATGATTTTCAATGCGAAAACGCAAATCCAGAAACATAGGCTTTCAAATCTGGATTTTCAGTAGAAAACCGGGTTGCAATGCTTGATTATCTGTGTGTAACGCAAATCCAGAAACTTTACAATAGGATTTCAAATTTTTGATTTTCTGATGAAATCCGGGTTGAAATGCACGATTTTCAGTGTGTAAACGAAAATCCAGATACTTTACAATAGGCATTCAAATCTTGGATTTTCTGTTGAAAACAGTGTTGAAATGCATGATTTTCAGTGTGTAAACGCAAATCCAGAACCATAGGCTTTCAAATCTTTGATTTTCAGTAGAAAACCGGGGGGGAATGTGTGTAAACTCAAATCCAGAAACTTTACAATAGGATTTCAAATCTTTGATTTGCAGTAGAAAACAGTTTGTAAATGCACGATTTTCAATGGGAAAACAGTTTGTAAATGCACGATTTTCAATGGGAAAACAAAAATCCAGAAACTTTACAATAGGATTTCAAATCTTTGATTTGCAGTAGAAAACAGTTTGTAAATGCACGATTTTCAATGCGAAAACGCAAATCCAAAAACTTTACCGCAGGCTTTCAAATCTTTGATTTTCTGATGAAAACCGGGTTGAAATGCACGATTTTCAGTGTGTAAACGCAAATCCAGAAACTTTACAATAGGATTTCAAATCTTTGATTTGCAGTAGAAAACAGTTTGTAAATGCACGATTTTCAATGGGAAAACAAAAATCCAGAAACTTTACCGCAGGCTTTCAAATCTTTGATTTTCTGATGAAAACCTGGTTGAAATGCACGATTTTCAATGCGAAAACGCAAATACAGAAACATTACAATAGGCTTTAAAATCTTTGATTTTCAGTAGTAAACAGTGTTGAAATGCACGATTATCAGTGTGTAAACGCAAATCCAGAATAGGATTTTAAATCTTTGATTTTCTGATGAAAACCGGGTTGAAATGCACGATTTTCAGTGTAAACGCAAATCCAGATACTTTAATTGTAAAGGCATTCAAATCTTTGATTTTCAGTAGTAAACAGTGTTGAAATGCATGATTTTCAATGCGAAAACGCAAATCCAGAAACATAGGCTTTCAAATCTTTGATTTTCAGTAGAAAACCGGGTTGCAATGCTTGATTATCTGTGTGTAATGCAAATCCAGAAACTTTACAATAGGATTTCAAATCTTTGATTTGCAGTAGAAAACAGTTTGTAAATGCACGATTTTCAATGCGAAAACCAAATCCAGAAACTTTACCGCAGGCTTTGAAATCTTTGATTTTCTGATGAAAACCTGGTTGAAATGCACGATTTTCAGTGTGCAAATTCAGATACTTTACAATAGGCATTCAAATCTTTGATTTTCAGTAGTAAACAGTGTTGAAATGCATGATTTTCAATGCGAAAACGCAAATCCAGAAACATAGGCTTTCAAATCTTAGATTTTCAGTAGAAAACCGGGTTGCAATGCACGATTTTCAGTGTAAACGCAAATCCAGATACTTTACAATAGGCATTCAAATCTTGGATTTTCTGTTGAAAACAGTGTTGTAATGCACGATTTTCAGTAGAAAATGAAATCCAGATACTTTACAATAGGATTTCAAATTTTTGATTTTCTGATGAAATCCGGGTTGAAATGCACGATTTTCAGTGTGTAAACGCAAATCCAGATACTTTACAATAGGCATTCAAATCTTGGATTTTCTGTTGAAAACAGTGTTGAAATGCATGATTTTCAGTGTGTAAACGCAAATCCAGAAACATAGGCATTCAAATCTTAGATTTTCAGTAGAAAACCGGGTTGGAAAGCTTGATTATCTGTGTGTAAACCCAAATCCAGAAACTTTACAATAGGATATCAAATCTTTGATTTTCAGTAGTAAACAGTGTTGAAATGCATGATTTTCAATGCAAAAACGCAAATCCAGAAAAATAGGCTTTCAAATCTTTGATTTTCAGTAGAAAACCGGGTTGCAATGCTTGATTATCTGTGTGTAAGGCAAATCCAGAAACTTTACAATAGGATTTCAAATCTTTGATTTGCAGTAGAAAACAGTTTGTAAATGCACGATTTTCAATGCGAAAACAAAAATCCAGAAACTTTACCGCAGGCTTTCAAATCTTTGATTTTCAGTAGTAAACAGTGTTGAAATGCATGATTTTCAATGCGAAAACGCAAATACAGAAACATTACAATAGGCTTTAAAATCTTTGATTTTCAGTAGTAAACAGTGTTGAAATGCACGATTATCAGTGTGTAAACGCAAATCCAGAATAGGATTTTAAATCTTTGATTTTCTGATGAAAACCTGGTTGAAATGCACGATTTTCAGTGTGTAAACGCAAATTTAGATACTTTACAATAGGCATTCAAATCTTTGATTTTTAGTAGTAAACAGTGATGAAATGCATGATTTTCAATGCGAAAACGCAAATCCAGAAACATAGGCTTTCAAATCTGGATTTTCAGTAGAAAACCGGGTTGCAATGCTTGATTATCTGTGTGTAACGCAAATCCAGAAACTTTACAATAGGATTTCAAATCTTTGATTTTCTGTTGAAAACAGTGTTGTAATGCACGATTTTCAGTAGAAAATGAAATCCAGATACTTTACAATAGGATTTCAAATTTTTGATTTTCTGATGAAATCCGGGTTGAAATGCACGATTTTCAGTGTGTAAACGCAAAACCAGATACTTTACAATAGGCATTCAAATCTTGGATTTTCTGTTGAAAACAGTGTTGAAATGCATGATTTTCAGTGTGTAAACGCAAATCCAGAAACATAGGCTTTCAAATCTTAGATTTTCAGTAGAAAACCGGGTTGGAAAGCTTGATTATCTGTGTGTAAACCCAAATCCAGAAACTTTACAATAGGATTTCAAATCTTTGATTTGCAGTAGAAAACAGTTTGTAAATGCACGATTTTCAATGCGAAAACCAAATCCAGAAACTTTACCGCAGGCTTTCAAATCTTTGATTTTCTGATGAAAACTGGGTTGAAATGCACGATTTTCAGTGTGTAAACGCAAATCCAGAAACTTTACAATAGGATTTCAAATCTTTGATTTGCAGTAGAAAACAGTTTGTAAATGCATGATTTTTAATGCGAAAACGCAAATCCAGAAACATAGGCTTTCAAATCTTTGATTTTCAGTAGAAAACCGGGTTGCAATGCTTGATTATCTGTGTGTAACGCAAATCCAGAAACTTTACAATAGGATTTCAAATCTTTGATTTGCAGTAGAAAACAGTTTGTAAATGCACGATTTTCAATGGGAAAACCAAAATCCAGAAACTTTACAATAGGCATTCAAATCTTTGATTTTCAGTAGTAAACAGTGTTGAAATGCATGATTTTCAATGCGAAAACGCAAATCCAGAAACATAGGCTTTCAAATCTTTGATTTTCAGTAGAAAACCGGGTTGCAATGCTTGATTATCTGTGTGTAACGCAAATCCAGAAACTTTACAATAGGATTTCAAATCTTTGATTTTCTGTTGAAAACAGTGTTGTAATGCACGATGTTCAGTAGAAAATGAAATCCAGATACTTTACAATAGGATTTCAAATTTTTGATTTTCTGATGAAATCCGGGTTGAAATGCACGATTTTCAGTGTGTAAACGCAAATCCAGATACTTTACAATAGGCATTCAAATCTTGGATTTTCTGTTGAAAACAGTGTTGAAATGCATGATTTTCAGTGTGTAAACGCAAATCCAGAAATATAGGCTTTCAAATCTTAGATTTTCAGTAGAAAACCGGGTTGGAAAGCTTGATTATCTGTGTGTAAACCCAAATCCAGAAACTTTACAATAGGATATCAAATCTTTGATTTTCAGTAGTAAACAGTGTTGAAATGCATGATTTTCAATGCGAAAACGCAAATCCAGAAACATAGGCTTTCAAATCTTTGATTTTCAGTAGAAAACCGGGTTGCAATGCTTGATTATCTGTGTGTAATGCAAATCCAGAAACTTTACAATAGGATTTCAAATCTTTGATTTGCAGTAGAAAACAGTTTGTAAATGCACGATTTTCAATGCGAAAACCAAATCCAGAAACTTTACCGCAGGCTTTGAAATCTTTGATTTTCTGATGAAAACCTGGTTGAAATGCACGATTTTCAGTGTGCAAATTCAGATACTTTACAATAGGCATTCAAATCTTTGATTTTCAGTAGTAAACAGTGTTGAAATGCATGATTTTCAATGCGAAAACGCAAATCCAGAAACATAGGCTTTCAAATCTTAGATTTTCAGTAGAAAACCGGGTTGCAATGCACGATTTTCAGTGTAAACGCAAATCCAGATACTTTACAATAGGCATTCAAATCTTGGATTTTCTGTTGAAAACAGTGTTGTAATGCACGATTTTCAGTAGAAAATGAAATCCAGATACTTTACAATAGGATTTCAAATTTTTGATTTTCTGATGAAATCCGGGTTGAAATGCACGATTTTCAGTGTGTAAACGCAAATCCAGATACTTTACAATAGGCATTCAAATCTTGGATTTTCTGTTGAAAACAGTGTTGAAATGCATGATTTTCAGTGTGTAAACGCAAATCCAGAAACATAGGCATTCAAATCTTAGATTTTCAGTAGAAAACCGGGTTGGAAAGCTTGATTATCTGTGTGTAAACCCAAATCCAGAAACTTTACAATAGGATATCAAATCTTTGATTTTCAGTAGTAAACAGTGTTGAAATGCATGATTTTCAATGCAAAAACGCAAATCCAGAAAAATAGGCTTTCAAATCTTTGATTTTCAGTAGAAAACCGGGTTGCAATGCTTGATTATCTGTGTGTAAGGCAAATCCAGAAACTTTACAATAGGATTTCAAATCTTTGATTTGCAGTAGAAAACAGTTTGTAAATGCACGATTTTCAATGCGAAAACAAAAATCCAGAAACTTTACCGCAGGCTTTCAAATCTTTGATTTTCAGTAGTAAACAGTGTTGAAATGCATGATTTTCAATGCGAAAACGCAAATACAGAAACATTACAATAGGCTTTAAAATCTTTGATTTTCAGTAGTAAACAGTGTTGAAATGCACGATTATCAGTGTGTAAACGCAAATCCAGAATAGGATTTTAAATCTTTGATTTTCTGATGAAAACCTGGTTGAAATGCACGATTTTCAGTGTGTAAACGCAAATTTAGATACTTTACAATAGGCATTCAAATCTTTGATTTTTAGTAGTAAACAGTGATGAAATGCATGATTTTCAATGCGAAAACGCAAATCCAGAAACATAGGCTTTCAAATCTGGATTTTCAGTAGAAAACCGGGTTGCAATGCTTGATTATCTGTGTGTAACGCAAATCCAGAAACTTTACAATAGGATTTCAAATCTTTGATTTTCTGTTGAAAACAGTGTTGTAATGCACGATTTTCAGTAGAAAATGAAATCCAGATACTTTACAATAGGATTTCAAATTTTTGATTTTCTGATGAAATCCGGGTTGAAATGCACGATTTTCAGTGTGTAAACGCAAAACCAGATACTTTACAATAGGCATTCAAATCTTGGATTTTCTGTTGAAAACAGTGTTGAAATGCATGATTTTCAGTGTGTAAACGCAAATCCAGAAACATAGGCTTTCAAATCTTAGATTTTCAGTAGAAAACCGGGTTGGAAAGCTTGATTATCTGTGTGTAAACCCAAATCCAGAAACTTTACAATAGGATTTCAAATCTTTGATTTGCAGTAGAAAACAGTTTGTAAATGCACGATTTTCAATGCGAAAACCAAATCCAGAAACTTTACCGCAGGCTTTCAAATCTTTGATTTTCTGATGAAAACTGGGTTGAAATGCACGATTTTCAGTGTGTAAACGCAAATCCAGAAACTTTACAATAGGATTTCAAATCTTTGATTTGCAGTAGAAAACAGTTTGTAAATGCATGATTTTTAATGCGAAAACGCAAATCCAGAAACATAGGCTTTCAAATCTTTGATTTTCAGTAGAAAACCGGGTTGCAATGCTTGATTATCTGTGTGTAACGCAAATCCAGAAACTTTACAATAGGATTTCAAATCTTTGATTTGCAGTAGAAAACAGTTTGTAAATGCACGATTTTCAATGGGAAAACCAAAATCCAGAAACTTTACAATAGGCATTCAAATCTTTGATTTTCAGTAGTAAACAGTGTTGAAATGCATGATTTTCAATGCGAAAACGCAAATCCAGAAACATAGGCTTTCAAATCTTTGATTTTCAGTAGAAAACCGGGTTGCAATGCTTGATTATCTGTGTGTAACGCAAATCCAGAAACTTTACAATAGGATTTCAAATCTTTGATTTTCTGTTGAAAACAGTGTTGTAATGCACGATGTTCAGTAGAAAATGAAATCCAGATACTTTACAATAGGATTTCAAATTTTTGATTTTCTGATGAAATCCGGGTTGAAATGCACGATTTTCAGTGTGTAAACGCAAATCCAGATACTTTACAATAGGCATTCAAATCTTGGATTTTCTGTTGAAAACAGTGTTGAAATGCATGATTTTCAGTGTGTAAACGCAAATCCAGAAACATAGGCTTTCAAATCTTAGATTTTCAGTAGAAAACCGGGTTGGAAAGCTTGATTATCTGTGTGTAAACCCAAATCCAGAAACTTTACAATAGGATATCAAATCTTTGATTTTCAGTAGTAAACAGTGTTGAAATGCATGATTTTCAATGCGAAAACGCAAATCCAGAAACATAGGCTTTCAAATCTTTGATTTTCAGTAGAAAACCGGGTTGCAATGCTTGATTATCTGTGTGTAATGCAAATCCAGAAACTTTACAATAGGATTTCAAATCTTTGATTTGCAGTAGAAAACAGTTTGTAAATGCACGATTTTCAATGGGAAAACAAAAATCCAGAAACTTTACCGCAGGCTTTCAAATCTTTGATTTTCAGTAGTAAACAGTGTTGAAATGCATGATTTTCAATGCGAAAACGCAAATACAGAAACATTACAATAGGCTTTAAAATCTTTGATTTTCAGTAGTAAACAGTGTTGAAATGCACGATTATCAGTGTGTAAACGCAAATCCAGAATAGGATTTTAAATCTTTGATTTTCTGATGAAAACCTGGTTGAAATGCACGATTTTCAGTGTGTAAACGCAAATCCAGATACTTTACAATAGGCATTCAAATCTTTGATTTTCTGTTGAAAACAGTGTTGAAATGCATGATTTTCAGTGTGTAAACGCAAATCCAGAAGCATAGGCTTTCAAATCTTTGATTTTCAGTAGAAAACCGGGGGGGAATGCTTGATTATCTGTGTGTAAACCCAAATCCAGAAACTTTACAATAGGATTTCAAATCTTTGATTTGCAGTAGAAAACAGTTTGTAAATGCACGATTTTCAATGGGAAAACAAAAATCCAGAAACTTTACAATAGGATTTCAAATCTTTGATTTGCAGTAGAAAACAGTTTGTAAATGCACGATTTTCAATGGGAAAACAAAAATCCAGAAACTTTACAATAGGATTTCAAATCTTTGATTTGCAGTAGAAAACAGTTTGTAAATGCACGATTTTCAATGCGAAAACGCAAATCCAGAAACTTTACCGCAGGCTTTCAAATCTTTGATTTTCTGATGAAAACCTGGTTGAAATGCACGATTTTCAGTGTGTAAACGCAAATTCAGATACTTTACAATAGGCATTCACATCTTTGATTTTCAGTAGTAAACAGTGTTGAAATGCATGATTTTCAATGCGAAAACGCAAATCCAGAAACATAGGCTTTCAAATCTGGATTTTCAGTAGAAAACCGGGTTGCAATACTTGATTATCTGTGTGTAACGCAAATCCAGAAACTTTACAATAGGATTTCAAATCTTTGATTTTTTGTTGAAAACAGTGTTGTAATGCACGATTTTCAGTAGAAAATGAAATCCAGATACTTTACAATAGGATTTCAAATTTTTGATTTTCTGATGAAATCCGGGTTGAAATGCACGATTTTCAGTGTGTAAACGCAAATCCAGAAACTTTACAATAGGATTTTAAATCTTTGATTTTCTGATGAAAACCGGGTTGAAATGCACGATTTTCAGTGTAAACGCAAATCCAGATACTTTACAATAGGATTTCAAATCTTTGATTTGCAGTAGAAAACAGTTTGTAAATGCATGATTTTCAATGCGAAAACGCAAATCCAGAAACATAGGCTTTCAAATCTTTGATTTTCAGTAGAAAACCGGGTTGCAATGCTTGATTATCTGTGTGTAACGCAAATCCAGATACTTTACAATAGGCATTCAAATCTTGGATTTTCTGTTGAAAACAGTGTTGAAATGCATGATTTTCAGTGTGTAAACGCAAATCCAGAAGCATAGGCTTTCAAATCTTTGATTTTCAGTAGAAAACCGGGGGGGAATGCTTGATTATCTGTGTGTAAACCCAAATCCAGAAACTTTACAATAGGATTTCAAATCTTTGATTTGCAGTAGAAAACAGTTTGTAAATGCACGATTTTCAATGCGAAAACAAAAATCCAGAAACTTTACCGCAGGCTTTCAAATCTTTGATTTTCAGTAGTAAACAGTGTTGAAATGCATGATTTTCAATGCGAAAACGCAAATACAGAAACATTACAATAGGCTTTTAAATCTTTGATTTTCTGATGAAAACCGGGTTTACAATAGGATTACAAACTGTAAATGCACGATTTTCAATGGGAAAACAAAAATCCAGAAACTTTACAATAGGCATTCAAATCTTTGATTTTCAGTAGTAAACAGTGTTGAAATGCATGATTTTCAATGCGAAAACGCAAATCCAGAAACATAGGCTTTCAAATCTTTGATTTTCAGTAGAAAACCGGGTTGCAATGCTTGATTATCTGTGTGTAATGCAAATCCAGAAACTTTACAATAGGATTTCAAATCTTTGATTTGCAGTAGAAAACAGTTTGTAAATGCACGATTTTCAATGCGAAAACAAAAATCCAGAAACTTTACCGCAGGCTTTCAAATCTTTGATTTTCAGTAGTAAACAGTGTTGAAATGCATGATTTCAATGCGAAAACGCAAATTCAGAAACATTACAATAGGCATTCAAATCTTTGATTTTCAGTAGTAAACAGTGTTGAAATGCACGATTATCAGTGTGTAAACGCAAATCCAGAATAGGATTTTAAATCTTTGATTTTCTGATGAAAACCGGGTTGAAATGCACGATTTTCAGTAGAAAACCGGGTTGCAATGCTTGATTATCTGTGTGTAATGCAAATCCAGAAACTTTACAATAGGATTTCAAATCTTTGATTTGCAGTAGAAAACAGTTTGTAAATGCACGATTTTCAATGCGAAAACAAAAATCCAGAAACTTTACCGCAGGCTTTCAAATCTTTGATTTTCAGTAGTAAACAGTGTTGAAATGCATGATTTTCAATGCAGAAACATAGGCTTTCAAATCTGGATTTTCAGTAGAAAACCGGGTTGCAATGCTAATGTGTGTAACGCAAATACAGAAACATTACAATAGGCTTTAAAATCTTTGATTTTCAGTAGTAAACAGTGTTGAAATGCACGATTATCAGTGTGTAAACGCAAATCCAGAATAGGATTTTAAATCTTTGATTTTCTGATGAAAACCTGGTTGAAATGCACGATTTTCAGTGTGTAAACGCAAATTCAGATACTTTACAATAGGCATTCAAATCTTTGATTTTTAGTAGTAAACAGTGTTGAAATGCATGATTTTCAATGCGAAAACGCAAATCCAGAAACATAGGCTTTCAAATCTGGATTTTCAGTAGAAAACCGGGTTGCAATGCTAATGTGTGTAACGCAAATACAGAAACATTACAATAGGCTTTAAAATCTTTGATTTTCAGTAGTAAACAGTGTTGAAATGCACGATTATCAGTGTGTAAACGTAAATCCAGAATAGGATTTTAAATCTTTGATTTTCTGATGAAAACCTGGTTGAAATGCACGATTTTCAGTGTGTAAACGCAAATTCAGATACTTTACAATAGGCATTCAAATCTTTGATTTTTAGTAGTAAACAGTGTTGAAATGCATGATTTTCAATGCGAAAACGCAAATCCAGAAACATAGGCTTTCAAATCTGGATTTTCAGTAGAAAACCGGGTTGCAATGCTAATGTGTGTAACGCAAATACAGAAACATTACAATAGGCTTTAAAATCTTTGATTTTCAGTAGTAAACAGTGTTGAAATGCACGATTATCAGTGTGTAAACGCAAATCCAGAATAGGATTTTAAATCTTGGATTTTCTGATGAAAACCTGGTTGAAATGCACGATTTTCAGTGTGTAAACGCAAATTCAGATACTTTACAATAGGCATTCAAATCTTTGATTTTTAGTAGTAAACAGTGTTGAAATGCATGATTTTCAATGCGAAAACGCAAATCCAGAAACATAGGCTTTCAAATCTGGATTTTCAGTAGAAAACCGGGTTGCAATGCTAATGTGTGTAACGCAAATCCAGAAACTTTACAATAGGATTTCAAATCTTTGATTTTCTGTTGAAAACAGTGTTGTAATGCACGATTTTCAGTAGAAAATGAAATCCAGATACTTTACAATAGGATTTAAAATTTTTGATTTTCTGATGAAATCCGGGTTGAAATGCACGATTTTCAGTGTGTAAACGCAAATCCAGATACTTTACAATAGGCATTCAAATCTTGGATTTTCTGTTGAAAACAGTGTTGAAATGCATGATTTTCAGTGTGTAAACGCAAATCCAGAAACATAGGCTTTCAAATCTTAGATTTTCAGTAGAAATCCTGGTTGGAAAGCTTGATTATCTGTGTGTAAACCCAAATCCAGAAACTTTACAATAGGATTTCAAATCTTTGATTTGCAGTAGAAAACAGTTTGTAAATGCACGATTTTCAATGCGAAAACCAAATCCAGAAACTTTACCGCAGGCTTTCAAATCTTTGATTTTCTGATGAAAACCGGGTTGAAATGCACGATTTTCAGTGTGTAAACGCAAATCCAGAAACTTTACAATAGAATTTCAAATCTTTGATTTGCAGTAGAAAACAGTTTGTAAATGCATGATTTTCAATGCGAAAACGCAAATCCAGAAACATAGGCTTTCAAATCTTTGATTTTCAGTAGAAAACCGGGTTGCAATGCTTGATTATCTGTGTGTAACGCAAATCCAGATACTTTACAATAGGCATTCAAATCTTGGATTTTCTGTTGAAAACAGTGTTGAAATGCATGATTTTCAGTGTGTAAACGCAAATCCAGAAGCATAGGCTTTCAAATCTTTGATTTTCAGTAGAAAACTGGGGGGGAATGCTTGATTATCTGTGTGTAAACCCAAATCCAGAAACTTTACAATAGGATTTCAAATCTTTGATTTGCAGTAGAAAACAGTTTGTAAATGCACGATTTTCAATGGGAAAACAAAAATCCAGAAACTTTACAATAGGATTTCAAATCTTTGATTTGCAGTAGAAAACAGTTTGTAAATGCACGATTTTCAATGCGAAAACAAAAATCCAGAAACTTTACCGCAGGCTTTCAAATCTTTGATTTTCTGATGAAAACCGGGTTGAAATGCACGATTTTCAGTGTGTAAACGCAAATCCAGAAACTTTACAATAGGCATTCAAATCTTTGATTTTTAGTAGTAAACAGTGTTGAAATGCATGATTTTCAATGCGAAAACGCAAATACAGAAACATTACAATAGGCTTTTAAATCTTTGATTTTCTGATGAAAACCGGGTTTACAATAGGATTACAAACTGTAAATGCACGATTTTCAATGGGAAAACAAAAATCCAGAAACTTTACAATAGGCATTCAAATCTTTGATTTTCAGTAGTAAACAGTGTTGAAATGCATGATTTTCAATGCGAAAACGCAAATCCAGAAACATAGGCTTTCAAATCTTTGATTTTCAGTAGAAAACCGGGTTGCAATGCTTGATTATCTGTGTGTAATGCAAATCCAGAAACTTTACAATAGGATTTCAAATCTTTGATTTGCAGTAGAAAACAGTTTGTAAATGCACGATTTTCAATGCGAAAACAAAAATCCAGAAACTTTACCGCAGGCTTTCAAATCTTTGATTTTCAGTAGTAAACAGTGTTGAAATGCATGATTTTCAATGCGAAAACGCAAATTCAGAAACATTACAATAGGCATTCAAATCTTTGATTTTCAGTAGTAAACAGTGTTGAAATGCACGATTATCAGTGTGTAAACGCAAATCCAGAATAGGATTTTAAATCTTTGATTTTCTGATGAAAACCGGGTTGAAATGCACGATTTTCAGTAGAAAACCGGGTTGCAATGCTTGATTATCTGTGTGTAATGCAAATCCAGAAACTTTACAATAGGATTTCAAATCTTTGATTTGCAGTAGAAAACAGTTTGTAAATGCACGATTTTCAATGCGAAAACAAAAATCCAGAAACTTTACCGCAGGCTTTCAAATCTTTGATTTTCAGTAGTAAACAGTGTTGAAATGCATGATTTTCAATGCAGAAACATAGGCTTTCAAATCTGGATTTTCAGTAGAAAACCGGGTTGCAATGCTAATGTGTGTAACGCAAATACAGAAACATTACAATAGGCTTTAAAATCTTTGATTTTCAGTATTAAACAGTGTTGAAATGCACGATTATCAGTGTGTAAACGCAAATCCAGAATAGGATTTTAAATCTTTGATTTTCTGATGAAAACCTGGTTGAAATGCACGATTTTCAGTGTGTAAACGCAAATTCAGATACTTTACAATAGGCATTCAAATCTTTGATTTTTAGTAGTAAACAGTGTTGAAATGCATGATTTTCAATGCGAAAACGCAAATCCAGAAACATAGGCTTTCAAATCTGGATTTTCAGTAGAAAACCGGGTTGCAATGCTAATGTGTGTAACGCAAATACAGAAACATTACAATAGGCTTTAAAATCTTTGATTTTCAGTAAACAGTGTTGAAATGCACGATTATCAGTGTGTAAACGCAAATCCAGAATAGGATTTTAAATCTTTGATTTTCTGATGAAAACCTGGTTGAAATGCACGATTTTCAGTGTGTAAACGCAAATTCAGATACTTTACAATAGGCATTCAAATCTTTGATTTTTAGTAGTAAACAGTGTTGAGATGCATGATTTTCAATGCGAAAACGCAAATCCAGAAACATAGGCTTTCAAATCTGGATTTTCAGTAGAAAACCGGGTTGCAATGCTAATGTGTGTAACGCAAATACAGAAACATTACAATAGGCTTTAAAATCTTTGATTTTCAGTAGTAAACAGTGTTGAAATGCACGATTATCAGTGTGTAAACGCAAATCCAGAATAGGATTTTAAATCTTTGATTTTCTGATGAAAACCTGGTTGAAATGCACGATTTTCAGTGTGTAAACGCAAATTCAGATACTTTACAATAGGCATTCAAATCTTTGATTTTTAGTAGTAAACAGTGTTGAAATGCATGATTTTCAATGCGAAAACGCAAATCCAGAAACATAGGCTTTCAAATCTGGATTTTCAGTAGCAAACCGGGTTGCAATGCTAATGTGTGTAACGCAAATACAGAAACATTACAATAGGCATTCAAATCTTTGATTTTCAGTAGTAAACAGTGTTGAAATGCACGATTATCAGTGTGTAAACGCAAATCCAGAATAGGATTTTAAATCTTTGATTTTCTGATGAAAACCTGGTTGAAATGCACGATTTTCAGTGTGTAAACGCAAATTCAGATACTTTACAATAGGCATTCAAATCTTTGATTTTTAGTAGTAAACAGTGTTGAAATGCATGATTTTCAATGCGAAAACGCAAATCCAGAAACATAGGCTTTCAAATCTTTGATTTTCAGTAGAAAACCGGGTTGCAATGCTTGATTATCTGTGTGTAACGCAAATCCAGAAACTTTACAATAGGATTTCAAATCTTTGATTTTCTGTTGAAAACAGTGTTGTAATGCACGATTTTCAGTAGAGAATGAAATCCAGATACTTTACAATAGAATTTCAAATTTTTGATTTTCTGATGAAATCCGGGTTGAAATGCACTATTTTCAGTGTGTAAACGCAAATCCAGAAACATAGGCTTTCAAATCTTAGATTTTCAGTAGAAAACCGGGTTGGAAAGCTTGATTATCTGTGTGTAAACCCAAATCCAGAAACTTTACAATAGGATTTCAAATCTTTGATTTGCAGTAGAAAACAGTTTGTAAATGCACGATTTTCAATGGGAAAACAAAAATCCAGAAAACAAAAATCCAGGCATTCAAATCTTTGATTTTCAGTAGTAAACAGTGTTGAAATGCATGATTTTCAATGCGAAAACGCAAATACAGAAACATTACAATAGGCTTTAAAATCTTTGATTTTCAGTAGTAAACAGTGTTGAAATGCACGATTATCAGTGTGTAAACGCAAATCCAGAATAGGATTTTAAAACATTGATTTTCTGATGAAAACCGGGTTGAAATGCACGATTTTCAGTGTGTAAACGCAAATCCAGATACTTTACAATAGGCATTCAAATCTTGGATTTTCTGTTGAAAACAGTGTTGAAATGCATGATTTTCAGTGTGTAAACGCAAATCCAGAACCATAGGCTTTCAAATCTTTGATTTTCAGTAGAAAACCGGGGGGGAATGCTTGATTATCTGTGTGTAAACCCAAATCCAGAAACTTTACAATAGGATTTCACATCTTTGATTTGCAGTAGAAAACAGTTTGTAAATGCACGATTTTCAATGGGAAAACAAAAATCCAGAAACTTTACAATAGGATTTCAAATCTTTGATTTGCAGTAGAAAACAGTTTGTAAATGCACGATTTTCAATGCGAAAACAAAAATCCAGAAACTTTACCGCAGGCTTTCAAATCTTTGATTTTCTGATGAAACTGGGTTGAAATGCACGATTTTCAGTGTGTAAACGCAAATCCAGAAACTTTACAATAGGATTTCAAATCTTTGATTTGCAGTAGAAAACAGTTTGTAAATGCACGATTTTCAATGGGAAAACAAAAATCCAGAAACTTTACCGCAGGCTTTCAAATCTTTGATTTTCTGATGAAAACCTGGTTGAAATGCACGATTTTCAGTGTGTAAACGCAAATTCAGATACTTTACAATAGGCTTTCAAATCTTTGATTTTCAGTAGAAAACCGGGTTGCAATGCTTGATTATCTGTGTGTAACGCAAATCCAGAAACTTTACAATAGGATTTCAAATCTTTGATTTGCAGTAGAAAACAGTTTGTAAATGCACGATTTTCAATGGGAAAACAAAAATCCAGAAACTTTACAATAGGCATTCAAATCTTTGATTTTCAGTAGTAAACAGTGTTGAAATGCACGATTATCAGTGTGTAAACGCAAATCCAGAATAGGATTTTAAATCTTTGATTTTCTGATGAAAACCTGGTTGAAATGCACGATTTTCAGTGTGTAAACGCAAATTCAGATACTTTACAATAGGCATTCACATCTTTGATTTTTAGTAGTAAACAGTGTTGAAATGCATGATTTTCAATGCGAAAACGCAAATCCAGAAACATAGGCTTTCAAATCTTTGATTTTCAGTAGAAAACCGGGTTGCAATGCTTGATTATCTGTGTGTAACGCAAATCCAGAAACTTTACAATAGGATTTCAAATCTTTGATTTTCTGTTGAAAACAGTGTTGTAATGCACGATTTTCAGTAGAAAATGAAATCCAGATACTTTACAATAGAATTTCAAATTTTTGATTTTCTGATGAAATCCGGGTTGAAATGCACTATTTTCAGTGTGTAAACGCAAATCCAGAAACATAGGCTTTCAAATCTTAGATTTTCAGTAGAAAACCGGGTTGGAAAGCTTGATTATCTGTGTGTAAACCCAAATCCAGAAACTTTACAATAGGATTTCAAATCTTTGATTTGCAGTAGAAAACAGTTTGTAAATGCACGATTTTCAATGCGAAAACCAAATCCAGAAACTTTACCGCAGGCTTTCAAATCTTTGATTTTCTGATGAAAACCTGGTTGAAATGCACGATTTTCAGTGCGAAAACGCAAATACAGAAACATTACAATAGGCTTTAAAATCTTTGATTTTCAGTAGTAAACAGTGTTGAAATGCACGATTATCAGTGTGTAAACGCAAATCCAGAATAGGATTTAAAACTTTGATTTTCTGATGAAAACCGGGTTGAAATGCACGATTTTCAGATACTTTACAATAGGCATTCAAATCTTGGATTTTCTGTTGAAAACAGTGTTGAAATGCATGATTTTCAGTGTGTAAACGCAAATCCAGAAGCATAGGCTTTCAAATCTTTGATTTTCAGTAGAAAACCGGGGGGGAATGCTTGATTATCTGTGTGTAAACCCAAATCCAGAAACTTTACAATAGGATTTCAAATCTTTGATTTGCAGTAGAAAACAGTTTGTAAATGCACGATTTTCAATGGGAAAACAAAAATCCAGAAACTTTACCGCAGTTTGTAAATGCACGATTTTCAATGCGAAAACGCAAATACAGAAACATTACAATAGGCTTTAAAATCTTTGATTTTCAGTAGTAAACAGTGTTGAAATGCACGATTATCAGTGTGTAAACGTAAATCCAGAATAGGATTTTAAAACTTTGATTTTCTGATGATTTTCAGTAGTAAACAGTGTTGAAATGCACGATTATCAGTGTGTAAACGTAAATCCAGAATAGGATTTTAAAACTTTGATTTTCTGATGAAAACCTGGTTGAAATGCACGATTTTCAGTGTGTAAACGCAAATTCAGATACTTTACAATAGGCATTCAAATCTTTGATTTTCAGTAGTAAACAGTGTTGAAATGCACGATTTTCAATGCGAAAACGCAAATACAGAAACATTACAATAGGCTTTAAAATCTTTGATTTTCAGTAGTAAACAGTGTTGAAATGCACGATTATCAGTGTGTAAACGCAAATCCAGAATAGGATTTTAAATCTTTGATTTTCTGATGAAAACCTGGTTGAAATGCACGATTTTCAGTGTGTAAACGCAAATTCAGATACTTTACAATAGGCATTCAAATCTTTGATTTTTAGTAGTAAACAGTGTTGAAATGCATGATTTTCAATGCGAAAACGCAAATCCAGAAACATAGGCTTTCAAATCTTTGATTTTCAGTAGAAAACCGGGTTGCAATGCTTGATTATCTGTGTGTAACGCAAATCCAGAAACTTTACAATAGGATTTCAAATCTTTGATTTTCTGTTGAAAACAGTTTTGTAATGCACGATTTTCAGTAGAAAATGAAATCCAGATACTTTACAATAGAATTTCAAATTTTTGATTTTCTGATGAAATCCGGGTTGAAATGCACTATTTTCAGTGTGTAAACGCAAATCCAGAAACATAGGCTTTCAAATCTTAGATTTTCAGTAGAAAACCGGGTTGGAAAGCTTGATTATCTGTGTGTAAACCCAAATCCAGAAACTTTACAATAGGATTTCAAATCTTTGATTTGCAGTAGAAAACAGTTTGTAAATGCACGATTTTCAATGGGAAAACAAAAATCCAGAAAACAAAAATCCAGGCATTCAAATCTTTGATTTTCAGTAGTAAACAGTGTTGAAATGCATGATTTTCAATGCGAAAACGCAAATACAGAAACATTACAATAGGCTTTAAAATCTTTGATTTTCAGTAGTAAACAGTGTTCAAATGCACGATTATCAGTGTGTAAACGCAAATCCAGAATAGGATTTTAAATCTTTGATTTTCTGATGAAAACCGGGTTGAAATGCACGATTTTCAGTGTAAACGCAAATCCAGATACTTTACAATAGGCATTCAAATCTTGGATTTTCTGTTGAAAACAGTGTTGAAATGCATGATTTTCAGTGTGTAAACGCAAATCCAGAACCATAGGCTTTCAAATCTTTGATTTTCAGTAGAAAACCGGGGGGGAATGCTTGATTATCTGTGTGTAAACCCAAATCCAGAAACTTTACAATAGGATTTCACATCTTTGATTTGCAGTAGAAAACAGTTTGTAAATGCACGATTTTCAATGGGAAAACAAAAATCCAGAAACTTTACAATAGGATTTCAAATCTTTGATTTGCAGTAGAAAACAGTTTGTAAATGCACGATTTTCAATGCGAAAACAAAAATCCAGAAACTTTACCGCAGGCTTTCAAATCTTTGATTTTCTGATGAAACTGGGTTGAAATGCACGATTTTCAGTGTGTAAACGCAAATCCAGAAACTTTACAATAGGATTTCAAATCTTTGATTTGCAGTAGAAAACAGTTTGTAAATGCACGATTTTCAATGGGAAAACAAAAATCCAGAAACTTTACCGCAGGCTTTCAAATCTTTGATTTTCTGATGAAAACCTGGTTGAAATGCACGATTTTCAGTGTGTAAACGCAAATTCAGATACTTTACAATAGGCTTTCAAATCTTTGATTTTCAGTAGAAAACCGGGTTGCAATGCTTGATTATCTGTGTGTAACGCAAATCCAGAAACTTTACAATAGGATTTCAAATCTTTGATTTGCAGTAGAAAACAGTTTGTAAATGCACGATTTTCAATGGGAAAACAAAAATCCAGAAACTTTACAATAGGCATTCAAATCTTTGATTTTCAGTAGTAAACAGTGTTGAAATGCACGATTATCAGTGTGTAAACGCAAATCCAGAATAGGATTTTAAATCTTTGATTTTCTGATGAAAACCTGGTTGAAATGCACGATTTTCAGTGTGTAAACGCAAATTCAGATACTTTACAATAGGCATTCACATCTTTGATTTTTAGTAGTAAACAGTGTTGAAATGCATGATTTTCAATGCGAAAACGCAAATCCAGAAACATAGGCTTTCAAATCTTTGATTTTCAGTAGAAAACCGGGTTGCAATGCTTGATTATCTGTGTGTAACGCAAATCCAGAAACTTTACAATAGGATTTCAAATCTTTGATTTTCTGTTGAAAACAGTGTTGTAATGCACGATTTTCAGTAGAAAATGAAATCCAGATACTTTACAATAGAATTTCAAATTTTTGATTTTCTGATGAAATCCGGGTTGAAATGCACTATTTTCAGTGTGTAAACGCAAATCCAGAAACATAGGCTTTCAAATCTTAGATTTTCAGTAGAAAACCGGGTTGGAAAGCTTGATTATCTGTGTGTAAACCCAAATCCAGAAACTTTACAATAGGATTTCAAATCTTTGATTTGCAGTAGAAAACAGTTTGTAAATGCACGATTTTCAATGCGAAAACCAAATCCAGAAACTTTACCGCAGGCTTTCAAATCTTTGATTTTCTGATGAAAACCTGGTTGAAATGCACGATTTTCAGTGCGAAAACGCAAATACAGAAACATTACAATAGGCTTTAAAATCTTTGATTTTCAGTAGTAAACAGTGTTGAAATGCACGATTATCAGTGTGTAAACGCAAATCCAGAATAGGATTTAAAACTTTGATTTTCTGATGAAAACCGGGTTGAAATGCACGATTTTCAGATACTTTACAATAGGCATTCAAATCTTGGATTTTCTGTTGAAAACAGTGTTGAAATGCATGATTTTCAGTGTGTAAACGCAAATCCAGAAGCATAGGCTTTCAAATCTTTGATTTTCAGTAGAAAACCGGGGGGGAATGCTTGATTATCTGTGTGTAAACCCAAATCCAGAAACTTTACAATAGGATTTCAAATCTTTGATTTGCAGTAGAAAACAGTTTGTAAATGCACGATTTTCAATGGGAAAACAAAAATCCAGAAACTTTACCGCAGTTTGTAAATGCACGATTTTCAATGCGAAAACGCAAATACAGAAACATTACAATAGGCTTTAAAATCTTTGATTTTCAGTAGTAAACAGTGTTGAAATGCACGATTATCAGTGTGTAAACGTAAATCCAGAATAGGATTTTAAAACTTTGATTTTCTGATGATTTTCAGTAGTAAACAGTGTTGAAATGCACGATTATCAGTGTGTAAACGTAAATCCAGAATAGGATTTTAAAACTTTGATTTTCTGATGAAAACCTGGTTGAAATGCACGATTTTCAGTGTGTAAACGCAAATTCAGATACTTTACAATAGGCATTCAAATCTTTGATTTTCAGTAGTAAACAGTGTTGAAATGCACGATTTTCAATGCGAAAACGCAAATACAGAAACATTACAATAGGCTTTAAAATCTTTGATTTTCAGTAGTAAACAGTGTTGAAATGCACGATTATCAGTGTGTAAACGCAAATCCAGAATAGGATTTTAAATCTTTGATTTTCTGATGAAAACCTGGTTGAAATGCACGATTTTCAGTGTGTAAACGCAAATTCAGATACTTTACAATAGGCATTCAAATCTTTGATTTTTAGTAGTAAACAGTGTTGAAATGCATGATTTTCAATGCGAAAACGCAAATCCAGAAACATAGGCTTTCAAATCTTTGATTTTCAGTAGAAAACCGGGTTGCAATGCTTGATTATCTGTGTGTAACGCAAATCCAGAAACTTTACAATAGGATTTCAAATCTTTGATTTTCTGTTGAAAACAGTTTTGTAATGCACGATTTTCAGTAGAAAATGAAATCCAGATACTTTACAATAGAATTTCAAATTTTTGATTTTCTGATGAAATCCGGGTTGAAATGCACTATTTTCAGTGTGTAAACGCAAATCCAGAAACATAGGCTTTCAAATCTTAGATTTTCAGTAGAAAACCGGGTTGGAAAGCTTGATTATCTGTGTGTAAACCCAAATCCAGAAACTTTACAATAGGATTTCAAATCTTTGATTTGCAGTAGAAAACAGTTTGTAAATGCACGATTTTCAATGGGAAAACAAAAATCCAGAAAACAAAAATCCAGGCATTCAAATCTTTGATTTTCAGTAGTAAACAGTGTTGAAATGCATGATTTTCAATGCGAAAACGCAAATACAGAAACATTACAATAGGCTTTAAAATCTTTGATTTTCAGTAGTAAACAGTGTTCAAATGCACGATTATCAGTGTGTAAACGCAAATCCAGAATAGGATTTTAAATCTTTGATTTTCTGATGAAAACCGGGTTGAAATGCACGATTTTCAGTGTAAACGCAAATCCAGATACTTTACAATAGGCATTCAAATCTTGGATTTTCTGTTGAAAACAGTGTTGAAATGCATGATTTTCAGTGTGTAAACGCAAATCCAGAAGCATAGGCTTTCAAATCTTTGATTTTCAGTAGAAAACCGGGGGGGAATGCTTGATTATCTGTGTGTAAACCCAAATCCAGAAACTTTACAATAGGATTTCAAATCTTTGATTTGCAGTAGAAAACAGTTTGTAAATGCACGATTTTCAATGGGAAAACAAAAATCCAGAAACTTTACAATAGGATTTCAAATCTTTGATTTTCAGTAGTAAACAGTGTTGAAATGCATGATTTTCAATGCGAAAACGCAAATCCAGAAACATAGGCTTTCAAATCTTTGATTTTCAGTAGTAAACAGTGTTGAAATGCACGATTATCAGTGTGTAAACGCAAATCCAGAATAGGATTTTAAATCTTTGATTTTCTGATGAAAACCGGGTTGAAATGCACGATTTTCAGTGTAAACGCAAATCCAGATACTTTACAATAGGCATTCAAATCTTGGATTTTCTGTTGAAAACAGTGTTGAAATGCATGATTTTCAGTGTGTAAACGCAAATCCAGAACCATAGGCTTTCAAATCTTTGATTTTCAGTAGAAAACCGGGGGGGAATGCTTGATTATCTGTGTGTAAACCCAAATCCAGAAACTTTACAATAGGATTTCAAATCTTTGATTTGCAGTAGAAAACAGTTTGTAAATGCACGATTTTCAATGGGAAAACAAAAATCCAGAAACTTTACAATAGGCATTCAAATCTTTGATTTTCAGTAGTAAACAGTGTTGAAATGCATGATTTTCAATGCGAAAACGCAAATCCAGAAACATAGGCTTTCAAATCTTTGATTTTCAGTAGAAAACCGGGTTGCAATGCTTGATTATCTGTGTGTAAACCCAAATCCAGAAACTTTACAATAGGATTTCAAATCTTTGATTTGCAGTAGAAAACAGTTTGTAAATGCACGATTTTCAATGCGAAAACCAAATCCAGAAACTTTACCGCAGGCTTTCAAATCTTTGATTTTCTGATGAAAACCTGGTTGAAATGCACGATTTTCAGTGCGAAAACGCAAATACAGAAACATTACAATAGGCTTTAAAATCTTTGATTTTCAGTAGTAAACAGTGTTGAAATGCACGATTATCAGTGTGTAAACGCAAATCCAGAATAGGATTTTTAAACTTTGATTTTCTGATGAAAACCGGGTTGAAATGCACGATTTTCAGATACTTTACAATAGGCATTCAAATCTTGGATTTTCTGTTGAAAACAGTGTTGAAATGCATGATTTTCAGTGTGTAAACGCAAATCCAGAAGCATAGGCTTTCAAATCTTTGATTTTCAGTAGAAAACCGGGGGGGAATGCTTGATTATCTGTGTGTAAACCCAAATCCAGAAACTTTACAATAGGATTTCAAATCTTGGATTTGCAGTAGAAAACAGTTTGTAAATGCACGATTTTCAATGGGAAAACAAAAATCCAGAAACTTTACTGCAGTTTGTAAATGCACGATTTTCAATGCGAAAACGCAAATACAGAAACATTACAATAGGCTTTAAAATCTTTGATTTTCAGTAGTAAACAGTGTTGAAATGCACGATTATCAGTGTGTAAACGTAAATCCAGAATAGGATTTTAAAACTTTGATTTTCTGATGATTTTCAGTAGTAAACAGTGTTGAAATGCACGATTATCAGTGTGTAAACGTAAATCCAGAATAGGATTTTAAAACTTTGATTTTCTGATGAAAACCTGGTTGAAATGCACGATTTTCAGTGTGTAAACGCAAATTCAGATACTTTACAATAGGCATTCAAATCTTTGATTTTCAGTAGTAAACAGTGTTGAAATGCATGATTTTCAATGCGAAAACGCAAATACAGAAACATTACAATAGGCTTTAAAATCTTTGATTTTCAGTAGTAAACAGTGTTGAAATGCACGATTATCAGTGTGTAAACGCAAATCCAGAATAGGATTTTAAAACTTTGATTTTCTGATGATTTTCAGTAGTAAACAGTGTTGAAATGCACGATTATCAGTGTGTAAACGTAAATCCAGAATAGGATTTTAAAACTTTGATTTTCTGATGAAAACCTGGTTGAAATGCACGATTTTCAGTGTGTAAACGCAAATTCAGATACTTTACAATAGGCATTCAAATCTTTGATTTTCAGTAGTAAACAGTGTTGAAATGCATGATTTTCAATGCGAAAACGCAAATACAGAAACATAGGCTTTCAAATCTTTGATTTTCAGTAGTAAACCGGGTTGCAATGCTTGATTATCTGTGTGTAACGCAAATCCAGAAACTTTACAATAGGATTTCAAATCTTTGATTTGCAGTAGAAAACAGTTTGTAAATGCACGATTTTCAATGCGAAAACAAAAATCCAGAAACTTTACCGCAGGCTTTCAAATCTTTGATTTTCAGTAGTAAACAGTGTTGAAATGCATGATTTTCAATGCGAAAACGCAAATACAGAAACATTACAATAGGCTTTAAAATCTTTGATTTTCAGTAGTAAACAGTGTTGAAATGCACGATTATCAGTGTGTAAACGTAAATCCAGAATAGGATTTTAAAACTTTGATTTTCTGATGAAAACCGGGTTGAAATGCACGATTTTCAGTGTGTAAACGCAAATTCAGATACTTTACAATAGGCATTCAAATCTTTGATTTTCAGTAGTAAACCGGGTTGCAATGCTTGATTGTGTGTAACGCAAATCCAGAAACTTTACAATAGGATTTCAAATCTTTGATTTGCAGTAGAAAACAGTTTGTAAATGCACGATTTTCAATGCGAAAACCAAATCCAGAAACTTTACCGCAGGCTTTCAAATCTTTGATTTTCTGTTGAAAACAGTGGTGAAATGCATGATTTTCAGTGTGTAAACGCAAATCCAGAACCATAGGCTTTCAAATCTTTGATTTTCAGTAGAAAACCGGGGGGGAATGCTTGATTATCTGTGTGTAAACCCAAATCCAGAAACTTTACAATAGGATTTCAAATCTTTGATTTGCAGTAGAAAACAGTTTGTAAATGCACGATTTTCAATGGGAAAACAAAAATCCAGAAACTTTACAATAGGCATTCAAATCTTTGATTTTCAGTAGTAAACAGTGTTGAAATGCACGATTTTCAGTGTGTAAACGCAAATTCAGATACTTTACAATAGGCATTCAAATCTTTGATTTTTAGTAGTAAACAGTGTTGAAATGCATGATTTTCAATGCGAAAACGCAAATCCAGAAACATAGGCTTTCAAATCTTTGATTTTCAGTAGAAAACCGGGTTGCAATGCTTGATTATCTGTGTGTAACGCAAATCCAGAAACTTTACAATAGGATTTCAAATCTTTGATTTTCTGTTGAAAACAGTGTTGTAATGCACGATTTTCAGTAGAAAATGAAATCCAGATACTTTACAATAGAATTTCAAATTTTTGATTTTCTGATGAAATCCGGGTTGAAATGCACTATTTTCAGTGTGTAAACGCAAATCCAGAAACATAGGCTTTCAAATCTTAGATTTTCAGTAGAAAACCGGGTTGGAAAGCTTGATTATCTGTGTGTAAACCCAAATCCAGAAACTTTACAATAGGATTTCAAATCTTTGATTTGCAGTAGAAAACAGTTTGTAAATGCACGATTTTCAATGGGAAAACAAAAATCCAGAAAACAAAAATCCAGGCATTCAAATCTTTGATTTTCAGTAGTAAACAGTGTTGAAATGCATGATTTTCAATGCGAAAACGCAAATACAGAAACATTACAATAGGCTTTAAAATCTTTGATTTTCAGTAGTAAACCGTGTTGAAATGCACGATTATCAGTGTGTAAACGCAAATCCAGAATAGGGTTTTAAATCTTTGATTTTCTGATGAAAACCTGGTTGAAATGCACGATTTTCAGTGTGTAAACGCAAATTCAGATACTTTACAATAGGCATTCAAATCTTGGATTTTCAGTAGTAAACAGTGTTGAAATGCATGATTTTCAATGCGAAAACGCAAATGCAGAAACATAGGCTTTCAAATCTTTGATTTTCAGTAGAAAACCGGGTTGCAATGCTTGATTATCTGTGTGTAAACCCAAATCCAGAAACTTTACAATAGGATTTCAAATCTTTGATTTGCAGTAGAAAACAGTTTGTAAATGCACGATTTTCAATGCGAAAACCAAATCCAGAAACTTTACCGCAGGCTTTCAAATCTTTGATTTTCTGATGAAAACCTGGTTGAAATGCACGATTTTCAGTGTGTAAACGCAAATTCAGATACTTTACAATAGGCATTCACATCTTTGATTTTCAGTAGTAAACAGTGTTGAAATGCATGATTTTCAATGCGAAAACGCAAATCCAGAAACATAGGCTTTCAAATCTTTGATTTTCAGTAGAAAACCGGGTTGCAATGCTTGATTATCTGTGTGTAACGCAAATCCAGAAACTTTACAATAGGATTTCAAATCTTTGATTTGCAGTAGAAAACAGTTTGTAAATGCACGATTTTCAATGCGAAAACAAAAATCCAGAAACTTTACCGCAGGCTTTCAAATCTTTGATTTTCAGTAGTAAACAGTGTTGAAATGCATGATTTTCAATGCGAAAACGCAAATACAGAAACATTACAATAGGCTTTAAAATCTTTGATTTTCAGTAGTAAACAGTGTTGAAATGCACGATTATCAGTGTGTAAACGCAAATCCAGAATAGGATTTTAAAACTTTGATTTTCTGATGAAAACCGGGTTGAAATGCACGATTTTCAGATACTTTACAATAGGCATTCAAATCTTGGATTTTCTGTTGAAAACAGTGTTTAAATGCATGATTTTCAGTGTGTAAACGCAAATCCAGAAGCATAGGCTTTCAAATCTTTGATTTTCAGTAGAAAACCGGGGGGGAATGCTTGATTATCTGTGTGTAAACCCAAATCCAGAAACTTTACAATAGGATTTCAAATCTTTGATTTGCAGTAGAAAACAGTTTGTAAATGCACGATTTTCAATGGGAAAACAAAAATCCAGAAACTTTACCGCAGTTTGTAAATGCACGATTTTCAATGCGAAAACGCAAATACAGTAACATTACAATAGGCTTTAAAATCTTTGATTTTCAGTAGTAAACAGTGTTGAAATGCACGATTATCAGTGTGTAAACGTAAATCCAGAATAGGATTTTAAAACTTTGATTTTCTGATGATTTTCAGTAGTAAACAGTGTTGAAATGCACGATTATCAGTGTGTAAACGTAAATCCAGAATAGGATTTTAAAACTTTGATTTTCTGATGAAAACCTGGTTGAAATGCACGATTTTCAGTGTGTAAACGCAAATTCAGATACTTTACAATAGGCATTCAAATCTTTGATTTTCAGTAGTAAACAGTGTTGAAATGCATGATTTTCAATGCGAAAACGCAAATACAGAAACATAGGCTTTCAAATCTTTGATTTTCAGTAGTAAACCGGGTTGCAATGCTTGATTATATGTGTGTAACGCAAATCCAGAAACTTTACAATAGGATTTCAAATCTTTGATTTGCAGTAGAAAACAGTTTGTAAATGCACGATTTTCAATGCGAAAACAAAAATCCAGAAACTTTACCGCAGGCTTTCAAATCTTTGATTTTCAGTAGTAAACAGTGTTGAAATGCATGATTTTCAATGCGAAAACGCAAATACAGAAACATTACAATAGGCTTTAAAATCTTTGATTTTCAGTAGTAAACAGTGTTGAAATGCACGATTATCAGTGTGTAAACGTAAATCCAGAATAGGATTTTAAAACTTTGATTTTCTGATGAAAACCGGGTTGAAATGCACGATTTTCAGTGTGTAAACCCAAATCCAGAAACTTTACAATAGGATTTCAAATCTTTGATTTGCAGTAGAAAACAGTTTGTAAATGCACGATTTTCAATGGGAAAACAAAAATCCAGAAACTTTACAATAGGCATTCAAATCTTTGATTTTCAGTAGTAAACAGTGTTGAAATGCATGATTTTCAATGCGAAAACGCAAATCCAGAAACATAGGCTTTCAAAACTTTGATTTTCAGTAGAAAACCGGGTTGCAATGCTTGATTGTGTGTAACGCAAATCCAGAAACTTTACAATAGGATTTCAAATCTTTGATTTGCAGTAGAAAACAGTTTGTAAATGCACGATTTTCAATGCGAAAACCAAATCCAGAAACTTTACCGCAGGCTTTCAAATCTTTGATTTTCTGATGAAAACCTGGTTGAAATGCACGATTTTCAGTGTGTAAACGCAAATTCAGATACTTTACAATAGGCATTCAAATCTTTGATTTTTAGTAGTAAACAGTGTTGAAATGCATGATTTTCAATGCGAAAACGCAAATCCAGAAACATAGGCTTTCAAATCTTTGATTTTCAGTAGAAAACCGGGTTGCAATGCTTGATTATCTGTGTGTAACGCAAATCCAGAAACTTTACAATAGGATTTCAAATCTTTGATTTGCAGTAGAAAACAGTTTGTAAATGCAGGATTATCAGTGTGTAAACGCAAATCCAGAATAGGATTTTAAATCTTTGATTTTCTGATGAAAACCGGGTTGAAATGCACGATTTTCAGTGTGTAAACGCAAATCCAGATACTTTACAATAGGCATTCAAATCTTGGATTTTCTGTTGAAAACAGTGTTGAAATGCATGATTTCTAGTGTGTAAACGCAAATCCAGAAGCATAGGCTTTCAAATCTTTGATTTTCAGTAGAAAACCGGGGGGGAATGCTTGATTATCTGTGTGTAAACCCAAATCCAGAAACTTTACAATAGGATTTCAAATCTTTGATTTGCAGTAGAAAACAGTTTGTAAATGCACGATTTTCAATGGGAAAACAAAAATCCAGAAACTTTACAATAGGCATTCAAATCTTTGATTTTCAGTAGTAAACAGTGTTGAAATGCACGATTTTCAGTGTGTAAACGCAAATTCAGATACTTTACAATAGGCATTCAAATCTTTGATTTTTAGTAGTAAACAGTGTTGAAATGCATGATTTTCAATGCGAAAACGCAAATCCAGAAACATAGGCTTTCAAATCTTTGATTTTCAGTAGAAAACCGGGTTGCAATGCTTGATTATCTGTGTGTAACGCAAATCCAGAAACTTTACAATAGGATTTCAAATCTTTGATTTTCTGTTGAAAACAGTGTTGTAATGCACGATTTTCAGTAGAAAATGAAATCCAGATACTTTACAATAGAATTTCAAATTTTTGATTTTCTGATGAAATCCGGGTTGAAATGCACTATTTTCAGTGTGTAAACGCAAATCCAGAAACATAGGCTTTCAAATCTTAGATTTTCAGTAGAAAACCGGGTTGGAAAGCTTCATTATCTGTGTGTAAACCCAAATCCAGAAACTTTACAATAGGATTTCAAATCTTTGATTTGCAGTAGAAAACAGTTTGTAAATGCACGATTTTCAATGGGAAAACAAAAATCCAGAAAACAAAAATCCAGGCATTCAAATCTTTGATTTTCAGTAGTAAACAGTGTTGAAATGCATGATTTTCAATGCGAAAACGCAAATACAGAAACATTACAATAGGCTTTAAAATCTTTGATTTTCAGTAGTAAACAGTGTTGAAATGCACGATTATCAGTGTGTAAACGCAAATCCAGAATAGGATTTTAAATCTTTGATTTTCTGATGAAAACCGGGTTGAAATGCACGATTTTCAGTGTAAACGCAAATCCAGATACTTTACAATAGGCATTCAAATCTTGGATTTTCTGTTGAAAACAGTGTTGAAATGCATGATTTTCAGTGTGTAAACGCAAATCCAGAACCATAGGCTTTCAAATCTTTGATTTTCAGTAGAAAACCGGGGGGGAATGCTTGATTATCTGTGTGTAAACCCAAATCCAGAAACTTTACAATAGGATTTCAAATCTTTGATTTGCAGTAGAAAACAGTTTGTAAATGCACGATTTTCAATGGGAAAACAAAAATCCAGAAACTTTACAATAGGCATTCAAATCTTTGATTTTCAGTAGAAAACAGTGTTGAAATGCATGATTTTCAATGCGAAAACGCAAATCCAGAAACATAGGCTTTCAAATCTTTGATTTTCAGTAGAAAACCGGGTTGCAATGCTTGATTATCTGTGTGTAAACCCAAATCCAGAAACTTTACAATAGGATTTCAAATCTTTGATTTGCAGTAGAAAACAGTTTGTAAATGCACGATTTTCAATGCGAAAACCAAATCCAGAAACTTTACCGCAGGCTTTCAAATCTTTGATTTTCTGATGAAAACCTGGTTGAAATGCACGATTTTCAGTGTGTAAACGCAAATTCAGATACTTTACAATAGGCATTCACATCTTTGATTTTCAGTAGTAAACAGTGTTGAAATGCATGATTTTCAATGCGAAAACGCAAATCCAGAAACATAGGCTTTCAAATCTTTGATTTTCAGTAGAAAACCGGGTTGCAATGCTTGATTATCTGTGTGTAACGCAAATCCAGAAACTTTACAATAGGATTTCAAATCTTTGATTTGCAGTAGAAAACAGTTTGTAAATGCACGATTTTCAATGCGAAAACAAAAATCCAGAAACTTTACCGCAGGCTTTCAAATCTTTGATTTTCAGTAGTAAACAGTGTTGAAATGCATGATTTTCAATGCGAAAACGCAAATACAGAAACATTACAATAGGCTTTAAAATCTTTGATTTTCAGTAGTAAACAGTGTTGAAATGCACGATTATCAGTGTGTAAACGTAAATCCAGAATAGGATTTTAAAACTTTGATTTTCTGATGATTTTAAGTAGTAAACAGTGTTGAAATGCACGATTATCAGTGTGTAAACGTAAATCCAGAATAGGATTTTAAAACTTTGATTTTCTGATGAAAACCTGGTTGAAATGCACGATTTTCAGTGTGTAAACGCAAATTCAGATACTTTACAATAGGCATTCAAATCTTTGATTTTCAGTAGTAAACAGTGTTGAAATGCATGATTTTCAATGCGAAAACGCAAATACAGAAACATAGGCTTTCAAATCTTTGATTTTCAGTAGTAAACCGGGTTGCAATGCTTGATTATCTGTGTGTAACGCAAATCCAGAAACTTTACAATAGGATTTCAAATCTTTGATTTGCAGTAGAAAACAGTTTGTAAATGCACGATTTTCAATGGGAAAACAAAAATCCAGAAACTTTACCGCAGGCTTTCAAATTTTTGATTTTCAGTAGTAAACAGTGTTGAAATGCATGATTTTCAATGCGAAAACGCAAATACAGAAACATAGGCTTTCAAAACTTTGATTTTCAGTAGAAAACCGGGTTGCAATGCTTGATTGTGTGTAACGCAAATCCAGAAACTTTACAATAGGATTTCAAATCTTTGATTTGCAGTAGAAAACAGTTTGTAAATGCACGATTTTCAATGCGAAAACCAAATCCAGAAACTTTACCGCAGGCTTTCAAATCTTTGATTTTCTGATGAAAACCTGGTTGAAATGCACGATTTTCAGTGTGTAAACGCAAATTCAGATACTTTACAATAGGCATTCAAATCTTTGATTTTTAGTAGTAAACAGTGTTGAAATGCATGATTTTCAATGCGAAAACGCAAATCCAGAAACATAGGCTTTCAAATCTTTGATTTTCAGTAGAAAACCGGGTTGCAATGCTTGATTATCTGTGTGTAACGCAAATCCAGAAACTTTACAATAGGATTTCAAATCTTTGATTTGCAGTAGAAAACAGTTTGTAAATGCACGATTATCAGTGTGTAAACGCAAATCCAGAATAGGATTTTAAATCTTTGATTTTCTGATGAAAACCGGGTTGAAATGCACGATTTTCAGTGTGTAAACGCAAATCCAGATACTTTACAATAGGCATTCAAATCTTGGATTTTCTGTTGAAAACAGTGTTGAAATGCATGATTTTCAGTGTGTAAACGCAAATCCAGAAGCATAGGCTTTCAAATCTTTGATTTTCAGTAGAAAACCGGGGGGGAATGCTTGATTATCTGTGTGTAAACCCAAATCCAGAAACTTTACAATAGGATTTCAAATCTTTGATTTGCAGTAGAAAACAGTTTGTAAATGCACGATTTTCAATGGGAAAACAAAAATCCAGAAACTTTACAATAGGATTTCAAATCTTTGATTTACAGTAGAAAACAGTTTGTAAATGCACGATTTTCAATGCGAAAACAAAAATCCAGAAACTTTACCGCAGTTTGTAAATGCACGATTTTCAATGCGAAAACGCAAATACAGAAACATTACAATAGGCTTTAAAATCTTTGATTTTCAGTAGTAAACAGTGTTGAAATGCACGATTATCAGTGTGTAAACGTAAATCCAGAATAGGATTTTAAAACTTTGATTTTCTGATGATTTTCAGTAGTAAACAGTGTTGAAATGCACGATTATCAGTGTGTAAACGTAAATCCAGAATAGGATTTTAAAACTTTGATTTTCTGATGAAAACCTGGTTGAAATGCACGATTTTCAGTGTGTAAACGCAAATTCAGATACTTTACAATAGGCATTCAAATCTTTGATTTTCAGTAGTAAACAGTGTTGAAATGCATGATTTTCAATGCGAAAACGCAAATACAGAAACATTACAATAGGCTTTAAAATCTTTGATTTTCAGTAGTAAACAGTGTTGAAATGCACGATTATCAGTGTGTAAACGTAAATCCAGAATAGGATTTTAAAACTTTGATTTTCTGATGATTTTCAGTAGTAAACAGTGTTGAAATGCACGATTATCAGTGTGTAAACGTAAATCCAGAATAGGATTTTAAAACTTTGATTTTCTGATGATTTTCAGTAGTAAACAGTGTTGAAATGCACGATTATCAGTGTGTAAACGTAAATCCAGAATAGGATTTTAAAACTTTGATTTTCTGATGAAAACCTGGTTGAAATGCACGATTTTCAGTGTGTAAACGCAAATTCAGATACTTTACAATAGGCATTCAAATCTTTGATTTTTAGTAGTAAACAGTGTTGAAATGCATGATTTTCAATGCGAAAACGCAAATCCAGAAACATAGGCTTTCAAATCTTTGATTTTCAGTAGAAAACCGGGTTGCAATGCTTGATTATCTGTGTGTAACGCAAATCCAGAAACTTTACAATAGGATTTCAAATCTTTGATTTGCAGTAGAAAACAGTTTGTAAATGCACGATTATCAGTGTGTAAACGCAAATCCAGAATAGGATTTTAAATCTTTGATTTTCTGATGAAAACCGGGTTGAAATGCACGATTTTCAGTGTGTAAACGCAAATCCAGATACTTTACAATAGGCATTCAAATCTTGGATTTTCTGTTGAAAACAGTGTTGAAATGCATGATTTTCAGTGTGTAAACGCAAATCCAAAAGCATAGGCTTTCAAATCTTTGATTTTCAGTAGAAAACCGGGGGGGAATGCTTGATTATCTGTGTGTAAACCCAAATCCAGAAACTTTACAATAGGATTTCAAATCTTTGATTTGCAGTAGAAAACAGTTTGTAAATGCACGATTTTCAATGGGAAAACAAAAATCCAGAAACTTTACAATAGGATTTCAAATCTTTGATTTGCAGTAGAAAACAGTTTGTAAATGCACGATTTTCAATGCGAAAACAAAAATCCAGAAACTTTACCGCAGGCTTTCAAATCTTTGATTTTCTGATGAAAACAGGGTTGAAATGCACGATTTTCAGTGTGTAAACGCAAATCCAGAAACTTTACAATAGGATTTCAAATCTTTGATTTGCAGTAGAAAACAGTTTGTAAATGCACGATTTTCAATGGGAAAACAAAAATCCAGGCTTTCAAATCTTTGATTCTCTGATGAAAACCTGGTTGAAATGCACGATTTTCAGTGTGTAAACGCAAATTCAGATACTTTACAATAGGCATTCAAATCTTTGATAAACAGTGTTGAAATGCATGATTTTCAATGCGAAAACGCAAATCCAGAAACATAGGCTTTCAAATCTTTGATTTGCAGTAGAAAACCGGGTTGCAATGCTTGATTATCTGTGTGTAACGCAAATCCAGAAACTTTACAATAGGATTTCAAATCTTTGATTTGCAGTAGAAAACAGTTTGTAAATGCACGATTTTCAATGGGAAAACAAAAATCCAGAAACTTTACAATAGGCATTCAAATCTTTGATTTTCAGTAGTAAACAGTGTGTAAATGCACGATTATCAGTGTGTAAACGCAAATCCAGAATAGGATTTTAAATCTTTGATTTTCTGATGAAAACCTGGTTGAAATGCACGATTTTCAGTGTGTAAACGCAAATTCAGATACTTTACAATAGGCATTCAAATCTTTGATTTTTAGTAGTAAACAGTGTTGAAATGCATGATTTTCAATGCGAAAACGCAAATCCAGAAACATAGGCTTTCAAATCTTTGATTTTCAGTAGAAAACCGGGTTGCAATGCTTGATTATCTGTGTGTAACGCAAATCCAGAAACTTTACAATAGGATTTCAAATCTTTGATTTTCTGTTGAAAACAGTGTTGTAATGCACGATTTTCAGTAGAAAATGAAATCCAGATACTTTACAATAGAATTTCAAATTTTTGATTTTCTGATGAAATCCGGGTTGAAATGCACGATTTTCAGTGTGTAAACGCAAATCCAGATACTTTACAATAGGCATTCAAATCTTGGATTTTCTGTTGAAAACAGTGTTGAAATGCATGATTTTCAGTGTGTAAACGCAAATCCAGAACCATAAGCTTTCAAATCTTTGATTTTCAGTAGAAAACCGGGGTGGAATGCTTGATTATCTGTGTGTAAACCCAAATCCAGAAACTTTACAATAGGATTTCAAATCTTTGATTTGCAGTAGAAAACAGTTTGTAAATGCACGATTTTCAATGGGAAAACAAAAATCCAGAAACTTTACAATAGGCATTCAAATCTTTGATTTTCAGTAGTAAACAGTGTTGAAATGCATGATTTTCAATGCGAAAACGCAAATACAGAAACATTACAATAGGCTTTAAAATCTTTGATTTTCAGTAGTAAACAGTGTTGAAATGCACGATTATCAGTGTGTAAACGCAAATCCAGAATAGGATTTTAAATCTTTGATTTTCTGATGAAAACCGGGTTGAAATGCACGATTTTCAGTGTGTAAACGCAAATCCAGATACTTTACAATAGGCATTCAAATCTTGGATTTTCTGTTGAAAACAGTGTTGAAATGCATGATTTTCAGTGTGTAAACGCAAATCCAGAAGCATAGGCTTTCAAATCTTTGATTTTCAGTAGAAAACCGGGGGGGAATGCTTGATTATCTGTGTGTAAACCCAAATCCAGAAACTTTACAATAGGATTTCAAATCTTTGATTTGCAGTAGAAAACAGTTTGTAAATGCACGATTTTCAATGGGAAAACAAAAATCCAGAAACTTTACAATAGGCATTCAAATCTTTGATTTTCAGTAGTAAACAGTGTTGAAATGCATGATTTTCAATGCGAAAACGCAAATACAGAAACATTACAATAGGCTTTGATTTTCAGTAGTAAACAGTGTTGAAATGCACGATTATCAGTGTGTAAACGCAAATCCAGAATAGGATTTTAAATCTTTGATTTTCTGATGAAAACCGGGTTGAAATGCACGATTTTAAGTGTAAACGCAAATCCAGATACTTTACAATAGGCATTCAAATCTTGGATTTTCTGTTGAAAACAGTGTTGAAATGCATGATTTTCAGTGTGTAAACGCAAATCCAGAACCATAGGCTTTCAAATCTTTGATTTTCAGTAGAAAACCGGGGGGGAATGCTTGATTATCTGTGTGTAAACCCAAATCCAGAAACTTTACAATAGGATTTCAAATCTTTGATTTGCAGTAGAAAACAGTTTGTAAATGCACGATTTTCAATGGGAAAACAAAAATCCAGAAACTTTACAATAGGCATTCAAATCTTTGATTTTCAGTAGTAAACAGTGTTGAAATGCATGATTTTCAATGCGAAAACACAAATCCAGAAACATAGGCTTTCAAATCTTTGATTTTCAGTAGAAAACCGGGTTGCAATGCTTGATTATCTGTGTGTAATGCAAATCCAGAATCTTTACAATAGGATTTCAAATCTTTGATTTGCAGTAGAAAACAGTTTGTAAATGCACGATTTTCAATGCGAAAACAAAAATCCAGAAACTTTACCGCAGGCTTTTAAATCTTTGATTTTCAGTAGTAAACAGTGTTGAAATGCACGATTATCAGTGTGTAAACGCAAATCCAGAATAGGATTTCAAATTTTTGATTTTCCGATTAAATCCGGGTTGAAATGCACGATTTTCAGTGTGTAAACGCAAATCCAGATACTTTACAATAGGCATTCAAATCTTGGATTTTCTGTTGAAAACAGTGTTGAAATGCATGATTTTCAGTGTGTAAACGCAAATCCAGAAACATAGGCTTTCAAATCTTAGATTTTCAGTAGAAAACCGGGTTGCAATGCTTGATTATCTGTGTGTAAACCCAAATCCAGAAACTTTACAATAGGATTTCAAATCTTTGATTTGCAGTAGAAAACAGTTTGTAAATGCACGATTTTCAATGGGAAAACAAAAATCCAGAAACTTTACAATAGGCATTCAAATCTTTGATTTTCAGTAGTAAACAGTGTTGAAATGCATGATTTTCAATGCGAAAACGCAAATCCAGAAACATAGGCTTTCAAATCTTTGATTTTCAGTAGAAAACCGGGTTGCAATGCTTGATTATCTGTGTGTAACGCAAATCCAGAAACTTTACAATAGGATTTCAAATCTTTGATTTTCTGTTGAAAACAGTGTTGTAATGCACGATTTTCAGTAGAAAACCAAATCCAGATACTTTACAATAGGATTTCAAATCTTTGATTTTCTGATGAAATCCGGGTTGAAATGCACGATTTTCAGTGTGTAAACGCAAATCCAGATACTTTACAATAGGCATTCAAATCTTGGATTTTCTGTTGAAAACAGTGTTGAAATGCATGATTTTCAGTGTGTAAACGCAAATCCAGAAACATAGGCTTTCAAATCTTAGATTTTCTGTAGAAAACCGGGTTGGAAAGCTTGATTATCTGTGTGTAAACCCAAATCCAGAAACTTTACAATAGGATTTCAAATCTTTGATTTGCAGTAGAAAACAGTTTGTAAATGCACGATTTTCAATGGGAAAACAAAAATCCAGAAACTTTACAATAGGCATTCAAATCTTTGATTTTCAGTAGTAAACAGTGTTGAAATGCATGATTTTCAATGCGAAAACGCAAATACAGAAACATTACAATAGGCTTTAAAATCTTTGATTTTCAGTAGTAAACAGTGTTGAAATGCACGATTATCAGTGTGTAAACGCAAATCCAGAATAGGATTTTAAATCTTTGATTTTCTGATGAAAACCGGGTTGAAATGCACGATTTTCAGTGTAAACGCAAATCCAGATACTTTACAATAGGCATTCAAATCTTGGATTTTCTGTTGAAAACAGTGTTGAAATGCATGATTTTCAGTGTGTAAACGCAAATCCAGAACCATAGGCTTTCAAATCTTTGATTTTCAGTAGAAAACCGGGGGGGAATGCTTGATTATCTGTGTGTAAACCCAAATCCAGAAACTTTACAATAGGATTTCAAATCTTTGATTTGCAGTAGAAAACAGTTTGTAAATGCACGATTTTCAATGGGAAAACAAAAATCTAGAAACTTTACAATAGGCATTCAAATCTTTGATTTTCAGTAGTAAACAGTGTTGAAATGCATGATTTTCAATGCGAAAACGCAAATCCAGAAACATAGGCTTTCAAATCTTTGATTTTCAGTAGAAAACCGGGTTGCAATGCTTGATTATCTGTGTGTAATGCAAATCCAAGATCTTTACAATAGGATTTCAAATCTTTGATTTGCAGTAGAAAACAGTTTGTAAATGCACGATTTTCAATGCGAAAACAAAAATCCAGAAACTTTACAATAGGCATTCAAATCTTTGATTTTCAGTAGTAAACAGTGTTGAAATGCATGATTTTCAATGCGAAAACGCAAATACAGAAACATTACAATAGGCTTTAAAATCTTTGATTTTCAGTAGTAAACAGTGTTGAAATGCACTATTATCAGTGTGTAAACGCAAATCCAGAATAGGATTTTAAATCTTTGATTTTCTGATGAAAACCGGGTTGAAATGCACGATTTTCAGTGTAAACGCAAATCCAGATACTTTACAATAGGCATTCAAATTTTGGATTTTCTGTTGAAAACAGTGTTGAAATGCATGATTTTCAGTGTGTAAACGCAAATCCAGAACCATAGGCTTTCAAATCTTTGATTTTCAGTAGAAAACCGGGGGGGAATGCTTGATTATCTGTGTGTAAACCCAAATCAAGAAACTTTACAATAGGATTTCAAATCTTTGATTTGCAGTAGAAAAACGTTTGTAAATGCACGATTTTCAATGGGAAAACAAAAATCCAGAAACTTTACAATAGGCATTCAAATCTTGGATTTTCTGTTGAAAACAGTGTTGAAATGCATGATTTTCAGTGTGTAAACGCAAATCCAGAAACATAGGCTTTCAAATCTTAGATTTTCAGTAGAAAACCGGGTTGGAAAGCTTGATTATCTGTGTGTAAACCCAAATCCAGAAACTTTACAATAGGATTTCAAATCTTTGATTTTCTGTTGAAAACAGTGTTGTAATGCACGATTTTCAGTAGAAAACCAAATCCAGATACTTTACAATAGGATTTCAAATCTTTGATTTTCTGATGAAATCCGGGTTGAAATGCACGATTTTCAGTGTGTAAACGCAAATCCAGATACTTTACAATAGGCATTCAAATCTTGGATTTTCTGTTGAAAACAGTGTTGAAATGCATGATTTTCAGTGTGTAAACGCAAATCCAGAAACATAGGCTTTCAAATCTTAGATTTTCAGTAGAAAACCGGGTTGGAAAGCTTGATTATCTGTGTGTAAACCCAAATCCAGAAACTTTACAATAGGATTTCAAATCTTTGATTTGCAGTAGAAAACAGTTTGTAAATGCACGATTTTCAATGCGAAAACAAAAATCCAGAAACTTTACAATAGGCATTCAAATCTTTGATTTTCAGTAGTAAACAGTGTTGAAATGCATGATTTTCAATGCGAAAACGCAAATACAGAAACATTACAATAGGCTTTAAAATCTTTGATTTTCAGTAGTAAACAGTGTTGAAATGCACTATTATCAGTGTGTAAACGCAAATCCAGAATAGGATTTTAAATCTTTGATTTTCTGATGAAAACCGGGTTGAAATGCACGATTTTCAGTGTAAACGCAAATCCAGATACTTTACAATAGGCATTAAAATTTTGGATTTTCTGTTGAAAACAGTGTTGAAATGCATGATTTTCAGTGTGTAAACGCAAATCCAGAACCATAGGCTTTCAAATCTTTGATTTTCAGTAGAAAACCGGGGGGGAATGCTTGATTATCTGTGTGTAAACCCAAATCAAGAAACTTTACAATAGGATTTCAAATCTTTGATTTGCAGTAGAAAACAGTTTGTAAATGCACGATTTTCAATGGGAAAACAAAAATCCAGAAACTTTACAATAGGCATTCAAATCTTGGATTTTCTGTTGAAAACAGTGTTGAAATGCATGATTTTCAGTGTGTAAACGCAAATCCAGAAACATAGGCTTTCAAATCTTAGATTTTCAGTAGAAAACCGGGTTGGAAAGCTTGATTATCTGTGTGTAAACCCAAATCCAGAAACTTTACAATAGGATTTCAAATCTTTGATTTTCTGTTGAAAACAGTGTTGTAATGCACGATTTTCAGTAGAAAACCAAATCCAGATACTTTACAATAGGATTTCAAATCTTTGATTTTCTGATGAAATCCGGGTTGAAATGCACGATTTTCAGTGTGTAAACGCAAATCCAGATACTTTACAATAGGCATTCAAATCTTGGATTTTCTGTTGAAAACAGTGTTGAAATGCATGATTTTCAGTGTGTAAACGCAAATCCAGAAACATAGGCTTTCAAATCTTAGATTTTCAGTAGAAAACCGGGTTGGAAAGCTTGATTATCTGTGTGTAAACCCAAATCCAGAAACTTTACAATAGGATTTCAAATCTTTGATTTGCAGTAGAAAACAGTTTGTAAATGCACGATTTTCAATGCGAAAACAAAAATCCAGAAACTTTACAATAGGCATTCAAATCTTTGATTTTCAGTAGTAAACAGTGTTGAAATGCATGATTTTCAATGCGAAAACGCAAATACAGAAACATTACAATAGGCTTTAAAATCTTTGATTTTCAGTAGTAAACAGTGTTGAAATGCACGATTATCAGTGTGTAAACGCAAATCCAGAATAGGATTTTAAATCTTTGATTTTCTGATGAAAACCGGGTTGAAATGCACGATTTTCAGTGTAAACGCAAATCCAGATACTTTACAATAGGCATTCAAATCTTGGATTTTCTGTTGAAAACAGTGTTGAAATGCATGATTTTCAATGCGAAAACGCAAATCCAGAAACATAGGCTTTCAAATCTTTGATTTTCAGTAGAAAACCGGGGGGGAATGCTTGATTATCTGTGTGTAAATCCAAATCCAGAAACTTTACAATAGGATTTCAAATCTTTGATTTGCAGTAGAAAACAGTTTGTAAATGCACGATTTTCAATGGGAAAACAAAAATCCAGAAACTTTACAATAGGCATTCAAATCTTTGATTTTCAGTAGTAAACAGTGTTGAAATGCATGATTTTCAATGCGAAAACGCAAATACAGAAACATTACAATAGGCTTTAAAATCTTTGATTTTCAGTAGTAAACAGTGTTGAAATGCACGATTATCAGTGTGTAAACGCAAATCCAGAATAGGATTTTAAATCTTTGATTTTCTGATGAAAACCGGGTTGAAATGCACGATTTTCAGTGTAAACGCAAATCCAGATACTTTACAATAGGCATTCAAATCTTGGATTTTCTGTTGAAAACAGTGTTGAAATGCATGATTTTCAGTGTGTAAACGCAAATCCAGAACCATAGGCTTTCAAATCTTTGATTTTCAGTAGAAAACCGGGGGGGAATGCTTGATTATCTGTGTGTAAACACAAATCAAGAAACTTTACAATAGGATTTCAAATCTTTGATTTGCAGTAGAAAACAGTTTGTAAATGCACGATTTTCAATGGGAAAACAAAAATCCAGAAACTTTACAATAGGCATTCAAATCTTGGATTTTCTGTTGAAAACAGTGTTGAAATGCATGATTTTCAGTGTGTAAACGCAAATCCAGAAACATAGGCTTTCAAATCTTAGATTTTCAGTAGAAAACCGGGTTGGAAAGCTTGATTATCTGTGTGTAAACCCAAATCCAGAAACTTTACAATAGGATTTCAAATCTTTGATTTTCTGTTGAAAACAGTGTTGTAATGCACGATTTTCAGTAGAAAACCAAATCCAGATACTTTACAATAGGATTTCAAATCTTTGATTTTCTGATGAAATCCGGGTTGAAATGCACGATTTTCAGTGTGTAAACGCAAATCCAGATACTTTACAATAGGCATTCAAATCTTGGATTTTCTGTTGAAAACAGTGTTGAAATGCATGATTTTCAGTGTGTAAACGCAAATCCAGAAACATAGGCTTTCAAATCTTAGATTTTCAGTAGAAAACCGGGTTGGAAAGCTTGATTATCTGTGTGTAAACCCAAATCCAGAAACTTTACAATAGGATTTCAAATCTTTGATTTGCAGTAGAAAACAGTTTGTAAATGCACGATTTTCAATGCGAAAACAAAAATCCAGAAACTTTACAATAGGCATTCAAATCTTTGATTTTCAGTAGTAAACAGTGTTGAAATGCATGATTTTCAATGCGAAAACGCAAATACAGAAACATTACAATAGGCTTTAAAATCTTTGATTTTCAGTAGTAAACAGTGTTGAAATGCACTATTATCAGTGTGTAAACGCAAATCCAGAATAGGATTTTAAATCTTTGATTTTCTGATGAAAACCGGGTTGAAATGCACGATTTTCAGTGTAAACGCAAATCCAGATACTTTACAATAGGCATTCAAATTTTGGATTTTCTGTTGAAAACAGTGTTGAAATGCATGATTTTCAGTGTGTAAACGCAAATCCAGAACCATAGGCTTTCAAATCTTTGATTTTCAGTAGAAAACCGGGGGGGAATGCTTGATTATCAGTGTGTAAACGCAAATCCAGAACCATAGGCTTTCAAATCTTTGATTTTCAGTAGAAAACAGTTTGTAAATGCACGATTTTCAATGGGAAAACAAAAATCCAGAAACTTTACCGCAGGCTTTCAAATCTTGGATTTTCTGTTGAAAACAGTGTTGAAATGCATGATTTTCAGTGTGTAAACGCAAATCCAGAAACATAGGCTTTCAAATCTTAGATTTTCAGTAGAAAACCGGGTTGGAAAGCTTGATTATCTGTGTGTAAACCCAAATCCAGAAACTTTACAATAGGATTTCAAATCTTTGATTTGCAGTAGAAAACAGTTTGTAAATGCACGATTTTCAATGGGAAAACAAAAATCCAGAAACTTTACAATAGGCATTCAAATCTTTGATTTTCAGTAGTAAACAGTGTTGAAATGCATGATTTTCAATGCGAAAACGCAAATACAGAAACATTACAATAGGCTTTAAAATCTTTGATTTTCAGTAGTAAACAGTGTTGAAATGCACGATTATCAGTGTGTAAACGCAAATCCAGAATAGGATTTTAAATCTTGGATTTTCTGTTGAAAACAGTGTTGAAATGCATGATTTTCAGTGTGTAAACGCAAATCCAGATACTTTACAATAGGCATTCAAATCTTTGATTTTTAGTAGTAAACAGTGTTGAAATGCATGATTTTCAATGCGAAAACGCAAATCCAGAAAGATAGGCTTTCAAATCTTTGATTTTCAGTAGAAAACCGGGTTGCAATGCTTGATTATCTGTGTGTAACGCAAATCCAGAAACTTTACAATAGGATTTCAAATCTTTGATTTTCTGTTGAAAACAGTGTTGTAATGCACGATTTTCAGTAGAAAATGAAATCCAGATACTTTACAATAGGATTTCAAATTTTTGATTTTCTGATGAAATCCGGGTTGAAATGCACGATTTTCAGTGTGTAAACGCAAATCCAGATACTTTACAATAGGCATTCAAATCTTGGATTTTCTGTTGAAAACAGTGTTGAAATGCATGATTTTCAGTGTGTAAACACAAATCCAGAACCATAGGCTTTCAAATCTTTGATTTTCAGTAGAAAACCGGGGGGGAATGCTTGATTATCTGTGTGTAAACCCAAATCCAGAAACTTTACAATAGGATTTCAAATCTTTGATTTGCAGCAGAAAACAGTTTGTAAATGCACGATTTTCAATGGGAAAACAAAAATCCAGAAACTTTACAATAGGCATTCAAATCTTTGATTTTCAGTAGTAAACAGTGTTGAAATGCATGATTTTCAATGCGAAAACGCAAATGCAGAAACATAGGCTTTCAAATCTTTGATTTTCAGTAGAAAACCGGGTTGCAATGCTTGATTATCTGTGTGTAATGCAAATCCAGAAACTTTACAATAGGATTTCAAATCTTTGATTTGCAGTAGAAAACAGTTTGTAAATGCACGATTTTCAATGCGAAAACCAAATCCAGAAACTTTACCGCAGGCTTTCAAATCTTTGATTTTCTGATGAAATCCGGGTTGAAATGCACGATTTTCAGTGTGTAAACGCAAATCCAGATACTTTACAATAGGCATTCAAATCTTGGATTTTCTGTTGAAAACAGTGTTGAAATGCATGATTTTCAGTGTGTAAACGCAAATCCAGAAACATAGGCTTTCAAATCTTAGATTTTCAGTAGAAAACCGGGTTCGAAAGCTTGATTATCTGTGTGTAAACCCAAATCCAGAAACTTTACAATAGGATTTCAAATCTTTGATTTGCAGTAGAAAACAGTTTGTAAATGCACGATTTTCAATGGGAAAACAAAAATCCAGAAACTTTACAATAGGCATTCAAATCTTTGATTTTCAGTAGTAAACAGTGTTGAAATGCATGATTTTCAATGCGAAAACGCAAATACAGAAACATTACAATAGGCTTTAAAATCTTTGATTTTCAGTAGTAAACAGTGTTGAAATGCACGATTATCAGTGTGTAAACGCAAATCCAGAATAGGATTTTAAATCTTTGATTTTCTGATGAAAACCGGGTTGAAATGCACGATTTTCAGTGTAAACGCAAATCCAGATACTTTACAATAGGCATTCAAATCTTGGATTTTCTGTTGAAAACAGTGTTGAAATGCATGATTTTCAGTGTGTAAACGCAAATCCAGAACCATAGGCTTTCAAATCTTTGATTTTCAGTAGAAAACCGGGTTGCAATGCTTGATTATCTGTGTGTAAACCCAAATCCAGAAACTTTACAATAGGATTTCAAATCTTTGATTTGCAGTAGAAAACAGTTTGTAAATGCACGATTTTCAATGGGAAAACAAAAATCCAGAAACTTCACAATAGGCATTCAAATCTTTGATTTTCAGTAGTAAACAGTGTTGAAATGCATGATTTTCAATGCGAAAACGCAAATCCAGAAACATAGGCTTTCAAATCTTTGATTTTCAGTAGAAAACCGGGTTGCAATGCTTGATTATCTGTGTGTAATGCAAATCCAGAAACTTTACAATAGGATTTCAAATCTTTGATTTGCAGTAGAAAACAGTTTGTAAATGCACGATTTTCAATGCGAAAACAAAAATCCAGAAACTTTACCGCAGGCTTTCAAATCTTTGATTTTCAGTAGTAAACAGTGTTGAAATGCATGATTTTCAATGCGAAAACGCAAATACATTACAATAGGCTTTAAAATACATTACAATAGGCTTTAAAATCTTTGATTTTCAGTAGTAAACAGTGTTGAAATGCACGATTATCAGTGTGTAAACGCAAATCCAGAATAGGATTTGTAATCTTTGATTTTCTGATGAAAACCTGGTTGAAATGCACGATTTTCAGTGTGTAAACGCAAATTCAGATACTTTACAATAGGCATTCAAATCTTTGATTTTTAGTAGTAAACAGTGTTGAAATGCATGATTTTCAATGCGAAAACGCAAATCCAGAAAGATAGGCTTTCAAATCTTTGATTTTCAGTAGAAAACCGGGTTGCAATGCTTGATTATCTGTGTGTAACGCAAATCCAGAAACTTTACAATAGGATTTCAAATCTTTGATTTTCTGTTGAAAACAGTGTTGTAATGCACGATTTTCAGTAGAAAATGAAATCCAGATACTTTACAATAGGATTTCAAATTTTTGATTTTCTGATGAAATCCGGGTTGAAATGCACGATTTTCAGTGTGTAAACGCAAATCCAGATACTTTACAATAGGCATTCAAATCTTGGATTTTCTGTTGAAAACAGTGTTGAAATGCATGATTTTCAGTGTGTAAACGCAAATCCAGAAACATAGGCTTTCAAATCTTAGATTTTCAGTAGAAAACCGGGTTCGAAAGCTTGATTATCTGTGTGTAAACCCAAATCCAGAAACTTTACAATAGGATTTCAAATCTTTGATTTGCAGTAGAAAACAGTTTGTAAATGCACGATTTTCAATGGGAAAACAAAAATCCAGAAACTTTACAATAGGCATTCAAATCTTTGATTTTCAGTAGTAAACAGTGTTGAAATGCATGATTTTCAATGCGAAAACGCAAATACAGAAACATTACAATAGGCTTTAAAATCTTTGATTTTCAGTAGTAAACAGTGTTGAAATGCACGATTATCAGTGTGTAAACGCAAATCCAGAATAGGATTTTAAATCTTTGATTTTCTGATGAAAACCGGGTTGAAATGCACGATTTTCAGTGTAAACGCAAATCCAGATACTTTACAATAGGCATTCAAATCTTGGATTTTCTGTTGAAAACAGTGTTGAAATGCATGATTTTCAGTGTGTAAACGCAAATCCAGAAACATAGGCTTTCAAATCTTAGATTTTCAGTAGAAAACCGGGTTGGAAAGCTTGATTATCTGTGTGTAAACCCAAATCCAGAAACTTTACAATAGGATTTCAAATCTTTGATTTGCAGTAGAAAACAGTTTGTAAATGCACGATTTTCAATGGGAAAACAAAAATCCAGAAACTTTACAATAGGCATTCAAATCTTTGATTTTCAGTAGTAAACAGTGTTGAAATGCATGATTTTCAATGCGAAAACGCAAATGCAGAAACATAGGCTTTCAAATCTTTGATTTTCAGTAGAAAACCGGGTTGCAATGCTTGATTATCTGTGTGTAACGCAAATCCAGAAACTTTACAATAGGATTTCAAATCTTTGATTTGCAGTAGAAAACAGTTTGTAAATGCACGATTTTCAATGCGAAAACAAAAATCCAGAAACTTTACCGCAGGCTTTCAAATCTTTGATTTTCAGTAGTAAACAGTGTTGAAATGCATGATTTTCAATGCGAAAACGCAAATACAGAAACATTACAATAGGCTTTAAAATCTTTGATTTTCAGTAGTAAACAGTGTTGAAATGCACGATTATCAGTGTGTAAACGCAAATCCAGAATAGGATTTTAAATCTTTGATTTTCTGATGAAAACCGGGTTGAAATGCACGATTTTCAGTGTGTAAAAGCAAATCCAGATACTTTACAATAGGCATTCAAATCTTGGATTTTCTGTTGAAAACAGTGTTGAAATGCATGATTTTCAGTGTGTAAACGCAAATCCAGAAACATAGGCTTTCAAATCTTTGATTTTCAGTAGAAAACCGGGGGGGAATGCTTGATTATCTGTGTGTAAACCCAAATCCAGAAACTTTACAATAGGATTTCAAATCTTTGATTTGCAGTAGAAAACAGTTTGTAAATGCACGATTTTCAATGGGAAAACAAAAATCCAGAAACTTCACAATAGGCATTCAAATCTTTGATTTTCAGTAGTAAACAGTGTTGAAATGCATGATTTTCAATGCGAAAACGCAAATCCAGAAACATAGGCTTTCAAATCTTTGATTTTCAGTAGAAAACCGGGTTGCAATGCTTGATTATCTGTGTGTAATGCAAATCCAGAAACTTTACAATAGGATTTCAAATCTTTGATTTGCAGTAGAAAACAGTTTGTAAATGCACGATTTTCAATGCGAAAACAAAAATCCAGAAACTTTACCGCAGGCTTTCAAATCTTTGATTTTCAGTAGTAAACAGTGTTGAAATGCACGATTTTCAATGCGAAAACGCAAATACAGAAACATTACAATAGGCTTTAAAATCTTTGATTTTCAGTAGTAAACAGTGTTGAAATGCACGATTATCAGTGTGTAAACGCAAATCCAGAATAGGATTTTAAATCTTTGATTTTCTGATGAAAACCGGGTTGAAATGCACGATTTTCAGTGTGTAAACGCAAATTCAGATACTTTACAATAGGCATTCAAATCTTTGATTTTTAGTAGTAAACAGTGTTGAAATGCATGATTTTCAATGCGAAAACGCAAATCCAGAAAGATAGGCTTTCAAATCTTTGATTTTCAGTAGAAAACCGGGTTGCAATGCTTGATTATCTGTGTGTAACGCAAATCCAGAAACTTTACAATAGGATTTACAAATCTTTGATTTTCTGTTGAAAACAGTGTTGTAATGCACGATTTTCAGTAGAAAATGAAATCCAGATACTTTACAATAGGATTTCAAATTTTTGATTTTCTGATGAAATCCGGGTTGAAATGCACGATTTTCAGTGTGTAAACGCAAATCCAGATACTTTACAATAGGCATTCAAATCTTGGATTTTCTGTTGAAAACAGTGTTGAAATGCATGATTTTCAGTGTGTAAACGCAAATCCAGAAACATAGGCTTTCAAATCTTAGATTTTCAGTAGAAAACCGGGTTGGAAAGCTTGATTATCTGTGTGTAAACCCAAATCCAGAAACTTTACAATAGGATTTCAAATCTTTGATTTGCAGTAGAAAACAGTTTGTAAATGCACGATTTTCAATGGGAAAACAAAAATCCAGAAACTTTACAATAGGCATTCAAATCTTTGATTTTCAGTAGTAAACAGTGTTGAAATGCATGATTTTCAATGCGAAAACGCAAATCCAGAAACGTAGGCTTTCAAAACTTTGATTTTCAGTAGAAAACCGGGTTGCAATGCTTGATTATCTGTGTGTAACGCAAATCCAGAAACTTTACAATAGGATTTCAAATCTTTGATTTGCAGTAGAAAACAGTTTGTAAATGCACGATTTTCAATGCGAAAACCAAATCCAGAAACTTTACCGCAGGCTTTCAAATCTTTGATTTTCTGATGAAAACCGGGTTGAAATGCACGATTTTCAGTGTGTAAACGCAAATCCAGAAACTTTACAATAGGATTTCAAATCTTTGATTTGCAGTAGAAAACAGTTTGTAAATGCACGATTTTCAATGGGAAAACAAAAATCCAGAAACTTTACCGCAGGCTTTCAAATCTTTGATTTTCAGTAGTAAACAGTGTTGAAATGCATGATTTTCAATGCGAAAACGCAAATACAGAAACATTACAATAGGCTTTAAAATCTTGGATTTTCAGTAGTAAACAGTGTTGAAATGCACGATTATCAGTGTGTAAACGCAAATCCAGAATAGGATTTTAAATCTTCAATTTTCTGTTGAAAACAGTGTTGAAATGCATGATTTTCAGTGTGTAAACGCAAATCCAGAACCATAGGCTTTAAAATCTTTGATTTTCAGTAGAAAACCGGGGGGGAATGCTTGATTATCTGTGTGTAAACCCAAATCCAGAAACTTTACAATAGGATTTCAAATCTTTGATTTGCAGTAGAAAACAGTTTGTAAATGCACGATTTTCAATGGGAAAACAAAAATCCAGAAACTTCACAATAGGCATTCAAATCTTTGATTTTCAGTAGTAAACAGTGTTGAAATGCATGATTTTCAATGCGAAAACGCAAATCCAGAAACATAGGCTTTCAAATCTTTGATTTTCAGTAGAAAACCGGGTTGCAATGCTTGATTATCTGTGTGTAATGCAAATCCAGAAACTTTACAATAGGATTTCAAATCTTTGATTTGCAGTAGAAAACAGTTTGTAAATGCACGATTTTCAATGCGAAAACAAAAATCCAGAAACTTTACCGCAGGCTTTCAAATCTTTGATTTTCAGTAGTAAACAGTGTTGAAATGCATGATTTTCAATGCAAAAACGCAAATACAGAAACATTACAATAGGCTTTAAAATCTTTGATTTTCAGTAGTAAACAGTGTTGAAATGCACGATTATCAGTGTGTAAACGCAAATCCAGAATAGGATTTTAAATCTTTGATTTTCTGATGAAAACCTGGTTGAAATGCACGATTTTCAGTGTGTAAACGCAAATTCAGATACTTTACAATAGGCATTCAAATCTTTGATTTTTAGTAGTAAACAGTGTTGAAATGCATGATTTTCAATGCGAAAACGCAAATCCAGAAAGATAGGCTTTCAAATCTTTGATTTTCAGTAGAAAACCGGGTTGCAATGCTTGATTATCTGTGTGTAACGCAAATCCAGAAACTTTACAATAGGATTTCAAATCTTTGATTTTCTGTTGAAAACAGTGTTGTAATGCACGATTTTCAGTAGAAAATGAAATCCAGATACTTTACAATAGGATTTCAAATTTTTGATTTTCTGATGAAATCCGGGTTGAAATGCACGATTTTCAGTGTGTAAACGCAAATCCAGATACTTTACAATAGGCATTCAAATCTTGGATTTTCTGTTGAAAACAGTGTTGAAATGCATGATTTTCAGTGTGTAAACGCAAATCCAGAAACATAGGCTTTCAAATCTTAGAGTTTCAGTAGAAAACCGGGTTCGAAAGCTTGATTATCTGTGTGTAAACCCAAATCCAGAAACTTTACAATAGGATTTCAAATCTTTGATTTGCAGTAGAAAACAGTTTGTAAATGCACGATTTTCAATGGGAAAACAAAAATCCAGAAACTTTACAATAGGCATTCAAATCTTTGATTTTCAGTAGTAAACAGTGTTGAAATGCATGATTTTCAATGCGAAAACGCAAATCCAGAAACGTAGGCTTTCAAAACTTTGATTTTCAGTAGAAAACCGGGTTGCAATGCTTGATTATCTGTGTGTAACGCAAATCCAGAAACTTTACAATAGGATTTCAAATCTTTGATTTGCAGTAGAAAACAGTTTGTAAATGCACGATTTTCAATGCGAAAACCAAATCCAGAAACTTTACCGCAGGCTTTCAAATCTTTGATTTTCTGATGAAAACCGGGTTGAAATGCACGATTTTCAGTGTGTAAACGCAAATCCAGAAACTTTACAATAGGATTTCAAATCTTTGATTTGCAGTAGAAAACAGTTTGTAAATGCACGATTTTCAATGGGAAAACAAAAATCCAGAAACTTTACCGCAGGCTTTCAAATCTTTGATTTTCAGTAGTAAACAGTGTTGAAATGCATGATTTTCAATGCGAAAACGCAAATACAGAAACATTACAATAGGCTTTAAAATCTTGGATTTTCAGTAGTAAACAGTGTTGAAATGCACGATTATCAGTGTGTAAACGCAAATCCAGAATAGGATTTTAAATCTTCAATTTTCTGTTGAAAACAGTGTTGAAATGCATGATTTTCAGTGTGTAAACGCAAATCCAGAACCATAGGCTTTCAAATCTTTGATTTTCAGTAGAAAACCGGGGGGGAATGCTTGATTATCTGTGTGTAAACCCAAATCCAGAAACTTTACAATAGGATTTCAAATCTTTGATTTGCAGTAGAAAACAGTTTGTAAATGCACGATTTTCAATGGGAAAACAAAAATCCAGAAACTTCACAATAGGCATTCAAATCTTTGATTTTCAGTAGTAAACAGTGTTGAAATGCATGATTTTCAATGCGAAAACGCAAATCCAGAAACATAGGCTTTCAAATCTTTGATTTTCAGTAGAAAACCGGGTTGCAATGCTTGATTATCTGTGTGTAATGCAAATCCAGAAACTTTACAATAGGATTTCAAATCTTTGATTTGCAGTAGAAAACAGTTTGTAAATGCACGATTTTCAATGCGAAAACAAAAATCCAGAAACTTTACCGCAGGCTTTCAAATCTTTGATTTTCAGTAGTAAACAGTGTTGAAATGCATGATTTTCAATGCAAAAACGCAAATACAGAAACATTACAATAGGCTTTAAAATCTTTGATTTTCAGTAGTAAACAGTGTTGAAATGCACGATTATCAGTGTGTAAACGCAAATCCAGAATAGGATTTTAAATCTTTGATTTTCTGATGAAAACCTGGTTGAAATGCACGATTTTCAGTGTGTAAACGCAAATTCAGATACTTTACAATAGGCATTCAAATCTTTGATTTTTAGTAGTAAACAGTGTTGAAATGCATGATTTTCAATGCGAAAACGCAAATCCAGAAAGATAGGCTTTCAAATCTTTGATTTTCAGTAGAAAACCGGGTTGCAATGCTTGATTATCTGTGTGTAACGCAAATCCAGAAACTTTACAATAGGATTTCAAATCTTTGATTTTCTGTTGAAAACAGTGTTGTAATGCACGATTTTCAGTAGAAAATGAAATCCAGATACTTTACAATAGGATTTCAAATTTTTGATTTTCTGATGAAATCCGGGTTGAAATGCACGATTTTCAGTGTGTAAACGCAAATCCAGATACTTTACAATAGGCATTCAAATCTTGGATTTTCTGTTGAAAACAGTGTTGAAATGCATGATTTTCAGTGTGTAAACGCAAATCCAGAAACATAGGCTTTCAAATCTTAGAGTTTCAGTAGAAAACCGGGTTCGAAAGCTTGATTATCTGTGTGTAAACCCAAATCCAGAAACTTTACAATAGGATTTCAAATCTTTGATTTGCAGTAGAAAACAGTTTGTAAATGCACGATTTTCAATGGGAAAACAAAAATCCAGAAACTTTACAATAGGCATTCAAATCTTTGATTTTCAGTAGTAAACAGTGTTGAAATGCATGATTTTCAATGCGAAAACGCAAATACAGAAACATTACAATAGGCTTTAAAATCTTTGATTTTCAGTAGTAAACAGTGTTGAAATGCACGATTATCAGTGTGTAAACGCAAATCCAGAATAGGATTTTAAATCTTTGATTTTCTGATGAAAACCGGGTTGAAATGCACGATTTTCAGTGTAAACGCAAATCCAGATACTTTACAATAGGCATTCAAATCTTGGATTTTCTGTTGAAAACAGTGTTGAAATGCATGATTTTCAGTGTGTAAACGCAAATCCAGAAACATAGGCTTTCAAATCTTAGATTTTCAGTAGAAAACCGGGTTGCAATGCTTGATTATCTGTGTGTAATGCAAATCCAGAATCTTTACAATAGGATTTCAAATCTTTGATTTTCTGTTGAAAACAGTGTTGTAATGCACAAATAGTAGTAAACAGTGTTGAAATGCATGATTTTCAATGCGAAAACGCAAATACAGAAACATTACAATAGGCTTATCGAAAACCAACTTGATTATGCCTGGATTTTTGTTTTCAATGGGAAAACAAAAATCCAGAAACTTTACAATAGGCATTCAAATCTTTGATTTTCAGTAGAAAATGAAATCCAGATACTTTACAATAGGATTTCAAATTTTTGATTTTCTGATGAAATCCGGGTTGAAATGCACGATTTTCAGTGTGTAAACGCAAATCCAGATACTTTACAATAGGCATTCAAATCTTGGATTTTCTGTTGAAAACAGTGTTGAAATGCATGATTTTCAGTGTGTAAACGCAAATCCAGAAACATAGGCTTTCAAATCTTAGATTTTCAGTAGAAAACCGGGTTGGAAAGCTTGATTATCTGTGTGTAAACCCAAATCCAGAAACTTTACAATAGGATTTCAAATCTTTGATTTGCAGTAGAAAACAGTTTGTAAATGCACGATTTTCAATGGGAAAACAAAAATCCAGAAACTTTACAATAGGCATTCAAATCTTTGATTTTCAGTAGTAAACAGTGTTGAAATGCATGATTTTCAGTGTGTAAACGCAAATCCAGAACCATAGGCTTTCAAATCTTTGATTTTCAGTAGAAAACCGGGTTGCAATGCTTGATTATCTGTGTGTAACGCAAATCCAGAAACTTTACAATAGGATTTCAAATCTTTGATTTGCAGTAGAAAACAGTTTGTAAATGCACGATTTTCAATGCGATAACCAAATCCAGAAACTTTACCGCAGGCTTTCAAATCTTTGATTTTCTGATGAAAACCGGGTTGAAATGCACGATTTTCAGTGTGTAAACGCAAATCCAGAAACTTTACAATAGGATTTCAAATCTTTGATTTGCAGTAGAAAACAGTTTGTAAATGCACGATTTTCAATGGGAAAACAAAAATCCAGAAACTTTACGGCAGGCTTTCAAATCTTTGATTTTCAGTAGTAAACAGTGTTGAAATGCATGATTTTCAATGCGAAAACGCAAATACAGAAACATTACAATAGGCTTTAAAATCTTTGATTTTCAGTAGTAAACAGTGTTGAAATGCACGATTATCAGTGTGTAAACGCAAATCCAGAATAGGATTTTAAATCTTTGATTTTCTGATGAAAACCGGGTTGAAATGCACGATTTTCAGTGTAAACGCAAATCCAGATACTTTACAATAGGCATTCAAATCTTGGATTTTCTGTTGAAAACAGTGTTGAAATGCATGATTTTCAGTGTGTAAACGCAAATCCAGAACCATAGGCTTTCAAATCTTTGATTTTCAGTAGAAAACCGGGGGGGAATGCTTGATTATCTGTGTGTAAACCCAAATCCAGAAACTTTACAATAGGATTTCAAATCTTTGATTTGCAGTAGAAAACAGTTTGTAAATGCACGATTTTCAATGGGAAAACAAAAATCCAGAAACTTCACAATAGGCATTCAAATCTTTGATTTTCAGTAGTAAACAGTGTTGAAATGCATGATTTTCAATGCGAAAACGCAAATCCAGAAACATAGGCTTTCAAATCTTTGATTTTCAGTAGAAAACCGGGTTGCAATGCTTGATTATCTGTGTGTAATGCAAATCCAGAAACTTTACAATAGGATTTCAAATCTTTGATTTGCAGTAGAAAACAGTTTGTAAATGCACGATTTTCAATGCGAAAACAAAAATCCAGAAACTTTACCGCAGGCTTTCAAATCTTTGATTTTCAGTAGTAAACAGTGTTGAAATGCATGATTTTCAATGCGAAAACGCAAATACAGAAACATTACAATAGGCTTTAAAATCTTTGATTTTCAGTAGTAAACAGTGTTGAAATGCACGATTATCAGTGTGTAAACGCAAATCCAGAATAGAATTTTAAATCTTTGATTTTCTGATGAAAACCTGGTTGAAATGCACGATTTTCAGTGTGTAAACGCAAATTCAGATACTTTACAATAGGCATTCAAATCTTTGATTTTTAGTAGTAAACAGTGTTGAAATGCATGATTTTCAATGCGAAAACGCAAATCCAGAAAGATAGGCTTTCAAATCTTTGATTTTCAGTAGAAAACCGGGTTGCAATGCTTGATTATCTGTGTGTAACGCAAATCCAGAAACTTTACAATAGGATTTCAAATCTTTGATTTTCTGTTGAAAACAGTGTTGTAATGCACGATTTTCAGTAGAAAATGAAATCCAGATACTTTACAATAGGATTTCAAATTTTTGATTTTCTGATGAAATCCGGGTTGAAATGCACGATTTTCAGTGTGTAAACGCAAATCCAGATACTTTACAATAGGCATTCAAATCTTGGATTTTCTGTTGAAAACAGTGTTGAAATGCATGATTTTCAGTGTGTAAACGCAAATCCAGAAACATAGGCTTTCAAATCTTAGAGTTTCAGTAGAAAACCGGGTTCGAAAGCTTGATTATCTGTGTGTAAACCCAAATCCAGAAACTTTACAATAGGATTTCAAATCTTTGATTTGCAGTAGAAAACAGTTTGTAAATGCACGATTTTCAATGGGAAAACAAAAATCCAGAAACTTTACAATAGGCATTCAAATCTTTGATTTTCAGTAGTAAACAGTGTTGAAATGCATGATTTTCAATGCGAAAACGCAAATACAGAAACATTACAATAGGCTTTAAAATCTTTGATTTTCAGTAGTAAACAGTGTTGAAATGCACGATTATCAGTGTGTAAACGCAAATCCAGAATAGGATTTTAAATCTTTGATTTTCTGATGAAAACCGGGTTGAAATGCACGATTTTCAGTGTAAACGCAAATCCAGATACTTTACAATAGGCATTCAAATCTTGGATTTTCTGTTGAAAACAGTGTTGAAATGCATGATTTTCAGTGTGTAAACGCAAATCCAGAAACATAGGCTTTCAAATCTTAGATTTTCAGTAGAAAACCGGGTTGCAATGCTTGATTATCTGTGTGTAATGCAAATCCAGAATCTTTACAATAGGATTTCAAATCTTTGATTTTCTGTTGAAAACAGTGTTGTAATGCACAAATAGTAGTAAACAGTGTTGAAATGCATGATTTTCAATGCGAAAACGCAAATACAGAAACATTACAATAGGCTTATCGAAAACCAACTTGATTATGCCTGGATTTTTGTTTTCAATGGGAAAACAAAAATCCAGAAACTTTACAATAGGCATTCAAATCTTTGATTTTCAGTAGAAAATGAAATCCAGATACTTTACAATAGGATTTCAAATTTTTGATTTTCTGATGAAATCCGGGTTGAAATGCACGATTTTCAGTGTGTAAACGCAAATCCAGATACTTTACAATAGGCATTCAAATCTTGGATTTTCTGTTGAAAACAGTGTTGAAATGCATGATTTTCAGTGTGTAAACGCAAATCCAGAAACATAGGCTTTCAAATCTTAGATTTTCAGTAGAAAACCGGGTTGGAAAGCTTGATTATCTGTGTGTAAACCCAAATCCAGAAACTTTACAATAGGATTTCAAATCTTTGATTTGCAGTAGAAAACAGTTTGTAAATGCACGATTTTCAATGGGAAAACAAAAATCCAGAAACTTTACAATAGGCATTCAAATCTTTGATTTTCAGTAGTAAACAGTGTTGAAATGCATGATTTTCAGTGTGTAAACGCAAATCCAGAACCATAGGCTTTCAAATCTTTGATTTTCAGTAGAAAACCGGGTTGCAATGCTTGATTATCTGTGTGTAACGCAAATCCAGAAACTTTACAATAGGATTTCAAATCTTTGATTTGCAGTAGAAAACAGTTTGTAAATGCACGATTTTCAATGCGATAACCAAATCCAGAAACTTTACCGCAGGCTTTCAAATCTTTGATTTTCTGATGAAAACCGGGTTGAAATGCACGATTTTCAGTGTGTAAACGCAAATCCAGAAACTTTACAATAGGATTTCAAATCTTTGATTTGCAGTAGAAAACAGTTTGTAAATGCACGATTTTCAATGGGAAAACAAAAATCCAGAAACTTTACGGCAGGCTTTCAAATCTTTGATTTTCAGTAGTAAACAGTGTTGAAATGCATGATTTTCAATGCGAAAACGCAAATACAGAAACATTACAATAGGCTTTAAAATCTTTGATTTTCAGTAGTAAACAGTGTTGAAATGCACGATTATCAGTGTGTAAACGCAAATCCAGAATAGGATTTTAAATCTTTGATTTTCTGATGAAAACCGGGTTGAAATGCACGATTTTCAGTGTAAACGCAAATCCAGATACTTTACAATAGGCATTCAAATCTTGGATTTTCTGTTGAAAACAGTGTTGAAATGCATGATTTTCAGTGTGTAAACGCAAATCCAGAACCATAGGCTTTCAAATCTTTGATTTTCAGTAGAAAACCGGGGGGGAATGCTTGATTATCTGTGTGTAAACCCAAATCCAGAAACTTTACAATAGGATTTCAAATCTTTGATTTGCAGTAGAAAACAGTTTGTAAATGCACGATTTTCAATGGGAAAACAAAAATCCAGAAACTTCACAATAGGCATTCAAATCTTTGATTTTCAGTAGTAAACAGTGTTGAAATGCATGATTTTCAATGCGAAAACGCAAATCCAGAAACATAGGCTTTCAAATCTTTGATTTTCAGTAGAAAACCGGGTTGCAATGCTTGATTATCTGTGTGTAATGCAAATCCAGAAACTTTACAATAGGATTTCAAATCTTTGATTTGCAGTAGAAAACAGTTTGTAAATGCACGATTTTCAATGCGAAAACAAAAATCCAGAAACTTTACCGCAGGCTTTCAAATCTTTGATTTTCAGTAGTAAACAGTGTTGAAATGCATGATTTTCAATGCGAAAACGCAAATACAGAAACATTACAATAGGCTTTAAAATCTTTGATTTTCAGTAGTAAACAGTGTTGAAATGCACGATTATCAGTGTGTAAACGCAAATCCAGAATAGAATTTTAAATCTTTGATTTTCTGATGAAAACCTGGTTGAAATGCACGATTTTCAGTGTGTAAACGCAAATTCAGATACTTTACAATAGGCATTCAAATCTTTGATTTTTAGTAGTAAACAGTGTTGAAATGCATGATTTTCAATGCGAAAACGCAAATCCAGAAAGATAGGCTTTCAAATCTTTGATTTTCAGTAGAAAACCGGGTTGCAATGCTTGATTATCTGTGTGTAACGCAAATCCAGAAACTTTACAATAGGATTTCAAATCTTTGATTTTCTGTTGAAAACAGTGTTGTAATGCACGATTTTCAGTAGAAAATGAAATCCAGATACTTTACAATAGGATTTCAAATTTTTGATTTTCTGATGAAATCCGGGTTGAAATGCACGATTTTCAGTGTGTAAACGCAAATCCAGATACTTTACAATAGGCATTCAAATCTTGGATTTTCTGTTGAAAACAGTGTTGAAATGCATGATTTTCAGTGTGTAAACGCAAATCCAGAAACATAGGCTTTCAAATCTTAGATTTTCAGTAGAAAACCGGGTTCGAAAGCTTGATTATCTGTGTGTAAACCCAAATCCAGAAACTTTACAATAGGATTTCAAATCTTTGATTTGCAGTAGAAAACAGTTTGTAAATGCACGATTTTCAATGGGAAAACAAAAATCCAGAAACTTTACAATAGGCATTCAAATCTTTGATTTTCAGTAGTAAACAGTGTTGAAATGCATGATTTTCAATGCGAAAACGCAAATACAGAAACATTACAATAGGCTTTAAAATCTTTGATTTTCAGTAGTAAACAGTGTTGAAATGCACGATTATCAGTGTGTAAACGCAAATCCAGAATAGGATTTTAAATCTTTGATTTTCTGATGAAATCCGGGTTGAAATGCACGATTTTCAGTGTGTAAACGCAAATCCAGATACTTTACAATAGGCATTCAAATCTTGGATTTTCTGTTGAAAACAGTGTTGAAATGCATGATTTTCAGTGTGTAAACGCAAATCCAGAAACATAGGCTTTCAAATCTTAGATTTTCAGTAGAAAACCGGGTTGGAAAGCTTGATTATCTGTGTGTAAACCCAAATCCAGAAACTTTACAATAGGATTTCAAATCTTTGATTTGCAGTAGAAAACAGTTTGTAAATGCACGATTTTCAATGCGAAAACAAAAATCCAGAAACTTTACAATAGGCATTCAAATCTTTGATTTTCAGTAGTAAACAGTGTTGAAATGCATGATTTTCAATGCGAAAACGCAAATACAGAAACATTACAATAGGCTTTAAAATCTTTGATTTTCAGTAGTAAACAGTGTTGAAATGCACGATTATCAGTGTGTAAACGCAAATCCAGAATAGGATTTTAAATCTTTGATTTTCTGATGAAAACCGGGTTGAAATGCACGATTTTCAGTGTAAACGCAAATCCAGATACTTTACAATAGGCATTCAAATCTTGGATTTTCTGTTGAAAACAGTGTTGAAATGCATGATTTTCAGTGTGTAAACGCAAATCCAGAACCATAGGCTTTCAAATCTTTGATTTTCAGTAGAAAACCGGGGGGGAATGCTTGATTATCTGTGTGTAAACCCAAATCCAGAAACTTTACAATAGGATTTCAAATCTTTGATTTGCAGTAGAAAACAGTTTGTAAATGCACGATTTTCAATGGGAAAACAAAAATCCAGAAACTTTACAATAGGCATTCAAATCTTTGATTTTCAGTAGTAAACAGTGTTGAAATGCATGATTTTCAATGCGAAAACGCAAATCCAGAAACATAGGCTTTCAAATCTTTGATTTTCAGTAGAAAACCGGGTTGCAATGCTTGATTATCTGTGTGTAATGCAAATCCAAGATCTTTACAATAGGATTTCAAATCTTTGATTTGCAGTAGAAAACAGTTTGTAAATGCACGATTTTCAATGCGAAAACAAAAATCCAGAAACTTTACAATAGGCATTCAAATCTTTGATTTTCAGTAGTAAACAGTGTTGAAATGCATGATTTTCAATGCGAAAACGCAAATACAGAAACATTACAATAGGCTTTAAAATCTTTGATTTTCAGTAGTAAACAGTGTTGAAATGCACTATTATCAGTGTGTAAACGCAAATCCAGAATAGGATTTTAAATCTTTGATTTTCTGATGAAAACCGGGTTGAAATGCACGATTTTCAGTGTAAACGCAAATCCAGATACTTTACAATAGGCATTCAAATTTTGGATTTTCTGTTGAAAACAGTGTTGAAATGCATGATTTTCAGTGTGTAAACGCAAATCCAGAACCATAGGCTTTCAAATCTTTGATTTTCAGTAGAAAACCGGGGGGGAATGCTTGATTATCTGTGTGTAAACCCAAATCAAGAAACTTTACAATAGGATTTCAAATCTTTGATTTGCAGTAGAAAAACGTTTGTAAATGCACGATTTTCAATGGGAAAAAAAAAATCCAGAAACTTTACAATAGGCATTCAAATCTTGGATTTTCTGTTGAAAACAGTGTTGAAATGCATGATTTTCAGTGTGTAAACGCAAATCCAGAAACATAGGCTTTCAAATCTTAGATTTTCAGTAGAAAACCGGGTTGGAAAGCTTGATTATCTGTGTGTAAACCCAAATCCAGAAACTTTACAATAGGATTTCAAATCTTTGATTTTCTGTTGAAAACAGTGTTGTAATGCACGATTTTCAGTAGAAAACCAAATCCAGATACTTTACAATAGGATTTCAAATCTTTGATTTTCTGATGAAATCCGGGTTGAAATGCACGATTTTCAGTGTGTAAACGCAAATCCAGATACTTTACAATAGGCATTCAAATCTTGGATTTTCTGTTGAAAACAGTGTTGAAATGCATGATTTTCAGTGTGTAAACGCAAATCCAGAAACATAGGCTTTCAAATCTTAGATTTTCAGTAGAAAACCGGGTTGGAAAGCTTGATTATCTGTGTGTAAACCCAAATCCAGAAACTTTACAATAGGATTTCAAATCTTTGATTTGCAGTAGAAAACAGTTTGTAAATGCACGATTTTCAATGCGAAAACAAAAATCCAGAAACTTTACAATAGGCATTCAAATCTTTGATTTTCAGTAGTAAACAGTGTTGAAATGCATGATTTTCAATGCGAAAACGCAAATACAGAAACATTACAATAGGCTTTAAAATCTTTGATTTTCAGTAGTAAACAGTGTTGAAATGCACGATTATCAGTGTGTAAACGCAAATCCAGAATAGGATTTTAAATCTTTGATTTTCTGATGAAAACCGGGTTGAAATGCACGATTTTCAGTGTAAACGCAAATCCAGATACTTTACAATAGGCATTCAAATCTTGGATTTTCTGTTGAAAACAGTGTTGAAATGCATGATTTTCAATGCGAAAACGCAAATCCAGAAACATAGGCTTTCAAATCTTTGATTTTCAGTAGAAAACCGGGGGGGAATGCTTGATTATCTGTGTGTAAATCCAAATCCAGAAACTTTACAATAGGATTTCAAATCTTTGATTTGCAGTAGAAAACAGTTTGTAAATGCACGATTTTCAATGGGAAAACAAAAATCCAGAAACTTTACAATAGGCATTCAAATCTTTGATTTTCAGTAGTAAACAGTGTTGAAATGCATGATTTTCAATGCGAAAACGCAAATACAGAAACATTACAATAGGCTTTAAAATCTTTGATTTTCAGTAGTAAACAGTGTTGAAATGCACGATTATCAGTGTGTAAACGCAAATCCAGAATAGGATTTTAAATCTTTGATTTTCTGATGAAAACCGGGTTGAAATGCACGATTTTCAGTGTAAACGCAAATCCAGATACTTTACAATAGGCATTCAAATCTTGGATTTTCTGTTGAAAACAGTGTTGAAATGCATGATTTTCAGTGTGTAAACGCAAATCCAGAACCATAGGCTTTCAAATCTTTGATTTTCAGTAGAAAACCGGGGGGGAATGCTTGATTATCTGTGTGTAAACACAAATCAAGAAACTTTACAATAGGATTTCAAATCTTTGATTTGCAGTAGAAAACAGTTTGTAAATGCACGATTTTCAATGGGAAAACAAAAATCCAGAAACTTTACAATAGGCATTCAAATCTTGGATTTTCTGTTGAAAACAGTGTTGAAATGCATGATTTTCAGTGTGTAAACGCAATCCAGAAACATAGGCTTTCAAATCTTAGATTTTCAGTAGAAAACCGGGTTGGAAAGCTTGATTATCTGTGTGTAAACCCAAATCCAGAAACTTTACAATAGGATTTCAAATCTTTGATTTTCTGTTGAAAACAGTGTTGTAATGCACGATTTTCAGTAGAAAACCAAATCCAGATACTTTACAATAGGATTTCAAATCTTTGATTTTCTGATGAAATCCGGGTTGAAATGCACGATTTTCAGTGTGTAAACGCAAATCCAGATACTTTACAATAGGCATTCAAATCTTGGATTTTCTGTTGAAAACAGTGTTGAAATGCATGATTTTCAGTGTGTAAACGCAAATCCAGAAACATAGGCTTTCAAATCTTAGATTTTCAGTAGAAAACCGGGTTGGAAAGCTTGATTATCTGTGTGTAAACCCAAATCCAGAAACTTTACAATAGGATTTCAAATCTTTGATTTGCAGTAGAAAACAGTTTGTAAATGCACGATTTTCAATGCGAAAACAAAAATCCAGAAACTTTACAATAGGCATTCAAATCTTTGATTTTCAGTAGTAAACAGTGTTGAAATGCATGATTTTCAATGCGAAAACGCAAATACAGAAACATTACAATAGGCTTTAAAATCTTTGATTTTCAGTAGTAAACAGTGTTGAAATGCACTATTATCAGTGTGTAAACGCAAATCCAGAATAGGATTTTAAATCTTTGATTTTCTGATGAAAACCGGGTTGAAATGCACGATTTTCAGTGTAAACGCAAATCCAGATACTTTACAATAGGCATTCAAATTTTGGATTTTCTGTTGAAAACAGTGTTGAAATGCATGATTTTCAGTGTGTAAACGCAAATCCAGAACCATAGGCTTTCAAATCTTTGATTTTCAGTAGAAAACCGGGGGGGAATGCTTGATTATCAGTGTGTAAACGCAAATCCAGAACCATAGGCTTTCAAATCTTTGATTTTCAGTAGAAAACAGTTTGTAAATGCACGATTTTCAATGGGAAAACAAAAATCCAGAAACTTTACCGCAGGCTTTCAAATCTTGGATTTTCTGTTGAAAACAGTGTTGAAATGCATGATTTTCAGTGTGTAAACGCAAATCCAGAAACATAGGCTTTCAAATCTTAGATTTTCAGTAGAAAACCGGGTTGGAAAGCTTGATTATCTGTGTGTAAACCCAAATCCAGAAACTTTACAATAGGCATTCAAATCTTTGATTTTTAGTAGTAAACAGTGTTGAAATGCATGATTTTCAATGCGAAAACGCAAATCCAGAAAGATAGGCTTTCAAATCTTTGATTTTCAGTAGAAAACCGGGTTGCAATGCTTGATTATCTGTGTGTAACGCAAATCCAGAAACTTTACAATAGGATTTCAAATCTTTGATTTTCTGTTGAAAACAGTGTTGTAATGCACGATTTTCAGTAGAAAATGAAATCCAGATACTTTACAATAGGATTTCAAATTTTTGATTTTCTGATGAAATCCGGGTTGAAATGCACGATTTTCAGTGTGTAAACGCAAATCCAGATACTTTACAATAGGCATTCAAATCTTGGATTTTCTGTTGAAAACAGTGTTGAAATGCATGATTTTCAGTGTGTAAACGCAAATCCAGAAACATAGGCTTTCAAATCTTAGATTTTCAGTAGAAAACCGGGTTCGAAAGCTTGATTATCTGTGTGTAAACCCAAATCCAGAAACTTTACAATAGGATTTCAAATCTTTGATTTGCAGTAGAAAACAGTTTGTAAATGCACGATTTTCAATGGGAAAACAAAAATCCAGAAACTTTACAATAGGCATTCAAATCTTTGATTTTCAGTAGTAAACAGTGTTGAAATGCATGATTTTCAATGCGAAAACGCAAATACAGAAACATTACAATAGGCTTTAAAATCTTTGATTTTCAGTAGTAAACAGTGTTGAAATGCACGATTATCAGTGTGTAAACGCAAATCCAGAATAGGATTTTAAATCTTTGATTTTCTGATGAAAACCGGGTTGAAATGCACGATTTTCAGTGTAAACGCAAATCCAGATACTTTACAATAGGCATTCAAATCTTGGATTTTCTGTTGAAAACAGTGTTGAAATGCATGATTTTCAGTGTGTAAACGCAAATCCAGAACCATAGGCTTTCAAATCTTTGATTTTCAGTAGAAAACCGGGTTGCAATGCTTGATTATCTGTGTGTAATGCAAATCCAGAATCTTTACAATAGGATTTCAAATCTTTGATTTGCAGTAGAAAACAGTTTGTAAATGCACGATTTTCAATGGGAAAACAAAAATCCAGGAGCTTCACAATAGGCATTCAAATCTTTGATTTTTAGTAGTAAACAGTGTTGAAATGCATGATTTTCAATGCGAAAACGCAAATCCAGAAACATAGGCTTTCAAATCTTTGATTTTCAGTAGAAAACCGGGTTGCAATGCTTGATTATCTGTGTGTAACGCAAATCCAGAAACTTTACAATAGGATTTCAAATCTTTGATTTTCTGTTGAAAACAGTGTTGTAATGCACGATTTTCAGTAGAAAATGAAATCCAGATACTTAACAATAGGATTTCAAATCTTTGATTTTCTGATGAAAACCGGGTTGAAATGCACGATTTTCAGTGTGTAAACGCAAATCCAGATACTTTACAATAGGCATTCAAATCTTGGATTTTCTGTTGAAAACAGTGTTGAAATGCATGATTTTGAGTGCGTAAACGCAAATCCAGGAACATAGGCTTTCAAATCTTTGATTTTCAGTAGAAAACCGGGTTGGAAAGCTTGATAATCTGTGTGTAAACCCAAATCCAGAAACTTTACAATAGGATTTCAAATCTTTGATTTGCAGTAGTAAACAGTGTTGAAATGCACTATTATCAGTGTGTAAACGCAAATCCAGAATAGGATTTTAAATCTTTGATTTTCTGATGAAAACCGGGTTGAAATGCACGATTTTCAGTGTAAACGCAAATCCAGATACTTTACAATAGGCATTCAAATTTTGGATTTTCTGTTGAAAACAGTGTTGAAATGCATGATTTTCAGTGTGTAAACGCAAATCCAGAACCATAGGCTTTCAAATCTTTGATTTTCAGTAGAAAACCGGGGGGGAATGCTTGATTATCTGTGTGTAAACCCAAATCAAGAAACTTTACAATAGGATTTCAAATCTTTGATTTGCAGTAGAAAACAGTTTGTAAATGCACGATTTTCAATGGGAAAACAAAAATCCAGAAACTTTACAATAGGCATTCAAATCTTGGATTTTCTGTTGAAAACAGTGTTGAAATGCATGATTTTCAGTGTGTAAACGCAAATCCAGAAACATAGGCTTTCAAATCTTAGATTTTCAGTAGAAAACCGGGTTGGAAAGCTTGATTATCTGTGTGTAAACCCAAATCCAGAAACTTTACAATAGGATTTCAAATCTTTGATTTTCTGTTGAAAACAGTGTTGTAATGCACGATTTTCAGTAGAAAACCAAATCCAGATACTTTACAATAGGATTTCAAATCTTTGATTTTCTGATGAAATCCGGGTTGAAATGCACGATTTTCAGTGTGTAAACGCAAATCCAGATACTTTACAATAGGCATTCAAATCTTGGATTTTCTGTTGAAAACAGTGTTGAAATGCATGATTTTCAGTGTGTAAACGCAAATCCAGAAACATAGGCTTTCAAATCTTAGATTTTCAGTAGAAAACCGGGTTGGAAAGCTTGATTATCTGTGTGTAAACCCAAATCCAGAAACTTTACAATAGGATTTCAAATCTTTGATTTGCAGTAGAAAACAGTTTGTAAATGCACGATTTTCAATGCGAAAACAAAAATCCAGAAACTTTACAATAGGCATTCAAATCTTTGATTTTCAGTAGTAAACAGTGTTGAAATGCATGATTTTCAATGCGAAAACGCAAATACAGAAACATTACAATAGGCTTTAAAATCTTTGATTTTCAGTAGTAAACAGTGTTGAAATGCACGATTATCAGTGTGTAAACGCAAATCCAGAATAGGATTTTAAATCTTTGATTTTCTGATGAAAACCGGGTTGAAATGCACGATTTTCAGTGTAAACGCAAATCCAGATACTTTACAATAGGCATTCAAATCTTGGATTTTCTGTTGAAAACAGTGTTGAAATGCATGATTTTCAATGCGAAAACGCAAATCCAGAAACATAGGCTTTCAAATCTTTGATTTTCAGTAGAAAACCGGGGGGGAATGCTTGATTATCTGTGTGTAAATCCAAATCCAGAAACTTTACAATAGGATTTCAAATCTTTGATTTGCAGTAGAAAACAGTTTGTAAATGCACGATTTTCAATGGGAAAACAAAAATCCAGAAACTTTACAATAGGCATTCAAATCTTTGATTTTCAGTAGTAAACAGTGTTGAAATGCATGATTTTCAATGCGAAAACGCAAATACAGAAACATTACAATAGGCTTTAAAATCTTTGATTTTCAGTAGTAAACAGTGTTGAAATGCACGATTATCAGTGTGTAAACGCAAATCCAGAATAGGATTTTAAATCTTTGATTTTCTGATGAAAACCGGGTTGAAATGCACGATTTTCAGTGTAAACGCAAATCCAGATACTTTACAATAGGCATTCAAATCTTGGATTTTCTGTTGAAAACAGTGTTGAAATGCATGATTTTCAGTGTGTAAACGCAAATCCAGAACCATAGGCTTTCAAATCTTTGATTTTCAGTAGAAAACCGGGGGGGAATGCTTGATTATCTGTGTGTAAACACAAATCAAGAAACTTTACAATAGGATTTCAAATCTTTGATTTGCAGTAGAAAACAGTTTGTAAATGCACGATTTTCAATGGGAAAACAAAAATCCAGAAACTTTACAATAGGCATTCAAATCTTGGATTTTCTGTTGAAAACAGTGTTGAAATGCATGATTTTCAGTGTGTAAACGCAAATCCAGAAACATAGGCTTTCAAATCTTAGATTTTCAGTAGAAAACCGGGTTGGAAAGCTTGATTATCTGTGTGTAAACCCAAATCCAGAAACTTTACAATAGGATTTCAAATCTTTGATTTTCTGTTGAAAACAGTGTTGTAATGCACGATTTTCAGTAGAAAACCAAATCCAGATACTTTACAATAGGATTTCAAATCTTTGATTTTCTGATGAAATCCGGGTTGAAATGCACGATTTTCAGTGTGTAAACGCAAATCCAGATACTTTACAATAGGCATTCAAATCTTGGATTTTCTGTTGAAAACAGTGTTGAAATGCATGATTTTCAGTGTGTAAACGCAAATCCAGAAACATAGGCTTTCAAATCTTAGATTTTCAGTAGAAAACCGGGTTGGAAAGCTTGATTATCTGTGTGTAAACCCAAATCCAGAAACTTTACAATAGGATTTCAAATCTTTGATTTGCAGTAGAAAACAGTTTGTAAATGCACGATTTTCAATGCGAAAACAAAAATCCAGAAACTTTACAATAGGCATTCAAATCTTTGATTTTCAGTAGTAAACAGTGTTGAAATGCATGATTTTCAATGCGAAAACGCAAATACAGAAACATTACAATAGGCTTTAAAATCTTTGATTTTCAGTAGTAAACAGTGTTGAAATGCACTATTATCAGTGTGTAAACGCAAATCCAGAATAGGATTTTAAATCTTTGATTTTCTGATGAAAACCGGGTTGAAATGCACGATTTTCAGTGTAAACGCAAATCCAGATACTTTACAATAGGCATTCAAATTTTGGATTTTCTGTTGAAAACAGTGTTGAAATGCATGATTTTCAGTGTGTAAACGCAAATCCAGAACCATAGGCTTTCAAATCTTTGATTTTCAGTAGAAAACCGGGGGGGAATGCTTGATTATCAGTGTGTAAACGCAAATCCAGAACCATAGGCTTTCAAATCTTTGATTTTCAGTAGAAAACAGTTTGTAAATGCACGATTTTCAATGGGAAAACAAAAATCCAGAAACTTTACCGCAGGCTTTCAAATCTTGGATTTTCTGTTGAAAACAGTGTTGAAATGCATGATTTTCAGTGTGTAAACGCAAATCCAGAAACATAGGCTTTCAAATCTTAGATTTTCAGTAGAAAACCGGGTTGGAAAGCTTGATTATCTGTGTGTAAACCCAAATCCAGAAACTTTACAATAGGCATTCAAATCTTTGATTTTTAGTAGTAAACAGTGTTGAAATGCATGATTTTCAATGCGAAAACGCAAATCCAGAAAGATAGGCTTTCAAATCTTTGATTTTCAGTAGAAAACCGGGTTGCAATGCTTGATTATCTGTGTGTAACGCAAATCCAGAAACTTTACAATAGGATTTCAAATCTTTGATTTTCTGTTGAAAACAGTGTTGTAATGCACGATTTTCAGTAGAAAATGAAATCCAGATACTTTACAATAGGATTTCAAATTTTTGATTTTCTGATGAAATCCGGGTTGAAATGCACGATTTTCAGTGTGTAAACGCAAATCCAGATACTTTACAATAGGCATTCAAATCTTGGATTTTCTGTTGAAAACAGTGTTGAAATGCATGATTTTCAGTGTGTAAACGCAAATCCAGAAACATAGGCTTTCAAATCTTAGATTTTCAGTAGAAAACCGGGTTCGAAAGCTTGATTATCTGTGTGTAAACCCAAATCCAGAAACTTTACAATAGGCATTCAAATCTTTGATTTTCAGTAGTAAACAGTGTTGAAATGCATGATTTTCAATGCGAAAACGCAAATACAGAAACATTACAATAGGCTTTAAAATCTTTGATTTTCAGTAGTAAACAGTGTTGAAATGCACGATTATCAGTGTGTAAACGCAAATCCAGAATAGGATTTTAAATCTTTGATTTTCTGATGAAAACCGGGTTGAAATGCACGATTTTCAGTGTAAACGCAAATCCAGATACTTTACAATAGGCATTCAAATCTTGGATTTTCTGTTGAAAACAGTGTTGAAATGCATGATTTTCAGTGTGTAAACGCAAATCCAGAACCATAGGCTTTCAAATCTTTGATTTTCAGTAGAAAACCGGGTTGCAATGCTTGATTATCTGTGTGTAATGCAAATCCAGAATCTTTACAATAGGATTTCAAATCTTTGATTTGCAGTAGAAAACAGTTTGTAAATGCACGATTTTCAATGGGAAAACAAAAATCCAGGAGCTTCACAATAGGCATTCAAATCTTTGATTTTTAGTAGTAAACAGTGTTGAAATGCATGATTTTCAATGCGAAAACGCAAATCCAGAAACATAGGCTTTCAAATCTTTGATTTTCAGTAGAAAACCGGGTTGCAATGCTTGATTATCTGTGTGTAACGCAAATCCAGAAACTTTACAATAGGATTTCAAATCTTTGATTTTCTGTTGAAAACAGTGTTGTAATGCACGATTTTCAGTAGAAAATGAAATCCAGATACTTAACAATAGGATTTCAAATTTTTGATTTTCTGATGAAATCCGGGTTGAAATGCACGATTTTCAGTGTGTAAACGCAAATCCAGATACTTTACAATAGGCATTCAAATCTTGGATTTTCTGTTGAAAACAGTGTTGAAATGCATGATTTTGAGTGCGTAAACGCAAATCCAGGAACATAGGCTTTCAAATCTTTGATTTTCAGTAGAAAACCGGGTTGGAAAGCTTGATAATCTGTGTGTAAACCCAAATCCAGAAACTTTACAATAGGATTTCAAATCTTTGATTTGCAGTAGAAAACAGTTTGTAAATGCACGATTTTTAATGGGAAAACAAAAATCCAGAAACATTACAATAGGCATTCAAATCTTTGATTTTCAGTAGTAAACAGTGTTGAAATGCATGATTTTTAATGCGAAAACGCAAATCCAGAAACATAGGCTTTCAAATCTTTGATTTTCAGTAGAAAACCGGGTTGCAATGCTTGATTATCTGTGTGTAACGCCAATTTAGAAACTTTACAATAGTATTTGAAATCTTTGATTTGCAGTAACAAACAGTTTTTAAATGCACGATTTTCAATGCGAAAACCAAATACAGAAACTTTACCATAGGCTTTCAAATCTTTGATTTTCAGTAGAAAACAGTGTTGAAAGTGTATACACGCAAATCCAGATACTTTACAATAGAATTTCAAATCTTTGATTTTCTGATGAAAACCGGGTTGAAATGCACGATTATCAGTGTGTAAACGCAAATCCAGATACTTTACTATTGTAAAGTATCTGGATTTGCAATCTAAATCTTTGATTTTCTGTTGAAAACAGTGTTGAAATGCATGATTTTCAATGCGAAAACGCAAATCCAGAAACATAGGCTTTCATATCTTTGTTTTTCAGTAGAAAACCGGGTTGGAATGCTTGATTATCTGTGTGTAAACGCAAATCCAGAAACTTTACAATAGGATTTCAAATCTTTGATTTGCAGTAGAAAATCGTTTGTAAATGCACGATTTTCAATGGGAAAACAAAAATCCAGAAACTTTACAATAGGCTTTCAAATCTTTCATTTTCTGATGAAAACCTGGTTGAAATGCACGATTTTCAGTGTGTAAACGCAAATTCAGATACTTTACAATAGGCATTCAAATCTTTGATTTTCAGTAGTAAACAGTGTTGAAATGCATGATTTTCAATGCGAAAACGCAAATCCAGAAACATAGGCTTTCAAATCTTTGATTTTCAGTAGAAAACCGGGTTGCAATGCTTGATTATCTGTGTGTAACGCAAATCCAGAAACTTTACAATAGGATTTAAAATCTTTGATTTTCTGTTGAAAACAGTGTTGTAATGCACGATTTTCAGTAGAAAACGAAATCCAGATACTTTACAATAGGATTTCAAATTTTTGATTTTCTGATGAAATCCGGGTTGAAATGCATGATTTTCAGTGTGTAAACGCAAATCCAGAACCATAGGCTTTCAAATCTTTGATTTTCAGTAGAAAACCGGGTTGCAATGCTTGATTATCTGTGTGTAATGCAAATCCAGAAACTTTACAATAGGATTTCAAATCTTTGATTTGCAGTAGAAAACAGTTTGTAAATGCACGATTTTCAATGCGAAAACAAAAATCCAGAAACTTTACCGCAGGCTTTCAAATCTTTGATTTTCAGTAGGAAACAGTGTTGAAATGCATGATTTTCAATGCGAAAACGCAAATACAGAAACATTACAATAGGCTTTAAAATCTTTGATTTTCAGTAGTAAACAGTGTTGAAATGCACGATTATCAGTGTGTAAACGCAAATCCAGAATAGGATTTTAAATCTTTGATTTTCTGATGAAAACCGGGTTGAAATGCACGATTTTCAGTGTGTAAACGCAAATCCAGATACTTTACAATAGGCATTCAAATCTTGGATTTTCTGTTGAAAACAGTGTTGAAATGCCCGATTTTCAGTGTGTAAACGCAAATCCAGATACTTTACAATAGGCATTCAAATCTTGGATTTTCTGTTGAAAACAGTGTTGAAATGCATGATTTTCAGTGCGAAAACGCAAATCCAGAAACATAGGCTTTCAAATCTTTGATTTTCAGTAGAAAACCGGGTTGCAATGCTTGATTATCTGTGTGTATCGCAAATCCAGAAACTTTACAATAGGATTTCAAATCTTTGATTTGCAGTAGAAAACAGTTTGTAAATGCACGATTTTCAATGCGAAAACAAAAATCCAGAAACTTTACCGCAGGCTTTAAAATCTTTGATTTTCAGTAGTAAACAGTGTTGAAATGCATGATTTTCAATGCGAAAACGCAAATACAGAAACATTACAATAGGATTTCAAATCTTTGATTTGCAGTAGAAAACAGTGTTGAAATGCATGATTATCAGTGTGTAAACGCAAATCCAGATACTTTACCGCAGGCTTTCAAATCTTTGATTTTCAGTAGTAAACAGTGTTGAAATGCATGATTATCAGTGTGTAAACGCAAATCCAGAAACTTTACAATAGGATTTCAAATCTTTGATTTGCAGTAGAAAATCGTTTGTAAATGCACGATTTTCAATGGGAAAACAAAAATCCAGAAACTTTACAATAGGCTTTCAAATCTTTCATTTTCTGATGAAAACCTGGTTGAAATGCACGATTTTCAGTGTGTAAACGCAAATTCAGATACTTTACAATAGGCATTCAAGTCTTTGATTTTTAGTAGTAAACAGTGTTGAAATGCATGATTTTCAATGCGAAAACGCAAATCCAGAACCATAGGCTTTCAAATCTTTGATTTTCAGTAGAAAACCGGGGGGGAATGCTTGATTATCTGTGTGTAACGCAAATCCAGAAACTTCACAATAGGATTTAAAATCTTTGATTTTCTGTTGAAAACAGTGTTGTAATGCACGATTTTCAGTAGAAAACGAAATCCAGATACTTTACAATAGGATTTCAAATTTTTGATTTTCTGATGAAATCCGGGTTGAAATGCACGATTTTCAGTGTGTAAACGCAAATCCAGATACTTTACAATAGGCATTCAAATCTTGGATTTTCTGTTGAAAACAGTGTTGAAATGCATGATTTTCAGTGTGTAAACGCAAATCCAGAACCATAGGCTTTCAAATCTTTGATTTTCAGTAGAAAACCGGGGGGGGGGGGGAATGCTTGATTATCTGTGTGTAAACCCAAATCCAGAAACTTTACAATAGGATTTCAAATCTTTGATTTGCAGTAGAAAACAGTTTGTAAATGCAGTATTTTCAATGGGAAAACAAAAATCCAGAAACTTTACCGCAGGCTTTCAAATCTTTGATTTTCAGTAGTAAACAGTGTTGAAATGCATGATTTTCAATGCGAAAACGCAAATACAGAAACATTACAATAGGCTAAAGCCTATTGTAATGTTTGATTTTCAGTAGTAAACAGTGTTGAAATGCACGATTATCAGTGTGTAAACGCAAATCCAGAATAGGATTTTAAATCTTTGATTTTCTGATGAAAACCGGGTTGAAATGCACGATTTTCAGTGTGTAAACGCAAATCCAGATACTTTACAATAGGCATTCAAATCTTGGATTTTCTGTTGAAAACAGTGTTGAAATGCATGATTTTCAGTGTGTAAACGCAAATCCAGAACCATAGGCTTTCAAATCTTTGATTTTCAGTAGAAAACCGGGGGGGAATGCTTGATTATCTGTGTGTAACGCAAATCCAGAAACTTTACAATAGGATTTCAAATCTTTGATTTGCAGTAGAAAACAGTTTGTAAATGCACGATTTTCAATGGGAAAACAAAAATCCAGAAACTTTACCGCAGGCTTTCAAATCTTTGATTTTCAGTAGTAAACGGTGTTGAAATGCATGATTTTCAATGCGAAAACGCAAATACAGAAACATTACAATAGGCTTTAAAATCTTTGATTTTCAGTAGTAAACAGTGTTGAAATGCACGATTATCAGTGTGTAAACGCAAATCCAGAATAGGATTTTAAATCTTTGATTTTCTGATGAAAACCTGGTTGAAATGCACGATTTTCAGTGTGTAAACGCAAATTCAGATACTTTACAATAGGCATTCAAATCTTTGATTTTTAGTAGTAAACAGTGTTTAAATGCATGATTTTCAATGCGAAAACGCAAATCCAGAAACATAGGCTTTCAAATCTTTGATTTTCAGTAGAAAACCGGGTTGCAATGCTTGATTATCTGTGTGTAACGCAAATCCAGAAACTTTACAATAGGATTTCAAATCTTTGATTTTCTGTTGAAAACAGTGATGTAATGCACGATTTTCAGTAGAAAATGAAATCCAGATACTTTACAATAGGATTTCAAATTTTTGATTTTCTGATGAAAACCGGGTTTAAATGCACGATTTTCAGTGTGTAAACGCAAATCCAGAAACTTTACAATAGGATTTCAAATCTTTGATTTGCAGTAGAAAACAGTTTGTAAATGCACGATTTTCAATGGGAAAACAAAAATCCAGAAACTTTACCGCAGGCTTTCAAATCTTTGATTTTCTGATGAAAACCTAGTTGAAATGCACGATTTTCAGTGTGTAAACGCAAATTCAGATACTTTACAATAGGCATTCAAATCTTTGATTTTCAGTAGTAAACAGTGTTGAAATGCATGATTTTCAATGCGAAAACGCAAATCCAGAAACATAGGCTTTCAAATCTTTGATTTTCAGTAGAAAACCGGGTTGCAATGCTTGATTATCTGTGTGTAACGCAAATCCAGAAACTTTACAATAGGATTTCAAATCTTTGATTTGCAGTAGAAAACAGTTTGTAAATGCACGATTTTCAATGCGAAAACAAAAATCCAGAAACTTTACCGCAGGCTTTCAAATCTTTGATTTTCAGTAGTAAACAGTGTTGAAATGCATGATTTTCAATGCGAAAACGCAAATACAGAAACATTACAATAGGCTTTAAAATCTTTGATTTTCAGTAGTAAACAGTGTTGAAATGCACGATTATCAGTGTGTAAACGCAAATCCAGAATAGGATTTTAAATCTTTGATTTTCTGATGAAAACCGGGTTGAAATGCACGATTTTCAGTGTGTAAACGCAAATCCAGATACTTTACAATAGGCATTCAAATCTTTGATTTTCAGTAGTAAACAGTGTTGAAATGCATGATTTTCAATGCGAAAACGCAAATCCAGAAACATAGGCTTTCAAATCTTTGATTTTCAGTAGAAAACCGGGTTGCAATGCTTGATTATCTGTGTGTAACGCAAATCCAGAAACTTTACAATAGGATTTCAAATCTTTGATTTGCAGTAGAAAACAGTTTGTAAATGCACGATTTTCAATGCGAAAACAAAAATCCAGAAACTTTACCGCAGGCTTTTAAATCTTTGATTTTCAGTAGTAAACAGTGTTGAAATGCATGATTTTCAATGCGAAAACGCAAATACAGAAACATTACAATAGGCTTTAAAATCTTTGATTTTCAGTAGTAAACAGTGTTGAAATGCACGATTATCAGTGTGTAAACGCAAATCCAGAATAGGATTTTAAATCTTTGATTTTCTGATGAAAACCGGGTTGAAATGCACGATTTTCAGTGTAAACGCAAATCCAGATACTTTACAATAGGCATTCAAATCTTGGATTTTCTGTGTAAAACAGTGTTGAAATGCATGATTTTCAGTGTGTAAACGCAAATCCAGAACCATAGGCTTTCAAATCATTGATTTTCAGTAGAAAACCGGGGGGGGGGGAATGCTTGATTATCTGTGTGTAACGCAAATCCAGAAACTTTACAATAGGATTTCAAATCTTTGATTTGCAGTAGAAAACAGTTTGTAAATGCACGATTTTCAATGGGAAAACAAAAATCCAGAAACTTTACCGCAGGCTTTCAAATCTTTGATTTTCAGTAGTAAACAGTGTTGAAATGCATGATTTTCAATGCGAAAACGCAAATACAGAAACATTACAATAGGCTTTAAAATCTTTGATTTTCAGTAGTAAAGTTGTAAATGTGTAAACGCAAATCCAGAATAGGATTTTAAATCTTTGATTTTCTGATGAAAACCTGGTTGAAATGCACGATTTTCAGTGTGTAAACGCAAATTCAGATACTTTACAATAGGCATTCAAATCTTTGATTTTCAGTAGTAAACAGTGTTTAAATGCATGATTTTCAATGCGAAAACGCAAATCCAGAAACATAGGCTTTCAAATCTTTGATTTTCAGTAGAAAACCGGGTTGCAATGCTTGATTATCTGTGTGTAACGCAAATCCAGAAACTTTACAATAGGATTTCAAATCTTTGATTTTCTGTTGAAAACAGTGATGTAATGCACGATTTTCAGTAGAAAATGAAATCCAGATACTTTACAATAGGATTTCAAATTTTTGATTTTCTGATGAAAACCGGGTTGAAATGCACGATTTTCAGTGTGTAACGCAAATCCAGAAACTTTACAATAGGATTTCAAATCTTTGATTTGCAGTAGAAAACAGTTTGGAAATGCACGATTTTCAATGCGAAAACAAAAATCCAGAAACTTTACCGCAGGCTTTCAAATCTTTGATTTTCAGTAGTAAACAGTGTTGAAATGCATGATTTTCAATGCGAAAACGCAAATACAGAAACATTACAATAGGCTTTAAAATCTTTGATTTTCAGTAGTATACAGTGTTGAAATGCACGATTATCAGTGTGTAAACGCAAATCCAGAATAGGATTTTAAATCTTTGATTTTCTGATGAAAACCGGGTTGAAATGCACGATTTTCAGTGTAAACGCAAATCCAGATACTTTACAATAGGCATTCAAATCTTGGATTTTCTGTGTAAAACAGTGTTGAAATGCATGATTTTCAGTGTGTAAACGCAAATCCAGAACCATAGGCTTTCAAATCTTTGATTTTCAGTAGAAAACCGGGGGGGAATGCTTGATTATCTGTGTGTAAACCCAAATCCAGAAACTTTACAATAGGATTTCAAATCTTTGAGTTGCAGTAGAAAACAGTTTGTAAATGCACGATTTTCAATGGGAAAACAAAAATCCAGAAACTTTACAATATGCATTCAAATCTTTGATTTTCAGTAGTAAACAGTGTTGAAATGCATGATTTTCAATGCGAAAACGCAAATCCAGAAACATAGGCTTTCAAATCTTTGATTTTCAGTAGAAAACCGGGTTGCAATGCTTGATTATCTGTGTGTAATGCAAATCCAGAAACTTTACAATAGGATTTCAAATCTTTGATTTGCAGTAGAAAACAGTTTGTAAATGCACGATTTTCAATGCGAAAACAAAAATCCAGAAACTTTACCGCAGGCTTTCAAATCTTTGATTTTCAGTAGTAAACAGTGTTGAAATGCATGATTTTCAATGCGAAAACGCAAATACAGAAACATTACAATAGGCTTAAAAATCTTGGATTTTCAGTAGTAAACAGTGTTGAAATGCACGATTATCAGTGTGTAAACGCAAATCCAGAATAGGATTTTAAATCTTTGATTTTCTGATGAAAACCGGGTTGAAATGCACGATACACAGTGTGTAAACGCAAATCCAGATACTTTACAATAGGCATTCAAATCTTGGATTTTCTGTTGAAAACAGTGTTGAAATGCATGATTTTCAGTGTGTAAACGCAAATCCAGAACCATAGGCTTTCAAATCTTTGATTTTCAGTAGAAAACCGGGGGGGGGGAATGCTTGATTATCTGTGTGTAACGCAAATCCAGAAACTTTACAATAGGATTTCAAATCTTTGATTTGCAGTAGAAAACAGTTTGTAAATGCACGATTTTCAATGGGAAAACAAAAATCCAGAAACTTTACCGCAGGCTTTCAAATCTTTGATTTTCAGTAGTAAACGGTGTTGAAATGCATGATTTTCAATGCGAAAACGCAAATACAGAAACATTACAATAGGCTTTAAAATCTTTGATTTTCAGTAGTAAACAGTGTTGAAATGCACGATTATCAGTGTGTAAACGCAAATCCAGAATAGGATTTTAAATCTTTGATTTTCTGATGAAAACCTGGTTGAAATGCACGATTTTCAGTGTGTAAACGCAAATTCAGATACTTTACAATAGGCATTCAAATCTTTGATTTTTAGTAGTAAACAGTGTTTAAATGCATGATTTTCAATGCGAAAACGCAAATCCAGAAACATAGGCTTTCAAATCTTTGATTTTCAGTAGAAAACCGGGTTGCAATGCTTGATTATCTTTGTGTAACGCAAATCCAGAAACTTTACAATAGGATTTCAAATCTTTGATTTTCTGTTGAAAACAGTGATGTAATGCACGATTTTCAGTAGAAAATGAAATCCAGATACTTTACAATAGGATTTCAAATTTTTGATTTTCTGATGAAAACCGGGTTGAAATGCACGATTTTCAGTGTGTAAACGCAAATCCAGAAACTTTACAATAGGATTTCAAATCTTTGATTTGCAGTAGAAAACAGTTTGTAAATGCACGATTTTCAATGGGAAAACAAAAATCCAGAAACTTTACCGCAGGCTTTCAAATCTTTGATTTTCTGATGAAAACCTAGTTGAAATGCACGATTTTCAGTGTGTAAACGCAAATTCAGATACTTTACAATAGGCATTCAAATCTTTGATTTTCAGTAGTAAACAGTGTTGAAATGCATGATTTTCAATGCGAAAACGCAAATCCAGAAACATAGGCTTTCAAATCTTTGATTTTCAGTAGAAAACCGGGTTGGAAAGCTTGATTATCTGTGTGTAACGCAAATCCAGAAACTTTACAATAGGATTTCAAATCTTTGATTTGCAGTAGAAAACAGTTTGTAAATGCACGATTTTCAATGCGAAAACAAAAATCCAGAAACTTTACCGCAGGCTTTCAAATCTTTGATTTTCAGTAGTAAACAGTGTTGAAATGCATGATTTTCAATGCGAAAACGCAAATACAGAAACATTACAATAGGCTTTAAAATCTTTGATTTTCAGTAGTAAACAGTGTTGAAATGCACGATTATCAGTGTGTAAACGCAAATCCAGAATAGGATTTTAAATCTTTGATTTTCTGATGAAAACCGGGTTGAAATGCACGATTTTCAGTGTAAACGCAAATCCAGATACTTTACAATAGGCATTCAAATCTTGGATTTTCTGTGTAAAACAGTGTTGAAATGCATGATTTTCAGTGTGTAAACGCAAATCCAGAACCATAGGCTTTCAAATCTTTGATTTTCAGTAGAAAACCGGGGGGGAATGCTTGATTATCTGTGTGTAAACCCAAATCCAGAAACTTTACAATAGGATTTCAAATCTTTGAGTTGCAGTAGAAAACAGTTTGTAAATGCACGATTTTCAATGGGAAAACAAAAATCCAGAAACTTTACAATATGCATTCAAATCTTTGATTTTCAGTAGTAAACAGTGTTGAAATGCATGATTTTCAATGCGAAAACGCAAATCCAGAAACATAGGCTTTCAAATCTTTGATTTTCAGTAGAAAACCGGGTTGCAATGCTTGATTATCTGTGTGTAATGCAAATCCAGAAACTTTACCGCAGGCTTTCAAATCTTTGATTTTCAGTAGTAAACGGTGTTGAAATGCATGATTTTCAATGCGAAAACGCAAATACAGAAACATTACAATAGGCTTTAAAATCTTTGATTTTCAGTAGTAAACAGTGTTGAAATGCACGATTATCAGTGTGTAAACGCAAATCGAGAATAGGATTTTAAATCTTTGATTTTCTGATGAAAACCTGGTTGAAATGCACGATTTTCAGTGTGTAAACGCAAATTCAGATACTTTACAATAGGCATTCAAATCTTTGATTTTTAGTAGTAAACAGTGTTTAAATGCATGATTTTCAATGCGAAAACGCAAATCCAGAAACATAGGCTTTCAAATCTTTGATTTTCAGTAGAAAACCGGGGGGGAATGCTTGATTATCTGTGTGTAAACCCAAATCCAGAAACTTTACAATAGGATTTCAAATCTTTGAGTTGCAGTAGAAAACAGTTTGTAAATGCACGATTTTCAATGGGAAAACAAAAATCCAGAAACTTTACAATATGCATTCAAATCTTTGATTTTCAGTAGTAAACAGTGTTGAAATGCATGATTTTCAATGCGAAAACGCAAATCCAGAAACATAGGCTTTCAAATCTTTGATTTTCAGTAGAAAACCGGGTTGCAATGCTTGATTATCTGTGTGTAATGCAAATCCAGAAACTTTACAATAGGATTTCAAATCTTTGATTTGCAGTAGAAAACAGTTTGTAAATGCACGATTTTCAATGCGAAAACAAAAATCCAGAAACTTTACCGCAGGCTTTCAAATCTTTGATTTTCAGTAGTAAACAGTGTTGAAATGCATGATTTTCAATGCGAAAACGCAAATACAGAAACATTACAATAGGCTTAAAAATCTTGGATTTTCAGTAGTAAACAGTGTTGAAATGCACGATTATCAGTGTGTAAACGCAAATCCAGAATAGGATTTTAAATCTTTGATTTTCTGATGAAAACCGGGTTGAAATGCACGATACACAGTGTGTAAACGCAAATCCAGATACTTTACAATAGGCATTCAAATCTTGGATTTTCTGTTGAAAACAGTGTTGAAATGCATGATTTTCAGTGTGTAAACGCAAATCCAGAACCATAGGCTTTCAAATCTTTGATTTTCAGTAGAAAACCGGGGGGGGGGAATGCTTGATTATCTGTGTGTAACGCAAATCCAGAAACTTTACAATAGGATTTCAAATCTTTGATTTGCAGTAGAAAACAGTTTGTAAATGCACGATTTTCAATGGGAAAACAAAAATCCAGAAACTTTACCGCAGGCTTTCAAATCTTTGATTTTCAGTAGTAAACGGTGTTGAAATGCATGATTTTCAATGCGAAAACGCAAATACAGAAACATTACAATAGGCTTTAAAATCTTTGATTTTCAGTAGTAAACAGTGTTGAAATGCACGATTATCAGTGTGTAAACGCAAATCCAGAATAGGATTTTAAATCTTTGATTTTCTGATGAAAACCTGGTTGAAATGCACGATTTTCAGTGTGTAAACGCAAATTCAGATACTTTACAATAGGCATTCAAATCTTTGATTTTTAGTAGTAAACAGTGTTTAAATGCATGATTTTCAATGCGAAAACGCAAATCCAGAAACATAGGCTTTCAAATCTTTGATTTTCAGTAGAAAACCGGGTTGCAATGCTTGATTATCTTTGTGTAACGCAAATCCAGAAACTTTACAATAGGATTTCAAATCTTTGATTTTCTGTTGAAAACAGTGATGTAATGCACGATTTTCAGTAGAAAATGAAATCCAGATACTTTACAATAGGATTTCAAATTTTTGATTTTCTGATGAAAACCGGGTTGAAATGCACGATTTTCAGTGTGTAAACGCAAATCCAGAAACTTTACAATAGGATTTCAAATCTTTGATTTGCAGTAGAAAACAGTTTGTAAATGCACGATTTTCAATGGGAAAACAAAAATCCAGAAACTTTACCGCAGGCTTTCAAATCTTTGATTTTCTGATGAAAACCTAGTTGAAATGCACGATTTTCAGTGTGTAAACGCAAATTCAGATACTTTACAATAGGCATTCAAATCTTTGATTTTCAGTAGTAAACAGTGTTGAAATGCATGATTTTCAATGCGAAAACGCAAATCCAGAAACATAGGCTTTCAAATCTTTGATTTTCAGTAGAAAACCGGGTTGGAAAGCTTGATTATCTGTGTGTAACGCAAATCCAGAAACTTTACAATAGGATTTCAAATCTTTGATTTGCAGTAGAAAACAGTTTGTAAATGCACGATTTTCAATGCGAAAACAAAAATCCAGAAACTTTACCGCAGGCTTTCAAATCTTTGATTTTCAGTAGTAAACAGTGTTGAAATGCATGATTTTCAATGCGAAAACGCAAATACAGAAACATTACAATAGGCTTTAAAATCTTTGATTTTCAGTAGTAAACAGTGTTGAAATGCACGATTATCAGTGTGTAAACGCAAATCCAGAATAGGATTTTAAATCTTTGATTTTCTGATGAAAACCGGGTTGAAATGCACGATTTTCAGTGTAAACGCAAATCCAGATACTTTACAATAGGCATTCAAATCTTGGATTTTCTGTGTAAAACAGTGTTGAAATGCATGATTTTCAGTGTGTAAACGCAAATCCAGAACCATAGGCTTTCAAATCTTTGATTTTCAGTAGAAAACCGGGGGGGAATGCTTGATTATCTGTGTGTAAACCCAAATCCAGAAACTTTACAATAGGATTTCAAATCTTTGAGTTGCAGTAGAAAACAGTTTGTAAATGCACGATTTTCAATGGGAAAACAAAAATCCAGAAACTTTACAATATGCATTCAAATCTTTGATTTTCAGTAGTAAACAGTGTTGAAATGCATGATTTTCAATGCGAAAACGCAAATCCAGAAACATAGGCTTTCAAATCTTTGATTTTCAGTAGAAAACCGGGTTGCAATGCTTGATTATCTGTGTGTAATGCAAATCCAGAAACTTTACCGCAGGCTTTCAAATCTTTGATTTTCAGTAGTAAACGGTGTTGAAATGCATGATTTTCAATGCGAAAACGCAAATACAGAAACATTACAATAGGCTTTAAAATCTTTGATTTTCAGTAGTAAACAGTGTTGAAATGCACGATTATCAGTGTGTAAACGCAAATCGAGAATAGGATTTTAAATCTTTGATTTTCTGATGAAAACCTGGTTGAAATGCACGATTTTCAGTGTGTAAACGCAAATTCAGATACTTTACAATAGGCATTCAAATCTTTGATTTTTAGTAGTAAACAGTGTTTAAATGCATGATTTTCAATGCGAAAACGCAAATCCAGAAACATAGGCTTTCAAATCTTTGATTTTCAGTAGAAAACCGGGTTGCAATGCTTGATTATCTGTGTGTAACGCAAATCCAGAAACTTTACAATAGGATTTCAAATCTTTGATTTTCTGTTGAAAACAGTGTTGTAATGCACGATTTTCAGTAGAAAATGAAATCCAGATACTTTACAATAGGATTTCAAATCTTTGATTTTCTGTTGAAAACAGTGTTGTAATGCACGATTTTCAGTAGAAAATGAAATCCAGAAACTTTACAATAGGATTTCAAATCTTTGAGTTGCAGTAGAAAACAGTTTGTAAATGCACGATTTTCAATGGGAAAACAAAAATCCAGAAACTTTACAATATGCATTCAAATCTTTGATTTTCAGTAGTAAACAGTGTTTAAATGCATGATTTTCAATGCGAAAACGCAAATCCAGAAACATAGGCTTTCAAATCTTTGATTTTCAGTAGAAAACCGGGTTGAAATGCACGATTTTCAGTGTGTAAACGCAAATCCGGAAACTTTACAATAGGATTTCAAATCTTTGATTTGCAGTAGAAAACAGTTTGTAAATGCACGATTTTCAATGGGAAAACAAAAATCCAGAAACTTTACCGCAGGCTTTCAAATCTTTGATTTTCTGATGAAAACCTGGTTGAAATGCACGATTTTCAGTGTGTAAACGCAAATTCAGATACTTTACAATAGGCATTCAAATCTTTGATTTTCAGTAGTAAACAGTGTTGAAATGCATGATTTTCAATGCGAAAACGCAAATCCAGAAACATAGGCTTTCAAATCTTTGATTTTCAGTAGAAAACCGGGTTGCAATGCTTGATTATCTGTGTGTAACGCAAATCCAGAAACTTTACAATAGGATTTCAAATCTTTGATTTGCAGTAGAAAACAGTTTGTAAATGCACGATTTTCAATGCGAAAACAAAAATCCAGAAACTTTACCGCAGGCTTTCAAATCTTTGATTTTCAGTAGTAAACAGTGTTGAAATGCATGATTTTCAATGCGAAAACGCAAATACAGAAACATTACAATAGGCTTTAAAATCTTTGATTTTCAGTAGTAAACAGTGTTGAAATGCACGATTATCAGTGTGTAAACGCAAATCCAGAATAGGCATTCAAATCTTGGATTTTCTGTTGAAAACAGTGTTGAAATGCATGATTTTCAGTGTGTAAACGCAAATCCAGAACCATAGGCTTTCAAATCTTTGATTTTCAGTAGAAAACCGGGGGGGGAATGCTTGATTATCTGTGTGTAAACCCAAATCCAGAAACTTTACAATAGGATTTCAAATCTTTGATTTGCAGTAGAAAACAGTTTGTAAATGCACGATTTTCAATGGGAAAACAAAAATCCAGAAACTTTACAATAGGCATTCAAATCTTTGATTTTCAGTAGTAAACAGTGTTGAAATGCATGATTTTCAATGCGAAAACGCAAATCCAGAAACATAGGCTTTCAAAACTTTGATTTTCAGTAGAAAACCGGGTTGCAATGCTTGATTATCTGTGTGTAACGCAAATCCAGAAACTTTACAATAGGATTTCAAATCTTTGATTTTCTGTTGAAAACAGTGTTGTAATGCACGATTTTCAGTAGAAAATGAAATCCAGATACTTTACAATAGGATTTCAAATTTTTGATTTTCTGATGAAATCCGGGTTGAAATGCACGATTTTCAGTGTGTAAACGCAAATCCAGATACTTTACAATAGGCATTCAAATCTTGGATTTTCTGTTGAAAACAGTGTTGAAATGCATGATTTTCAGTGTGTAAACGCAAATCCAGAAACATAGGCTTTCAAATCTTAGATTTTCAGTAGAAAACCGGGTTGGAAAGCTTGATTATCTGTGTGTAAACCCAAATCCAGAAACTTTACTATAGGATATCAAATCTTTGATTTTCAGTAGTAAACAGTGTTGAAATGCATGATTTTCAATGCGAAAACGCAAATCCAGAAACATAGGCTTTCAAATCTTAGATTTTCAGTAGAAAACCGGGTTGCAATGCTTGATTATCTGTGTGTAACGCAAATCCAGAAACTTTACAATAGGATTTCAAATCTTTGATTTGCAGTAGAAAACAGTTTGTAAATGCACGATTTTCAATGCGAAAACAAAAATCCAGAAACTTTACCGCAGGCTTTCAAATCTTTGATTTTCAGTAGTAAACAGTGTTGAAATGCATGATTTTCAATGCGAAAACGCAAATACAGAAACATTACAATAGGCTTTAAAATCTTTGATTTTCAGTAGTAAACAGTGTTGAAATGCACGATTATCAGTGTGTAAACGCAAATCCAGAATAGGATTTTAAATCTTTGATTTTCTGATGAAAACCTGGTTGAAATGCACGATTTTCAGTGTGTAAACGCAAATTCAGATACTTTACAATAGGCATTCAAATCTTTGATTTTTAGTAGTAAACAGTGTTGAAATGCGTGATTTTCAATGCGAAAACGCAAATCCAGAAACATAGGCTTTCAAATCTGGATTTTCAGTAGAAAACCGGGTTGCAATGCTTGATTATCTGTGTGTAACGCAAATCCAGAAACTTTACAATAGGATTTCAAATCTTTGATTTTCTGTTGAAAACAGTGTTGTAATGCACGATTTTCAGTAGAAAATGAAATCCAGATACTTTACAATAGGATTTCAAATTTTTGATTTTCTGATGAAATCCGGGTTGAAATGCATGATTTTCAGTGTGTAAACGCAAATCCAGAAACATAGGCTTTCAAATCTTAGATTTTCAGTAGAAAACCGGGTTGGAAAGCTTGATTATCTGTGTGTAAACCCAAATCCAGAAACTTTACAATAGGATTTCAAATCTTTGATTTGCAGTAGAAAACAGTTTGTAAATGCACGATTTTCAATGCGAAAACCAAATCCAGAAACTTTACCGCAGGTCTTTCAAATCTTTGATTTTCTGATGAAAACTGGGTTGAAATGCACGATTTTCAGTGTGTAAACGCAAATCCAGAAACTTTACAATAGGATTTCAAATCTTTGATTTGCAGTAGAAAACAGTTTGTAAATGCATGATTTTTAATGCGAAAACGCAAATCCAGAAACATAGGCTTTCAAATCTTTGATTTTCAGTAGAAAACCGGGTTGCAATGCTTGATTATCTGTGTGTAACGCAAATCCAGATACTTTACAATAGGCATTCAAATCTTGGATTTTCTGTTGAAAACAGTGTTGAAATGCATGATTTTCAGTGTGTAAACGCAAATCCAGAAGCATAGGCTTTCAAATCTTTGATTTTCAGTAGAAAACCGGGGGGGAATGCTTGATTATCTGTGTGTAAACCCAAATCCAGAAACTTTACAATAGGATTTAAAATCTTTGATTTGCAGTAGAAAACAGTTTGTAAATGCACGATTTTCAATGGGAAAACAAAAATCCAGAAACTTTACAATAGGATTTCAAATCTTTGATTTGCAGTAGAAAACAGTTTGTAAATGCACGATTTTCAATGCAAAAACGCAAATCCAAAAACTTTACCGCAGGCTTTCAAATCTTTGATTTTCTGATGAAAACCGGGTTGAAATGCACGATTTTCAGTGTGTAAACGCAAATCCAGAAACTTTACAATAGGATTTCAAATCTTTGATTTGCAGTAGAAAACAGTTTGTAAATGCACGATTTTCAATGGGAAAACAAAAATCCAGAAACTTTACAATAGGATTTCAAATCTTTGATTTGCAGTAGAAAACAGTTTGTAAATGCACGATTTTCAATGCGAAAACGCAAATACAGAAACATTACAATAGGCTTTAAAATCTTTGATTTTAAGTAGTAAACAGTGTTGAAATGCACGATTATCAGTGTGTAAACGCAAATCCAGAATAGGATTTTAAATCTTTGATTTTCTGATGAAAACCTGGTTGAAATGCACGATTTTCAGTGTGTAAACGCAAATTCAGATAATTTACAATAGGCATTCAAATCTTTGATTTTTAGTAGTAAACAGTGTTGAAATGCATGATTTTCAATGCGAAAACGCAAATCCAGAAACATAGGCTTTCAAATCTGGATTTTCAGTAGAAAACCGGGTTGCAATGCTTGATTATCTGTGTGTAACGCAAATCCAGAAACTTTACAATAGGATTTCAAATTTTTGATTTTCTGATGAAATCCGGGTTGAAATGCACGATTTTCAGTGTGTAAACGAAAATCCAGATACTTTACAATAGGCATTCAAATCTTGGATTTTCTGTTGAAAACAGTGTTGAAATGCATGATTTTCAGTGTGTAAACGCAAATCCAGAACCATAGGCTTTCAAATCTTTGATTTTCAGTAGAAAACCGGGGGGGAATGTGTGTAAACTCAAATCCAGAAACTTTACAATAGGATTTCAAATCTTTGATTTGCAGTAGAAAACAGTTTGTAAATGCACGATTTTCAATGGGAAAACAGTTTGTAAATGCACGATTTTCAATGGGAAAACAAAAATCCAGAAACTTTACAATAGGATTTCAAATCTTTGATTTGCAGTAGAAAACAGTTTGTAAATGCACGATTTTCAATGCGAAAACGCAAATCCAAAAACTTTACCGCAGGCTTTCAAATCTTTGATTTTCTGATGAAAACCGGGTTGAAATGCACGATTTTCAGTGTGTAAACGCAAATCCAGAAACTTTACAATAGGATTTCAAATCTTTGATTTGCAGTAGAAAACAGTTTGTAAATGCACGATTTTCAATGGGAAAACAAAAATCCAGAAACTTTACCGCAGGCTTTCAAATCTTTGATTTTCTGATGAAAACCTGGTTGAAATGCACGATTTTCAATGCGAAAACGCAAATACAGAAACATTACAATAAGCTTTAAAATCTTTGATTTTCAGTAGTAAACAGTGTTGAAATGCACGATTATCAGTGTGTAAACGCAAATCCAGAATAGGATTTTAAATCTTTGATTTTCTGATGAAAACCGGGTTGAAATGCACGATTTTCAGTGTAAACGCAAATCCAGATACTTTAATTGTAAAGGCATTCAAATCTTTGATTTTCAGTAGTAAACAGTGTTGAAATGCATGATTTTCAATGCGAAAACGCAAACCCAGAAACATAGGCTTTCAAATCTTTGATTTTCAGTAGAAAACCGGGTTGCAATGCTTGATTATCTGTGTGTAATGCAAATCCAGAAACTTTACAATAGGATTTCAAATCTTTGATTTGCAGTAGAAAACAGTTTGTAAATGCACGATTTTCAATGCGAAAACAAAAATCTAGAAACTTTACCGCAGGCTTTCAAATCTTTGATTTTCAGTAGTAAACAGTGTTGAAATGCATGATTATCAGTGTGTAAACGCAAATCCAAATACTTTACCATAGGCTTTCAAATCTTTGATTTTCAGTAGTAAACAGTGTTGAAATGCATGATTATCAGTGTGTAAACGCAAATCCAGAATAGGATTTTAAATCTTTGATTTTCTGATGAAAACCGGGTTGAAATGCATGATTATCAGTGTGTAAACGCAAATCCAGATACTTTACCATAGGCTTTCAAATCTTTGATTTTCAGTAGTAAACAGTGTTGAAATGCATGATTATCAGTGTGTAAACGCAAATCCAGAATAGGCATTCAAATCTTGGATTTTCTGTTGAAAACAGTGTTGAAATGCATGATTTTCAGTGTGTAAACGCAAATCCAGTACCATAGGCTTTCAAATCTTTGATTTTCAGTAGAAAACCGGGGGGGGAATGCTTGATTATCTGTGTGTAACGCAAATCCAGAAACTTTACAATAGGATTTCAAATCTTTGATTTGCAGTAGAAAACAGTTTGTAAATGCACGATTTTCAATGCGAAAACTAACTCCAGAAACTTTACCGCAGGGTTTCAAATCTTTGATTTTCAGTAGTAAACGGTGTTGAAATGCATGATTTTCAATGCGAAAACGCAAATACAGAAACATTACCATAGGCTTTAAAATCTTTGATTTTCAGTAGTAAACAGTGTTGAAATGCACGATTATCAGTGTGTAAACGCAAATCCAGAATAGGATTTTAAATCTTTGATTTTCTGATGAAAACCTGGTTGAAATGCACGATTTTCAGTGTGTAAACGCAAATTCAGATACTTCACAATAGGCATTCAAATCTTTGATTTTTAGTAGTAAACAGTGTTTAAATGCATGATTTTCAATGCGAAAACGCAAATCCAGAAACATAGGCTTTCAAATCTTTGATTTTCAGTAGAAAACCGGGTTGCAATGCTTGATTATCTGTGTGTAACGCAAATCCAGAAACTTTACAATAGGATTTCAAATCTTTGATTTGCAGTAGAAAACAGTTTGTAAATGCACGATTTTCAATGGGAAAACAAAAATCCAGAAACTTTACAATAGGATTTCAAATCTTTGATTTGCAGTAGAAAACAGTTTGTAAATGCACGATTTTCAATGCGAAAACGCAAATCCAAAAACTTTACCGCAGGCTTTCAAATCTTTGATTTTCTGATGAAAACCGGGTTGAAATGCACGATTTTCAGTGTGTAAACGCAAATCCAGAAACTTTACAATAGGATTTCAAATCTTTGATTTGCAGTAGAAAACAGTTTGTAAATGCACGATTTTCAATGGGAAAACAAAAATCCAGAAACTTTACAATAGGATTTCAAATCTTTGATTTGCAGTAGAAAACAGTTTGTAAATGCACGATTTTCAATGCGAAAACGCAAATACAGAAACATTACAATAGGCTTTAAAATCTTTGATTTTAAGTAGTAAACAGTGTTGAAATGCACGATTATCAGTGTGTAAACGCAAATCCAGAATAGGATTTTAAATCTTTGATTTTCTGATGAAAACCTGGTTGAAATGCACGATTTTCAGTGTGTAAACGCAAATTCAGATAATTTACAATAGGCATTCAAATCTTTGATTTTTAGTAGTAAACAGTGTTGAAATGCATGATTTTCAATGCGAAAACGCAAATCCAGAAACATAGGCTTTCAAATCTGGATTTTCAGTAGAAAACCGGGTTGCAATGCTTGATTATCTGTGTGTAACGCAAATCCAGAAACTTTACAATAGGATTTCAAATTTTTGATTTTCTGATGAAATCCGGGTTGAAATGCACGATTTTCAGTGTGTAAACGGAAATCCAGATACTTTACAATAGGCATTCAAATCTTGGATTTTCTGTTGAAAACAGTGTTGAAATGCCTGATTTTCAGTGTGTAAACGCAAATCTAGAAACATAGGCTTTCAAATCTTAGATTTTCAGTAGAAAACCGGGTTGGAAAGCTTGATTATCTGTGTGTAAACCCAAATCCAGAAACTTTACAATAGGATTTCAAATCTTTGATTTGCAGTAGAAAACAGTTTGTAAATGCATGATTTTTAATGCGAAAACGCAAATCCAGAAACATAGGCTTTCAAATCTTTGATTTTCAGTAGAAAACCGGGTTGCAATGCTTGATTATCTGTGTGTAACGCAAATCCAGATACTTTACAATAGGCATTCAAATCTTGGATTTTCTGTTGAAAACAGTGTTGAAATGCATGATTTTCAGTGTGTAAACGCAAATCCAGAACCATAGGCTTTCAAATCTTTGATTTTCAGTAGAAAACCGGGGGGGAATGTGTGTAAACTCAAATCCAGAAACTTTACAATAGGATTTCAAATCTTTGATTTGCAGTAGAAAACAGTTTGTAAATGCACGATTTTCAATGGGAAAACAAAAATCCAGAAACTTTACCGCAGTTTGTAAATGCACGATTTTCAATGCGAAAACGCAAATACAGAAACATTACAATAGGCTTTAAAATCTTTGATTTTCAGTAGTAAACAGTGTTGAAATGCACGATTATCAGTGTGTAAACGCAAATCCAGAATAGGATTTTAAATCTTTGATTTTCTGATGAAAACCGGGTTGAAATGCACGATTTTCAGTGTAAACGCAAATCCAGATACTTTAATTGTAAAGGCATTCAAATCTTTGATTTTCAGTAGTAAACAGTGTTGAAATGCATGATTTTCAATGCGAAAACGCAAATCCAGAAACATAGGCTTTCTAATCTTTGATTTTCAGTAGAAAACCGGGTTGCAATGCTTGATTATCTGTGTGTAATGCAAATCCAGAAACTTTACAATAGGATTTCAAATCTTTGATTTGCAATAGAAAACAGTTTGTAAATGCACGATTTTCAATGCGAAAACAAAAATCTAGAAACTTTACCGCAGGCTTTCAAATCTTTGATTTTCAGTAGTAAACAGTGTTGAAATGCATGATTATCAGTGTGTAAACGCAAATCCAGATACTTTACCATAGGCTTTCAAATCTTTGATTTTCAGTAGTAAACAGTGTTGAAATGCATGATTATCAGTGTGTAAACGCAAATCCAGAATAGGCATTCAAATCTTGGATTTTCTGTTGAAAACAGTGTTGAAATGCATGATTTTCAGTGTGTAAACGCAAATCCAGAACCATAGGCTTTCAAATCTTTGATTTTCAGTAGAAAACCGGGGGGGAATGCTTGATTATCTGTGTGTAAACCCAAATCCAGAAACTTTACAATAGGATTTCAAATCTTTGATTTGCAGTAGAAAACAGTTTGTAAATGCACGATTTTCAATGGGAAAACAAAAATCCAGAAACTTTACAATAGGCATTCAAATCTTGGATTTTCTGTTGAAAACAGTGTTGAAATGCATGATTTTCAATGCGAAAACGCAAATCCAGAAACATAGGCTTTCAAAACTTTGATTTTCAGTAGAAAACCGGGTTGCAATGCTTGATTATCTGTGTGTAACGCAAATCCAGAAACTTTACAATAGGATTTCAAATCTTTGATTTGCAGTAGAAAACAGTTTGTAAATGCACGATTTTCAATGCGAAAACCAAATCCAGAAACTTTACCGCAGGCTTTGAAATCTTTGATTTTCTGATGAAAACCTGGTTGAAATGCACGATTTTCAGTGTGCAAATTCAGATACTTTACAATAGGCATTCAAATCTTTGATTTTCAGTAGTAAACAGTGTTGAAATGCATGATTTTCAATGCGAAAACGCAAATCCAGAAACATAGGCTTTCAAATCTTAGATTTTCAGTAGAAAACCGGGTTGCAATGCACGATTTTCAGTGTAAACGCAAATCCAGATACTTTACAATAGGCATTCAAATCTTGGATTTTCTGTTGAAAACAGTGTTGTAATGCACGATTTTCAGTAGAAAATGAAATCCAGATACTTTACAATAGGATTTCAAATTGTTGATTTTCTGATGAAATCCGGGTTGAAATGCACGATTTTCAGTGTGTAAACGCAAATCCAGATACTTTACAATAGGCATTCAAATCTTGGATTTTCTGTTGAAAACAGTGTTGAAATGCATGATTTTCAGTGTGTAAACGCAAATCCAGAAACATAGGCATTCAAATCTTAGATTTTCAGTAGAAAACCGGGTTGGAAAGCTTGATTATCTGTGTGTAAACCCAAATCCAGAAACTTTACAATAGGATATCAAATCTTTTATTTTCAGTAGTAAACAGTGTTGAAATGCATGATTTTCAATGCGAAAACGCAAATCCAGAAACATAGGCTTTCAAATCTTTGATTTTCAGTAGAAAACCGGGTTGCAATGCTTGATTATCTGTGTGTAAGGCAAATCCAGAAACTTTACAATAGGATTTCAAATCTTTGATTTGCAGTAGAAAACAGTTTGTAAATGCACGATTTTCAATGCGAAAACAAAAATCCAGAAACTTTACCGCAGGCTTTCAAATCTTTGATTTTCAGTAGTAAACAGTGTTGAAATGCATGATTTTCAATGCGAAAACGCAAATACAGAAACATTACAATAGGCTTTAAAATCTTTGATTTTCAGTAGTAAACAGTGTTGAAATGCACGATTATCAGTGTGTAAACGCAAATCCAGAATAGGATTTTAAATCTTTGATTTTCTGATGAAAACCTGGTTGAAATGCACGATTTTCAGTGTGTAAACGCAAATTTAGATACTTTACAATAGGCATTCAAATCTTTGATTTTTAGTAGTAAACAGTGATGAAATGCATGATTTTCAATGCGAAAACGCAAATCCAGAAACATAGGCTTTCAAATCTGGATTTTCAGTAGAAAACCGGGTTGCAATGCTTGATTATCTGTGTGTAACGCAAATCCAGAAACTTTACAATAGGATTTCAAATCTTTGATTTTCTGTTGAAAACAGTGTTGTAATGCACGATTTTCAGTAGAAAATGAAATCCAGATACTTTACAATAGGATTTCAAATTTTTGATTTTCTGATGAAATCCGGGTTGAAATGCACGATTTTCAGTGTGTAAACGCACAACCAGATACTTTACAATAGGCATTCAAATCTTGGATTTTCTGTTGAAAACAGTGTTGAAATGCATGATTTTCAGTGTGTAAACGCAAATCCAGAAACATAGGCTTTCAAATCTTAGATTTTCAGTAGAAAACCGGGTTGGAAAGCTTGATTATCTGTGTGTAAACCCAAATCCAGAAACTTTACAATAGGATTTCAAATCTTTGATTTGCAGTAGAAAACAGTTTGTAAATGCACGATTTTCAATGCGAAAACCAAATCCAGAAACTTTACCGCAGGCTTTCAAATCTTTGATTTTCTGATGAAAACTGGGTTGAAATGCACGATTTTCAGTGTGTAAACGCAAATCCAGAAACTTTACAATAGGATTTCAAATCTTTGATTTGCAGTAGAAAACAGTTTGTAAATGCATGATTTTTAATGCGAAAACGCAAATCCAGAAACATAGGCTTTCAAATCTTTGATTTTCAGTAGAAAACCGGGTTGCAATGCTTGATTATCTGTGTGTAACGCAAATCCAGAAACTTTACAATAGGATTTCAAATCTTTGATTTGCAGTAGAAAACAGTTTGTAAATGCACGATTTTCAATGGGAAAACCAAAATCCAGAAACTTTACAATAGGCATTCAAATCTTTGATTTTCAGTAGTAAACAGTGTTGAAATGCATGATTTTCAATGCGAAAACGCAAATCCAGAAACATAGGCTTTCAAATCTTTGATTTTCAGTAGAAAACCGGGTTGCAATGCTTGATTATCTGTGTGTAACGCAAATCCAGAAACTTTACAATAGGATTTCAAATCTTTGATTTTCTGTTGAAAACAGTGTTGTAATGCACGATTTTCAGTAGAAAATGAAATCCAGATACTTTACAATAGGATTTCAAATTTTTGATTTTCTGATGAAATCCGGGTTGAAATGCACGATTTTCAGTGTGTAAACGCAAATCCAGATACTTTACAATAGGCATTCAAATCTTGGATTTTCTGTTGAAAACAGTGTTGAAATGCATGATTTTCAGTGTGTAAACGCAAATCCAGAAACATAGGCTTTCAAATCTTAGATTTTCAGTAGAAAACCGGGTTGGAAAGCTTGATTATCTGTGTGTAAACCCAAATCCAGAAACTTTACAATAGGATATCAAATCTTTGATTTTCAGTAGTAAACAGTGTTGAAATGCATGATTTTCAATGCGAAAACGCAAATCCAGAAACATAGGCTTTCAAATCTTTGATTTTCAGTAGAAAACCGGGTTGCAATGCTTGATTATCTGTGTGTAATGCAAATCCAGAAACTTTACAATAGGATTTCAAATCTTTGATTTGCAGTAGAAAACAGTTTGTAAATGCACGATTTTCAATGGGAAAACAAAAATCCAGAAACTTTACCGCAGGCTTTCAAATCTTTGATTTTCAGTAGTAAACAGTGTTGAAATGCATGATTTTCAATGCGAAAACGCAAATACAGAAACATTACAATAGGCTTTAAAATCTTTGATTTTCAGTAGTAAACAGTGTTGAAATGCACGATTATCAGTGTGTAAACGCAAATCCAGAATAGGATTTTAAATCTTTGATTTTCTGATGAAAACCTGGTTGAAATGCACGATTTTCAGTGTGTAAACGCAAATCCAGATACTTTACAATAGGCATTCAAATCTTGGATTTTCTGTTGAAAACAGTGTTGAAATGCATGATTTTCAGTGTGTAAACGCAAATCCAGAAGCATAGGCTTTCAAATCTTTGATTTTCAGTAGAAAACCGGGGGGGAATGCTTGATTATCTGTGTGTAAACCCAAATCCAGAAACTTTACAATAGGATTTCAAATCTTTGATTTGCAGTAGAAAACAGTTTGTAAATGCACGATTTTCAATGGGAAAACAAAAATCCAGAAACTTTACAATAGGATTTCAAATCTTTGATTTGCAGTAGAAAACAGTTTGTAAATGCACGATTTTCAATGGGAAAACAAAAATCCAGAAACTTTACAATAGGATTTCAAATCTTTGATTTGCAGTAGAAAACAGTTTGTAAATGCACGATTTTCAATGCGAAAACGCAAATCCAGAAACTTTACCGCAGGCTTTCAAATCTTTGATTTTCTGATGAAAACCTGGTTGAAATGCACGATTTTCAGTGCGTAAACGCAAATTCAGATACTTTACAATAGGCATTCAAATCTTTGATTTTTAGTAGTAAACAGTGTTGAAATGCATGATTTTCAATGCGAAAACGCAAATCCAGAAACATAGGCTTTCAAATCTGGATTTTCAGTAGAAAACCGGGTTGCAATACTTGATTATCTGTGTGTAACGCAAATCCAGAAACTTTACAATAGGATTTCAAATCTTTGATTTTTTGTTGAAAACAGTGTTGTAATGCACGATTTTCAGTAGAAAATGAAATCCAGATACTTTACAATAGGATTTCAAATTTTTGATTTTCTGATGAAATCCGGGTTGAAATGCACGCTTTTCAGTGTGTAAACGCAAATCCAGAAACTTTACAATAGGATTTTAAATCTTTGATTTTCTGATGAAAACCGGGTTGAAATGCACGATTTTCAGTGTAAACGCAAATCCAGATACTTTACAATAGGATTTCAAATCTTTGATTTGCAGTAGAAAACAGTTTGTAAATGCATGATTTTCAATGCGAAAACGCAAATCCAGAAACATAGGCTTTCAAATCTTTGATTTTCAGTAGAAAACCGGGTTGCAATGCTTGATTATCTGTGTGTAACGCAAATCCAGATACTTTACAATAGGCATTCAAATCTTGGATTTTCTGTTGAAAACAGTGTTGAAATGCATGATTTTCAGTGTGTAAACGCAAATCCAGAAGCATAGGCTTTCAAATCTTTGATTTTCAGTAGAAAACCGGGGGGGAATGCTTGATTATCTGTGTGTAAACCCAAATCCAGAAACTTTACAATAGGATTTCAAATCTTTGATTTGCAGTAGAAAACAGTTTGTAAATGCACGATTTTCAGTGTGTAAACGCAAATTCAGAAACTTTACAATAGGATTTCAAATCTTTGATTTGCAGTAGAAAACAGTTTGTAAATGCACGATTTTCAATGGGAAAACAAAAATCCAGAAACTTTACCGCAGGCTTTCAAATCTTTGATTTTCTGATGAAAACCTGGTTGAAATGCACGATTTTCAGTGTGTAAACGCAAATTCAGATACTTTACAATAGGCATTCAAATCTTTGATTTTTAGTAGTAAACAGTGTTGAAATGCATGATTTTCAATGCGAAAACGCAAATCCAGAAACATAGGCTTTCAAATCTGGATTTTCAGTAGAAAACCGGGTTGCAATGCTTGATTATCTGTGTGTAACGCAAATCCAGAAACTTGACAATAGGATTTCAAAACTTTGATTTGCAGTAGAAAACAGTTTGTAAATGCACGATTTTCAATGCGAAAACAAAAATCCAGAAACTTTACCGCAGGCTTTCAAATCTTTGATTTTCAGTAGTAAACAGTGTTGAAATGCATGATTTTCAATGCGAAAACGCAAATACAGAAACATTACAATAGGCTTTTAAATCTTTGATTTTCTGATGAAAACCGGGTTTACAATAGGATTACAAACTGTAAATGCACGATTTTCAATGGGAAAACAAAAATCCAGAAACTTTACAATAGGCATTCAAATCTTTGATTTTCAGTAGTAAACAGTGTTGAAATGCATGATTTTCAATGCGAAAACGCAAATCCAGAAACATAGGCTTTCAAATCTTTGATTTTCAGTAGAAAACCGGGTTGCAATGCTTGATTATCTGTGTGTAATGCAAATCCAGAAACTTTACAATAGGATTTCAAATCTTTGATTTGCAGTAGAAAACAGTTTGTAAATGCACGATTTTCAATGCGAAAACAAAAATCCAGAAACTTTACCGCAGGCTTTCAAATCTTTGATTTTCAGTAGTAAACAGTGTTGAAATGCATGATTTTCAATGCGAAAACGCAAATTCAGAAACATTACAATAGGCATTCAAATCTTTGATTTTCAGTAGTAAACAGTGTTGAAATGCACGATTATCAGTGTGTAAACGCAAATCCAGAATAGGATTTTAAATCTTTGATTTTCTGATGAAAACCGGGTTGAAATGCACGATTTTCAGTAGAAAACCGGGTTGCAATGCTTGATTATCTGTGTGTAATGCAAATCCAGAAACTTTACAATAGGATTTCAAATCTTTGATTTGCAGTAGAAAACAGTTTGTAAATGCACGATTTTCAATGCGAAAACAAAAATCCAGAAACTTTACCGCAGGCTTTCAAATCTTTGATTTTCAGTAGTAAACAGTGTTGAAATGCATGATTTTCAATGCAGAAACATAGGCTTTCAAATCTGGATTTTCAGTAGAAAACCGGGTTGCAATGCTAATGTGTGTAACGCAAATACAGAAACATTACAATAGGCTTTAAAATCTTTGATTTTCAGTAGTAAACAGTGTTGAAATGCACGATTATCAGTGTGTAAACGCAAATCCAGAATAGGATTTTAAATCTTTGATTTTCTGATGAAAACCTGGTTGAAATGCACGATTTTCAGTGTGTAAACGCAAATTCAGATACTTTACAATAGGCATTCAAATCTTTGATTTTTAGTAGTAAACAGTGTTGAAATGCATGATTTTCAATGCGAAAACGCAAATCCAGAAACATAGGCTTTCAAATCTGGATTTTCAGTAGAAAACCGGGTTGCAATGCTAATGTGTGTAACGCAAATACAGAAACATTACAATAGGCTTTTAAATCTTTGATTTTCAGTAGTAAACAGTGTTGAAATGCACGATTATCAGTGTGTAAACGCAAATCCAGAATAGGATTTTAAATCTTTGATTTTCTGATGAAAACCTGGTTGAAATGCACGATTTTCAGTGTGTAAACGCAAATTCAGATACTTTACAATAGGCATTCAAATCTTTGATTTTTAGTAGTAAACAGTGTTGAAATGCATGATTTTCAATGCGAAAACGCAAATCCAGAAACATAGGCTTTCAAATCTGGATTTTCAGTAGAAAACCGGGTTGCAATGCTAATGTGTGTAACGCAAATACAGAAACATTACAATAGGCTTTAAAATCTTTGATTTTCAGTAGTAAACAGTGTTGAAATGCACGATTATCAGTGTGTAAACGCAAATCCAGAATAGGATTTTAAATCTTGGATTTTCTGATGAAAACCTGGTTGAAATGCACGATTTTCAGTGTGTAAACGCAAATTCAGATACTTTACAATAGGCATTCAAATCTTTGATTTTTAGTAGTAAACAGTGTTGAAATGCATGATTTTCAATGCGAAAACGCAAATCCAGAAACATAGGCTTTCAAATCTGGATTTTCAGTAGAAAACCGGGTTGCAATGCTAATGTGTGTAACGCAAATCCAGAAACTTTACAATAGGATTTCAAATCTTTGATTTTCTGTTGAAAACAGTGTTGTAATGCACGATTTTCAGTAGAAAATGAAATCCAGATACTTTACAATAGGATTTAAAATTTTTGATTTTCTGATGAAATCCGGGTTGAAATGCACGATTTTCAGTGTGTAAACGCAAATCCAGATACTTTACAATAGGCATTCAAATCTTGGATTTTCTGTTGAAAACAGTGTTGAAATGCATGATTTTCAGTGTGTAAACGCAAATCCAGAAACATAGGCTTTCAAATCTTAGATTTTCAGTAGAAATCCTGGTTGGAAAGCTTGATTATCTGTGTGTAAACCCAAATCCAGAAACTTTACAATAGGATTTCAAATCTTTGATTTGCAGTAGAAAACAGTTTGTAAATGCACGATTTTCAATGCGAAAACCAAATCCAGAAACTTTACCGCAGGCTTTCAAATCTTTAATTTTCTGATGAAAACCGGGTTGAAATGCACGATTTTCAGTGTGTAAACGCAAATCCAGAAACTTTACAATAGAATTTCAAATCTTTGATTTGCAGTAGAAAACAGTTTGTAAATGCATGATTTTCAATGCGAAAACGCAAATCCAGAAACATAGGCTTTCAAATCTTTGATTTTCAGTAGAAAACCGGGTTGCAATGCTTGATTATCTGTGTGTAACGCAAATCCAGATACTTTACAATAGGCATTCAAATCTTGGATTTTCTGTTGAAAACAGTGTTGAAATGCATGATTTTCAGTGTGTAAACGCAAATCCAGAAGCATAGGCTTTCAAATCTTTGATTTTCAGTAGAAAACTGGGGGGGAATGCTTGATTATCTGTGTGTAAACCCAAATCCAGAAACTTTACAATAGGATTTCAAATCTTTGATTTGCAGTAGAAAACAGTTTGTAAATGCACGATTTTCAATGGGAAAACAAAAATCCAGAAACTTTACAATAGGATTTCAAATCTTTGATTTGCAGTAGAAAACAGTTTGTAAATGCACGATTTTCAATGCGAAAACAAAAATCCAGAAACTTTACCGCAGGCTTTCAAATCTTTGATTTTCTGATGAAAACCGGGTTGAAATGCACGATTTTCAGTGTGTAAACGCAAATCCAGAAACTTTACAATAGGCATTCAAATCTTTGATTTTTAGTAGTAAACAGTGTTGAAATGCATGATTTTCAATGCGAAAACGCAAATACAGAAACATTACAATAGGCTTTTAAATCTTTGATTTTCTGATGAAAACCGGGTTTACAATAGGATTACAAACTGTAAATGCACGATTTTCAATGGGAAAACAAAAATCCAGAAACTTTACAATAGGCATTCAAATCTTTGATTTTCAGTAGTAAACAGTGTTGAAATGCATGATTTTCAATGCGAAAACGCAAATCCAGAAACATAGGCTTTCAAATCTTTGATTTTCAGTAGAAAACCGGGTTGCAATGCTTGATTATCTGTGTGTAATGCAAATCCAGAAACTTTACAATAGGATTTCAAATCTTTGATTTGCAGTAGAAAACAGTTTGTAAATGCACGATTTTCAATGCGAAAACAAAAATCCAGAAACTTTACCGCAGGCTGTCAAATCTTTGATTTTCAGTAGTAAACAGTGTTGAAATGCATGATTTTTAATGCGAAAACGCAAATCCAGAAACATAGGCTTTCAAATCTTTGATTTTCAGTAGAAAACCGGGTTGCAATGCTTGATTATCTGTGTGTAACGCAAATCCAGATACTTTACAATAGGCATTCAAATCTTGGATTTTCTGTTGAAAACAGTGTTGAAATGCATGATTTTCAGTGTGTAAACGCAAATCCAGAACCATAGGCTTTCAAATCTTTGATTTTCAGTAGAAAACCGGGGGGGAATGTGTGTAAACTCAAATCCAGAAACTTTACAATAGGATTTCAAATCTTTGATTTGCAGTAGAAAACAGTTTGTAAATGCACGATTTTCAATGGGAAAACAGTTTGTAAATGCACGATTTTCAATGGGAAAACAAAAATCCAGAAACTTTACAATAGGATTTCAAATCTTTGATTTGCAGTAGAAAACAGTTTGTAAATGCACGATTTTCAATGCGAAAACGCAAATCCAAAAACTTTACCGCAGGCTTTCAAATCTTTGATTTTCTGATGAAAACCGGGTTGAAATGCACGATTTTCAGTGTGTAAACGCAAATCCAGAAACTTTACAATAGGATTTCAAATCTTTGATTTGCAGTAGAAAACAGTTTGTAAATGCACGATTTTCAATGGGAAAACAAAAATCCAGAAACTTTACCGCAGGCTTTCAAATCTTTGATTTTCTGATGAAAACCTGGTTGAAATGCACGATTTTCAATGCGAAAACGCAAATACAGAAACATTACAATAGGCTTTAAAATCTTTGATTTTCAGTAGTAAACAGTGTTGAAATGCACGATTATCAGTGTGTAAACGCAAATCCAGAATAGGATTTTAAATCTTTGATTTTCTGATGAAAACCGGGTTGAAATGCACGATTTTCAGTGTAAACGCAAATCCAGATACTTTAATTGTAAAGGCATTCAAATCTTTGATTTTCAGTAGTAAACAGTGTTGAAATGCATGATTTTCAATGCGAAAACGCAAATCCAGAAACATAGGCTTTCAAATCTTTGATTTTCAGTAGAAAACCGGGTTGCAATGCTTGATTATCTGTGTGTAATGCAAATCCAGAAACTTTACAATAGGATTTCAAATCTTTGATTTGCAGTAGAAAACAGTTTGTAAATGCACGATTTTCAATGCGAAAACAAAAATCTAGAAACTTTACCGCAGGCTTTCAAATCTTTGATTTTCAGTAGTAAACAGTGTTGAAATGCATGATTATCAGTGTGTAAACGCAAATCCAGATACTTTACCATAGGCTTTCAAATCTTTGATTTTCAGTAGTAAACAGTGTTGAAATGCATGATTATCAGTGTGTAAACGCAAATCCAGAATAGGATTTTAAATCTTTGATTTTCTGATGAAAACCGGGTTGAAATGCATGATTATCAGTGTGTAAACGCAAATCCAGATACTTTACCATAGGCTTTCAAATCTTTGATTTTCAGTAGTAAACAGTGTTGAAATGCATGATTATCAGTGTGTAAACGCAAATCCAGTACCATAGGCTTTCAAATCTTGGATTTTCAGTAGAAAACCGGGGGGGAATGCTTGATTATCTGTGTGTAACGCAAATCCAGAAACTTTACAATAGGATTTCAAATCTTTGATTTGCAGTAGAAAACAGTTTGTAAATGCACGATTTTCAATGCGAAAACTAACTCCAGAAACTTTACCGCAGGGTTTCAAATCTTTGATTTTCAGTAGTAAACGGTGTTGAAATGCACGATTATCAGTGTGTAAACGCAAATCCAGAATAGGATTTTAAATCTTTGATTTTCTGATGAAAACCTGGTTGAAATGCACGATTTTCAGTGTGTAAACGCAAATTCAGATACTTTACAATACGCATTCAAATCTTTGATTTTTAGTAGTAAACAGTGTTTAAATGCATGATTTTCAATGCGAAAACGCAAATCCAGAAACATAGGCTTTCAAATCTTTGATTTTCAGTAGAAAACCGGGTTGCAATGCTTGATTATCTGTGTGTAACGCAAATCCAGAAACTTTACAATAGGATTTCAAATCTTTGATTTGCAGTAGAAAACAGTTTGTAAATGCACGATTTTCAATGCGAAAACAAAAATCCAGAAACTTTACTGCAGGCTTTCAAATCTTTGATTTTCAGTAGTAAACAGTGTTGAAATGCATGATTTTCAATGCGAAAACGCAAATACAGAAACATTACAATAGGCTTTAAAATCTTTGATTTTCAGTAGTAAACAGTGTTGAAATGCACGATTATCAGTGTGTAAACGCAAATCCAGAATAGGCATTCAAATCTTGGATTTTCTGTTGAAAACAGTGTTGAAATGCATGATTTTCAGTGTGTAAACGCAAATCCAGAACCATAGGCTTTCAAATCTTTGATTTTCAGTAGAAAACCGGGGGGGAATGCTTGATTATCTGTGTGTAAACCCAAATCCAGAAACTTTACAATAGGATTTCAAATCTTTGATTTGCAGTAGAAAACAGTTTGTAAATGCACGATTTTCAATGGGAAAACAAAAATCCAGAAACTTTACAATAGGCATTCAAATCTTGGATTTTCTGTTGAAAACAGTGTTGAAATGCATGATTTTCAATGCGAAAACGCAAATCCAGAAACATAGGCTTTCAAAACTTTGATTTTCAGTAGAAAACCGGGTTGCAATGCTTGATTATCTGTGTGTAACGCAAATCCAGAAACTTTACAATAGGATTTCAAATCTTTGATTTGCAGTAGAAAACAGTTTGTAAATGCACGATTTTCAATGCGAAAACCAAATCCAGAAACTTTACCGCAGGCTTTGAAATCTTTGATTTTCTGATGAAAACCTGGTTGAAATGCACGATTTTCAGTGTGCAAATTCAGATACTTTACAATAGGCATTCAAATCTTTGATTTTCAGTAGTAAACAGTGTTGAAATGCATGATTTTCAATGCGAAAACGCAAATCCAGAAACATAGGCTTTCAAATCTTAGATTTTCAGTAGAAAACCGGGTTGCAATGCACGATTTTCAGTGTAAACGCAAATCCAGATACTTTACAATAGGCATTCAAATCTTGGATTTTCTGTTGAAAACAGTGTTGTAATGCACGATTTTCAGTAGAAAATGAAATCCAGATACTTTACAATAGGATTTCAAATTTTTGATTTTCTGATGAAATCCGGGTTGAAATGCACGATTTTCAGTGTGTAAACGCAAATCCAGATACTTTACAATAGGCATTCAAATCTTGGATTTTCTGTTGAAAACAGTGTTGAAATGCATGATTTTCAGTGTGTAAACGCAAATCCAGAAACATAGGCATTCAAATCTTAGATTTTCAGTAGAAAACCGGGTTGGAAAGCTTGATTATCTGTGTGTAAACCCAAATCCAGAAACTTTACAATAGGATATCAAATCTTTGATTTTCAGTAGTAAACAGTGTTTAAATGCATGATTTTCAATGCGAAAACGCAAATCCAGAAACATAGGCTTTCAAATCTTTGATTTTCAGTAGAAAACCGGGTTGCAATGCTTGATTATCTGTGTGTAAGGCAAATCCAGAAACTTTACAATAGGATTTCAAATCTTTGATTTGCAGTAGAAAACAGTTTGTAAATGCACGATTTTCAATGCGAAAACAAAAATCCAGAAACTTTACCGCAGGCTTTCAAATCTTTGATTTTCAGTAGTAAACAGTGTTGAAATGCATGATTTTCAATGCGAAAACGCAAATACAGAAACATTACAATAGGCTTTAAAATCTTTGATTTTCAGTAGTAAACAGTGTTGAAATGCACGATTATCAGTGTGTAAACGCAAATCCAGAATAGGATTTTAAATCTTTGATTTTCTGATGAAAACCTGGTTGAAATGCACGATTTTCAGTGTGTAAACGCAAATTTAGATACTTTACAATAGGCATTCAAATCTTTGATTTTTAGTAGTAAACAGTGATGAAATGCATGATTTTCAATGCGAAAACGCAAATCCAGAAACATAGGCTTTCAAATCTGGATTTTCAGTAGAAAACCGGGTTGCAATGCTTGATTATCTGTGTGTAACGCAAATCCAGAAACTTTACAATAGGATTTCAAATCTTTGATTTTCTGTTGAAAACAGTGTTGTAATGCACGATTTTCAGTAGAAAATGAAATCCAGATACTTTACAATAGGATTTCAAATTTTTGATTTTCTGATGAAATCCGGGTTGAAATGCACGATTTTCAGTGTGTAAACGCAAAACCAGATACTTTACAATAGGCATTCAAATCTTGGATTTTCTGTTGAAAACAGTGTTGAAATGCATGATTTTCAGTGTGTAAACGCAAATCCAGAAACATAGGCTTTCAAATCTTAGATTTTCAGTAGAAAACCGGGTTGGAAAGCTTGATTATCTGTGTGTAAACCCAAATCCAGAAACTTTACAATAGGATTTCAAATCTTTGATTTGCAGTAGAAAACAGTTTGTAAATGCACGATTTTCAATGCGAAAACCAAATCCAGAAACTTTACCGCAGGCTTTCAAATCTTTGATTTTCTGATGAAAACTGGGTTGAAATGCACGATTTTCAGTGTGTAAACGCAAATCCAGAAACTTTACAATAGGATTTCAAATCTTTGATTTGCAGTAGAAAACAGTTTGTAAATGCATGATTTTTAATGCGAAAACGCAAATCCAGAAACATAGGCTTTCAAATCTTTGATTTTCAGTAGAAAACCGGGTTGCAATGCTTGATTATCTGTGTGTAACGCAAATCCAGAAACTTTACAATAGGATTTCAAATCTTTGATTTGCAGTAGAAAACAGTTTGTAAATGCACGATTTTCAATGGGAAAACAAAAATCCAGAAACTTTACCGCAGGCTTTCAAATCTTTGATTTTCTGATGAAAACCTGGTTGAAATGCACGATTTTCAATGCGAAAACGCAAATACAGAAACATTACAATAGGCTTTAAAATCTTTGATTTTCAGTAGTAAACAGTGTTGAAATGCACGATTATCAGTGTGTAAACGCAAATCCAGAATAGGATTTTAAATCTTTGATTTTCTGATGAAAACCGGGTTGAAATGCACGATTTTCAGTGTAAACGCAAATCCAGATACTTTAATTGTAAAGGCATTCAAATCTTTGATTTTCAGTAGTAAACAGTGTTGAAATGCATGATTTTCAATGCGAAAACGCAAATCCAGAAACATAGGCTTTCAAATCTTTGATTTTCAGTAGAAAACCGGGTTGCAATGCTTGATTATCTGTGTGTAATGCAAATCCAGAAACTTTACAATAGGATTTCAAATCTTTGATTTGCAGTAGAAAACAGTTTGTAAATGCACGATTTTCAATGCGAAAACAAAAATCCAGAAACTTTACCGCAGGCTTTCAAATCTTTGATTTTCAGTAGTAAACAGTGTTGAAATGCATGATTTTCAATGCGAAAACGCAAATCCAGAAACATAGGCTTTCAAATCTTTGATTTTCAGTAGAAAACCGGGTTGCAATGCTTGATTATCTGTGTGTAACGCAAATCCAGAAACTTTACAATAGACATTCAAATCTTGGATTTTCTGTTGAAAACAGTGTTGAAATGCATGCTTTTCAGTGTGTAAACGCAAATCCTGAACCATAGGCTTTCAAATCTTTGATTTTCAGTAGAAAACCGGGGGGGAATGCTTGATTATCTGTGTGTAAACCCAAATCCAGAAACTTTACAATAGGATTTCAAATCTTTGATTTGCAGTAGAAAACAGTTTGTAAATGCACGATTTTCAATGGGAAAACCAAAATCCAGAAACTTTACAATAGGCATTCAAATCTTTGATTTTCAGTAGTAAACAGTGTTGAAATGCATGATTTTCAATGCGAAAACGCAAATCCAGAAACATAGGCTTTCAAATCTTTGATTTTCAGTAGAAAACCGGGTTGCAATGCTTGATTATCTGTGTGTAACGCAAATCCAGAAACTTTACAATAGGATTTCAAATCTTTGATTTTCTGTTGAAAACAGTGTTGTAATGCACGATTTTCAGTAGAAAATGAAATCCAGATACTTTACAATAGGATTTCAAATTTTTGATTTTCTGATGAAATCCGGGTTGAAATGCACGATTTTCAGTGTGTAAACGCAAATCCAGATACTTTACAATAGGCATTCAAATCTTGGATTTTCTGTTGAAAACAGTGTTGAAATGCATGATTTTCAGTGTGTAAACGCAAATCCAGAAACATAGGCTTTCAAATCTTAGATTTTCAGTAGAAAACCGGGTTGGAAAGCTTGATTATCTGTGTGTAAACCCAAATCCAGAAACTTTACAATAGGATATCAAATCTTTGATTTTCAGTAGTAAACAGTGTTGAAATGCATGATTTTCAATGCGAAAACGCAAATCCAGAAACATAGGCTTTCAAATCTTTGATTTTCAGTAGAAAACCGGGTTGCAATGCTTGATTATCTGTGTGTAATGCAAATCCAGAAACTTTACAATAGGATTTCAAATCTTTGATTTGCAGTAGAAAACAGTTTGTAAATGCACGATTTTCAATGGGAAAACAAAAATCCAGAAACTTTACCGCAGGCTTTCAAATCTTTGATTTTCAGTAGTAAACAGTGTTGAAATGCATGATTTTCAATGCGAAAACGCAAATACAGAAACATTACAATAGGCTTTAAAATCTTTGATTTTCAGTAGTAAACAGTGTTGAAATGCACGATTATCAGTGTGTAAACGCAAATCCAGAATAGGATTTTAAATCTTTGATTTTCTGATGAAAACCTGGTTGAAATGCACGATTTTCAGTGTGTAAACGCAAATCCAGATACTTTACAATAGGCATTCAAATCTTGGATTTTCTGTTGAAAACAGTGTTGAAATGCATGATTTTCAGTGTGTAAACGCAAATCCAGAAGCATAGGCTTTCAAATCTTTGATTTTCAGTAGAAAACCGGGGGGGAATGCTTGATTATCTGTGTGTAAACCCAAATCCAGAAACTTTACAATAGGATTTCAAATCTTTGATTTGCAGTAGAAAACAGTTTGTAAATGCACGATTTTCAATGGGAAAACAAAAATCCAGAAACTTTACAATAGGATTTCAAATCTTTGATTTGCAGTAGAAAACAGTTTGTAAATGCACGATTTTCAATGGGAAAACAAAAATCCAGAAACTTTACAATAGGATTTCAAATCTTTGATTTGCAGTAGAAAACAGTTTGTAAATGCACGATTTTCAATGCGAAAACGCAAATCCAGAAACTTTACCGCAGGCTTTCAAATCTTTGATTTTCTGATGAAAACCTGGTTGAAATGCACGATTTTCAGTGTGTAAACGCAAATTCAGATACTTTACAATAGGCATTCAAATCTTTGATTTTTAGTAGTAAACAGTGTTGAAATGCATGATTTTCAATGCGAAAACGCAAATCCAGAAACATAGGCTTTCAAATCTGGATTTTCAGTAGAAAACCGGGTTGCAATACTTGATTATCTGTGTGTAACGCAAATCCAGAAACTTTACAATAGGATTTCAAATCTTTGATTTTTTGTTGAAAACAGTGTTGTAATGCACGATTTTCAGTAGAAAATGAAATCCAGATACTTTACAATAGGATTTCAAATTTTTGATTTTCTGATGAAATCCGGGTTGAAATGCACGATTTTCAGTGTGTAAACGCAAATCCAGAAACTTTACAATAGGATTTTAAATCTTTGATTTTCTGATGAAAACCGGGTTGAAATGCACGATTTTCAGTGTAAACGCAAATCCAGATACTTTACAATAGGATTTCAAATCTTTGATTTGCAGTAGAAAACAGTTTGTAAATGCATGATTTTCAATGCGAAAACGCAAATCCAGAAACATAGGCTTTCAAATCTTTGATTTTCAGTAGAAAACCGGGTTGCAATGCTTGATTATCTGTGTGTAACGCAAATCCAGATACTTTACAATAGGCATTCAAATCTTGGATTTTCTGTTGAAAACAGTGTTGAAATGCATGATTTTCAGTGTGTAAACGCAAATCCAGAAGCATAGGCTTTCAAATCTTTGATTTTCAGTAGAAAACCGGGGGGGAATGCTTGATTATCTGTGTGTAAACCCAAATCCAGAAACTTTACAATAGGATTTCAAATCTTTGATTTGCAGTAGAAAACAGTTTGTAAATGCACGATTTTCAGTGTGTAAACGCAAATTCAGAAACTTTACAATAGGATTTCAAATCTTTGATTTGCAGTAGAAAACAGTTTGTAAATGCACGATTTTCAATGGGAAAACAAAAATCCAGAAACTTTACCGCAGGCTTTCAAATCTTTGATTTTCTGATGAAAACCTGGTTGAAATGCACGATTTTCAGTGTGTAAACGCAAATTCAGATACTTTACAATAGGCATTCAAATCTTTGATTTTTAGTAGTAAACAGTGTTGAAATGCATGATTTTCAATGCGAAAACGCAAATCCAGAAACATAGGCTTTCAAATCTGGATTTTCAGTAGAAAACGTGGTTGCAATGCTTGATTATCTGTGTGTAACGCAAATCCAGAAACTTTACAATAGGATTTCAAAACTTTGATTTGCAGTAGAAAACAGTTTGTAAATGCACGATTTTCAATGCGAAAACAAAAATCCAGAAACTTTACCGCAGGCTTTCAAATCTTTGATTTTCAGTAGTAAACAGTGTTGAAATGCATGATTTTCAATGCGAAAACGCAAATACAGAAACATTACAATAGGCTTTTAAATCTTTGATTTTCTGATGAAAACCGGGTTTACAATAGGATTACAAACTGTAAATGCACGATTTTCAATGGGAAAACAAAAATCCAGAAACTTTACAATAGGCATTCAAATCTTTGATTTTCAGTAGTAAACAGTGTTGAAATGCATGATTTTCAATGCGAAAACGCAAATCCAGAAACATAGGCTTTCAAATCTTTGATTTTCAGTAGAAAACCGGGTTGCAATGCTTGATTATCTGTGTGTAATGCAAATCCAGAAACTTTACAATAGGATTTCAAATCTTTGATTTGCAGTAGAAAACAGTTTGTAAATGCACGATTTTCAATGCGAAAACAAAAATCCAGAAACTTTACCGCAGGCTTTCAAATCTTTGATTTTCAGTAGTAAACAGTGTTGAAATGCATGATTTTCAATGCAGAAACATAGGCTTTCAAATCTGGATTTTCAGTAGAAAACCGGGTTGCAATGCTAATGTGTGTAACGCAAATACAGAAACATTACAATAGGCTTTAAAATCTTTGATTTTCAGTAGTAAACAGTGTTGAAATGCACGATTATCAGTGTGTAAACGCAAATCCAGAATAGGATTTTAAATCTTTGATTTTCTGATGAAAACCTGGTTGAAATGCACGATTTTCAGTGTGTAAACGCAAATTCAGATACTTTACAATAGGCATTCAAATCTTTGATTTTTAGTAGTAAACAGTGTTGAAATGCATGATTTTCAATGCGAAAACGCAAATCCAGAAACATAGGCTTTCAAATCTGGATTTTCAGTAGAAAACCGAGTTGCAATGCTAATGTGTGTAACGCAAATACAGAAACATTACAATAGGCTTTAAAATCTTTGATTTTCAGTAGTAAACAGTGTTGAAATGCACGATTATCAGTGTGTAAACGCAAATCCAGAATAGGATTTTAAATCTTTGATTTTCTGATGAAAACCTGGTTGAAATGCACGATTTTCAGTGTGTAAACGCAAATTCAGATACTTTACAATAGGCATTCAAATCTTTGATTTTTAGTAGTAAACAGTGTTGAAATGCATGATTTTCAATGCGAAAACGCAAATCCAGAAACATAGGCTTTCAAATCTGGATTTTCAGTAGAAAACCGGGTTGCAATGCTAATGTGTGTAACGCAAATACAGAAACATTACAATAGGCTTTAAAATCTTTGATTTTCAGTAGTAAACAGTGTTGAAATGCACGATTATCAGTGTGTAAACGCAAATCCAGAATAGGATTTTAAATCTTTGATTTTCGGATGAAAACCTGGTTGAAATGCACGATTTTCAGTGTGTAAACGCAAATTCAGATACTTTACAATAGGCATTCAAATCTTTGATTTTTAGTAGTAAACAGTGTTGAAATGCATGATTTTCAATGCGAAAACGCAAATACAGAAACATAGGCTTTCAAATCTGGATTTTCAGTAGAAAACCGGGTTGCAATGCTAATGTGTGTAACGCAAATACAGAAACATTACAATAGGCTTTAAAATCTTTGATTTTCAGTAGTAAACAGTGTTGAAATGCACGATTATCAGTGTGTAAACGCAAATCCAGAATAGGATTTTAAATCTTGGATTTTCTGATGAAAACCTGGTTGAAATGCACGATTTTCAGTGTGTAAACGCAAATTCAGATACTTTACAATAGGCATTCAAATCTTTGATTTTTAGTAGTAAACAGTGTTGAAATGCATGATTTTCAATGCGAAAACGCAAATCCAGAAACATAGGCTTTCAAATCTGGATTTTCAGTAGAAAACCGGGTTGCAATGCTAATGTGTGTAACGCAAATCCAGAAACTTTACAATAGGATTTCAAATCTTTGATTTTCTGTTGAAAACAGTGTTGTAATGCACGATTTTCAGTAGAAAATGAAATCCAGATACTTTACAATAGGATTTAAAATTTTTGATTTTCTGATGAAATCCGGGTTGAAATGCACGATTTTCAGTGTGTAAACGCAAATCCAGATACTTTACAATAGGCATTCAAATCTTGGATTTTCTGTTGAAAACAGTGTTGAAATGCATGATTTTCAGTGTGTAAACGCAAATCCAGAAACATAGGCTTTCAAATCTTAGATTTTCAGTAGAAATCCTGGTTGGAAAGCTTGATTATCTGTGTGTAAACCCAAATCCAGAAACTTTACAATAGGATTTCAAATCTTTGATTTGCAGTAGAAAACAGTTTGTAAATGCACGATTTTCAATGCGAAAACCAAATCCAGAAACTTTACCGCAGGCTTTCAAATCTTTGATTTTCTGATGAAAACCGGGTTGAAATGCACGATTTTCAGTGTGTAAACGCAAATCCAGAAACTTTACAATAGAATTTCAAATCTTTGATTTGCAGTAGAAAACAGTTTGTAAATGCATGATTTTCAATGCGAAAACGCAAATCCAGAAACATAGGCTTTCAAATCTTTGATTTTCAGTAGAAAACCGGGTTGCAATGCTTGATTATCTGTGTGTAACGCAAATCCAGATACTTTACAATAGGCATTCAAATCTTGGATTTTCTGTTGAAAACAGTGTTGAAATGCATGATTTTCAGTATGTAAACGCAAATCCAGAAGCATAGGCTTTCAAATCTTTGATTTTCAGTAGAAAACTGGGGGGGAATGCTTGATTATCTGTGTGTAAACCCAAATCCAGAAACTTTACAATAGGATTTCAAATCTTTGATTTGCAGTAGAAAACAGTTTGTAAATGCACGATTTTCAATGGGAAAACAAAAATCCAGAAACTTTACAATAGGATTTCAAATCTTTGATTTGCAGTAGAAAACAGTTTGTAAATGCACGATTTTCAATGCGAAAACAAAAATCCAGAAACTTTACCGCAGGCTTTCAAATCTTTGATTTTCTGATGAAAACCGGGTTGAAATGCACGATTTTCAGTGTGTAAACGCAAATCCAGAAACTTTACAATAGGCATTCAAATCTTTGATTTTTAGTAGTAAACAGTGTTGAAATGCATGATTTTCAATGCGAAAACGCAAATACAGAAACATTACAATAGGCTTTTAAATCTTTGATTTTCTGATGAAAACCGGGTTTACAATAGGATTACAAACTGTAAATGCACGATTTTCAATGGGAAAACAAAAATCCAGAAACTTTACAATAGGCATTCAAATCTTTGATTTTCAGTAGTAAACAGTGTTGAAATGCATGATTTTCAATGCGAAAACGCAAATCCAGAAACATAGGCTTTCAAATCTTTGATTTTCAGTAGAAAACCGGGTTGCAATGCTTGATTATCTGTGTGTAATGCAAATCCAGAAACTTTACAATAGGATTTCAAATCTTTGATTTGCAGTAGAAAACAGTTTGTAAATGCACGATTTTCAATGCGAAAACAAAAATCCAGAAACTTTACCGCAGGCTTTCAAATCTTTGATTTTCAGTAGTAAACAGTGTTGAAATGCATGATTTTCAATGCGAAAACGCAAATTCAGAAACATTACAATAGGCATTCAAATCTTTGATTTTCAGTAGTAAACAGTGTTGAAATGCACGATTATCAGTGTGTAAACGCAAATCCAGAATAGGATTTTAAATCTTTGATTTTCTGATGAAAACCGGGTTGAAATGCACGATTTTCAGTAGAAAACCGGGTTGCAATGCTTGATTATCTGTGTGTAATGCAAATCCAGAAACTTTACAATAGGATTTCAAATCTTTGATTTGCAGTAGAAAACAGTTTGTAAATGCACGATTTTCAATGCGAAAACAAAAATCCAGAAACTTTACCGCAGGCTTTCAAATCTTTGATTTTCAGTAGTAAACAGTGTTGAAATGCATGATTTTCAATGCAGAAACATAGGCTTTCAAATCTGGATTTTCAGTAGAAAACCGGGTTGCAATGCTAATGTGTGTAACGCAAATACAGAAACATTACAATAGGCTTTAAAATCTTTGATTTTCAGTATTAAACAGTGTTGAAATGCACGATTATCAGTGTGTAAACGCAAATCCAGAATAGGATTTTAAATCTTTGATTTTCTGATGAAAACCTGGTTGAAATGCACGATTTTCAGTGTGTAAACGCAAATTCAGATACTTTACAATAGGCATTCAAATCTTTGATTTTTAGTAGTAAACAGTGTTGAAATGCATGATTTTCAATGCGAAAACGCAAATCCAGAAACATAGGCTTTCAAATCTGGATTTTCAGTAGAAAACCGGGTTGCAATGCTAATGTGTGTAACGCAAATACAGAAACATTACAATAGGCTTTAAAATCTTTGATTTTCAGTAGTAAACAGTGTTGAAATGCACGATTATCAGTGTGTAAACGCAAATCCAGAATAGGATTTTAAATCTTTGATTTTCTGATGAAAACCTGGTTGAAATGCACGATTTTCAGTGTGTAAACGCAAATTCAGATACTTTACAATAGGCATTCAAATCTTTGATTTTTAGTAGTAAACAGTGTTGAGATGCATGATTTTCAATGCGAAAACGCAAATCCAGAAACATAGGCTTTCAAATCTGGATTTTCAGTAGAAAACCGGGTTGCAATGCTAATGTGTGTAACGCAAATACAGAAACATTACAATAGGCTTTAAAATCTTTGATTTTCAGTAGTAAACAGTGTTGAAATGCACGATTATCAGTGTGTAAACGCAAATCCAGAATAGGATTTTAAATCTTTGATTTTCTGATGAAAACCTGGTTGAAATGCACGATTTTCAGTGTGTAAACGCAAATTCAGATACTTTACAATAGGCATTCAAATCTTTGATTTTTAGTAGTAAACAGTGTTGAAATGCATGATTTTCAATGCGAAAACGCAAATCCAGAAACATAGGCTTTCAAATCTGGATTTTCAGTAGAAAACCGGGTTGCAATGCTAATGTGTGTAACGCAAATACAGAAACATTACAATAGGCATTCAAATCTTTGATTTTCAGTAGTAAACAGTGTTGAAATGCACGATTATCAGTGTGTAAACGCAAATCCAGAATAGGATTTTAAATCTTTGATTTTCTGATGAAAACCTGGTTGAAATGCACGATTTTCAGTGTGTAAACGCAAATTCAGATACTTTACAATAGGCATTCAAATCTTTGATTTTTAGTAGTAAACAGTGTTGAAATGCATGATTTTCAATGCGAAAACGCAAATCCAGAAACATAGGCTTTCAAATCTTTGATTTTCAGTAGAAAACCGGGTTGCAATGCTTGATTATCTGTGTGTAACGCAAATCCAGAAACTTTACAATAGGATTTCAAATCTTTGATTTTCTGTTGAAAACAGTGTTGTAATGCACGATTTTCAGTAGAGAATGAAATCCAGATACTTTACAATAGAATTTCAAATTTTTGATTTTCTGATGAAATCCGGGTTGAAATGCACTATTTTCAGTGTGTAAACGCAAATCCAGAAACATAGGCTTTCAAATCTTAGATTTTCAGTAGAAAACCGGGTTGGAAAGCTTGATTATCTGTGTGTAAACCCAAATCCAGAAACTTTACAATAGGATTTCAAATCTTTGATTTGCAGTAGAAAACAGTTTGTAAATGCACGATTTTCAATGGGAAAACAAAAATCCAGAAAACAAAAATCCAGGCATTCAAATCTTTGATTTTCAGTAGTAAACAGTGTTGAAATGCATGATTTTCAATGCGAAAACGCAAATACAGAAACATTACAATAGGCTTTAAAATCTTTGATTTTCAGTAGTAAACAGTGTTGAAATGCACGATTATCAGTGTGTAAACGCAAATCCAGAATAGGATTTTAAAACTTTGATTTTCTGATGAAAACCGGGTTGAAATGCACGATTTTCAGTGTGTAAACGCAAATCCAGATACTTTACAATAGGCATTCAAATCTTGGATTTTCTGTTGAAAACAGTGTTGAAATGCATGATTTTCAGTGTGTAAACGCAAATCCAGAACCATAGGCTTTCAAATCTTTGATTTTCAGTAGAAAACCGGGGGGGAATGCTTGATTATCTGTGTGTAAACCCAAATCCAGAAACTTTACAATAGGATTTCACATCTTTGATTTGCAGTAGAAAACAGTTTGTAAATGCACGATTTTCAATGGGAAAACAAAAATCGTGCATTTACAAACTGTTGACTACTGCAAATCAAAGATTTGAAATCCTATTGTAAAGTTTCTGGATTTGCGTTTACACACTGAAAATCGTGCATTTCAACCCAGTTTCATCAGAAAATCAAAGATTTGAAAGCCTGCGGTAAAGTTTCTGGATTTTTGTTTTCGCATTGAAAATCGTGCATTTACAAACTGTTTTCTACTGCAAATCAAAGATTTGAAATCCTATTGTAAAAATAGGATTTCAAATCTTTGATTTGCAGTAGAAAACAGTTTGTAAATGCACGATTTTCAATGCGAAAACAAAAATCCAGAAACTTTACCGCAGGCTTTCAAATCTTTGATTTTCTGATGAAACTGGGTTGAAATGCACGATTTTCAGTGTGTAAACGCAAATCCAGAAACTTTACAATAGGATTTCAAATCTTTGATTTGCAGTAGAAAACAGTTTGTAAATGCACGATTTTCAATGGGAAAACAAAAATCCAGAAACTTTACCGCAGGCTTTCAAATCTTTGATTTTCTGATGAAAACCTGGTTGAAATGCACGATTTTCAGTGTGTAAACGCAAATTCAGATACTTTACAATAGGCTTTCAAATCTTTGATTTTCAGTAGAAAACCGGGTTGCAATGCTTGATTATCTGTGTGTAACGCAAATCCAGAAACTTTACAATAGGATTTCAAATCTTTGATTTGCAGTAGAAAACAGTTTGTAAATGCACGATTTTCAATGGGAAAACAAAAATCCAGAAACTTTACAATAGGCATTCAAATCTTTGATTTTCAGTAGTAAACAGTGTTGAAATGCACGATTATCAGTGTGTAAACGCAAATCCAGAATAGGATTTTAAATCTTTGATTTTCTGATGAAAACCTGGTTGAAATGCACGATTTTCAGTGTGTAAACGCAAATTCAGATACTTTACAATAGGCATTCAAATCTTTGATTTTTAGTAGTAAACAGTGTTGAAATGCATGATTTTCAATGCGAAAACGCAAATCCAGAAACATAGGCTTTCAAATCTTTGATTTTCAGTAGAAAACCGGGTTGCAATGCTTGATTATCTGTGTGTAACGCAAATCCAGAAACTTTACAATAGGATTTCAAATCTTTGATTTTCTGTTGAAAACAGTGTTGTAATGCACGATTTTCAGTAGAAAATGAAATCCAGATACTTTACAATAGAATTTCAAATTTTTGATTTTCTGATGAAATCCGGGTTGAAATGCACTATTTTCAGTGTGTAAACGCAAATCCAGAAACATAGGCTTTCAAATCTTAGATTTTCAGTAGAAAACCGGGTTGGAAAGCTTGATTATCTGTGTGTAAACCCAAATCCAGAAACTTTACAATAGGATTTCAAATCTTTGATTTGCAGTAGAAAACAGTTTGTAAATGCACGATTTTCAATGCGAAAACCAAATCCAGAAACTTTACCGCAGGCTTTCAAATCTTTGATTTTCTGATGAAAACCTGGTTGAAATGCACGATTTTCAGTGCGAAAACGCAAATACAGAAACATTACAATAGGCTTTAAAATCTTTGATTTTCAGTAGTAAACAGTGTTGAAATGCATGATTATCAGTGTGTAAACGCAAATCCAGAATAGGATTTTAAAACTTTGATTTTCTGATGAAAACCGGGTTGAAATGCACGATTTTCAGATACTTTACAATAGGCATTCAAATCTTGGATTTTCTGTTGAAAACAGTGTTGAAATGCATGATTTTCAGTGTGTAAACGCAAATCCAGAAGCATAGGCTTTCAAATCTTTGATTTTCAGTAGAAAACCGGGGGGGAATGCTTGATTATCTGTGTGTAAACCCAAATCCAGAAACTTTACAATAGGATTTCAAATCTTTGATTTGCAGTAGAAAACAGTTTGTAAATGCACGATTTTCAATGGGAAAACAAAAATCCAGAAACTTTACCGCAGTTTGTAAATGCACGATTTTCAATGCGAAAACGCAAATACAGAAACATTACAATAGGCTTTAAAATCTTTGATTTTCAGTAGTAAACAGTGTTGAAATGCACGATTATCAGTGTGTAAACGTAAATCCAGAATAGGATTTTAAAACTTTGATTTTCTGATGATTTTCAGTAGTAAACAGTGTTGAAATGCACGATTATCAGTGTGTAAACGTAAATCCAGAATAGGATTTTAAAACTTTGATTTTCTGATGAAAACCTGGTTGAAATGCACGATTTTCAGTGTGTAAACGCAAATTCAGATACTTTACAATAGGCATTCAAATCTTTGATTTTCAGTAGTAAACAGTGTTGAAATGCATGATTTTCAATGCGAAAACGCAAATACAGAAACATTACAATAGGCTTTAAAATCTTTGATTTTCAGTAGTAAACAGTGTTGAAATGCACGATTATCAGTGTGTAAACGTAAATCCAGAATAGGATTTTAAAACTTTGATTTTCTGATGATTTTCAGTAGTAAACAGTGTTGAAATGCACGATTATCAGTGTGTAAACGTAAATCCAGAATAGGATTTTAAAACTTTGATTTTCTGATGAAAACCTGGTTGAAATGCACGATTTTCAGTGTGTAAACGCAAATTCAGATACTTTACAATAGGCATTCAAATCTTTGATTTTCAGTAGTAAACAGTGTTGAAATGCATGATTTTCAATGCGAAAACGCAAATACAGAAACATTACAATAGGCTTTAAAATCTTTGATTTTCAGTAGTAAACAGTGTTGAAATGCACGATTATCAGTGTGTAAACGCAAATCCAGAATAGGATTTTAAAACTTTGATTTTCTGATGATTTTCAGTAGTAAACAGTGTTGAAATGCACGATTATCAGTGTGTAAACGTAAATCCAGAATAGGATTTTAAAACTTTGATTTTCTGATGAAAACCTGGTTGAAATGCACGATTTTCAGTGTGTAAACGCAAATTCAGATACTTTACAATAGGCATTCAAATCTTTGATTTTCAGTAGTAAACAGTGTTGAAATGCATGATTTTCAATGCGAAAACGCAAATCCAGAAACATAGGCTTTCAAATCTTTGATTTTCAGTAGTAAACCGGGTTGCAATGCTTGATTATCTGTGTGTAACGCAAATCCAGAAACTTTACAATAGGATTTCAAATCTTTGATTTGCAGTAGAAAACAGTTTGTAAATGCACGATTTTCAATGCGAAAACAAAAATCCAGAAACTTTACCGCAGGCTTTCAAATCTTTGATTTTCAGTAGTAAACAGTGTTGAAATGCACGATTATCAGTGTGTAAACGCAAATCCAGATACTTTACAATAGGCATTCAAATCTTGGATTTTCTGTTGAAAACAGTGTTGAAATGCATGATTTTCAGTGTGTAAACGCAAATCCAGAACCATAGGCTTTCAAATCTTTGATTTTCAGTAGAAAACCGGGGGGGAATGCTTGATTATCTGTGTGTAAACCCAAATCCAGAAACTTTACAATAGGATTTCACATCTTTGATTTGCAGTAGAAAACAGTTTGTAAATGCACGATTTTCAATGGGAAAACAAAAATCCAGAAACTTTACAATAGGATTTCAAATCTTTTATTTGCAGTAGAAAACAGTTTGTAAATGCACGATTTTCAATGCGAAAACCAAATCCAGAAACTTTACCGCAGGCTTTCAAATCTTTGATTTTCTGATGAAAACCTGGTTGAAATGCACGATTTTCAGTGCGAAAACGCAAATACAGAAACATTACAATAGGCTTTAAAATCTTTGATTTTCAGTAGTAAACAGTGTTGAAATGCATGATTATCAGTGTGTAAACGCAAATCCAGAATAGGATTTTAAAACTTTGATTTTCTGATGAAAACCGGGTTGAAATGCACGATTTTCAGATACTTTACAATAGGCATTCAAATCTTGGATTTTCTGTTGAAAACAGTGTTGAAATGCATGATTTTCAGTGTGTAAACGCAAATCCAGAAGCATAGGCTTTCAAATCTTTGATTTTCAGTAGAAAACCGGGGGGGAATGCTTGATTATCTGTGTGTAAACCCAAATCCAGAAACTTTACAATAGGATTTCAAATCTTTGATTTGCAGTAGAAAACAGTTTGTAAATGCACGATTTTCAATGGGAAAACAAAAATCCAGAAACTTTACCGCAGTTTGTAAATGCACGATTTTCAATGCGAAAACGCAAATACAGAAACATTACAATAGGCTTTAAAATCTTTGATTTTCAGTAGTAAACAGTGTTGAAATGCACGATTATCAGTGTGTAAACGTAAATCCAGAATAGGATTTTAAAACTTTGATTTTCTGATGATTTTCAGTAGTAAACAGTGTTGAAATGCACGATTATCAGTGTGTAAACGTAAATCCAGAATAGGATTTTAAAACTTTGATTTTCTGATGAAAACCTGGTTGAAATGCACGATTTTCAGTGTGTAAACGCAAATTCAGATACTTTACAATAGGCATTCAAATCTTTGATTTTCAGTAGTAAACAGTGTTGAAATGCATGATTTTCAATGCGAAAACGCAAATACAGAAACATTACAATAGGCTTTAAAATCTTTGATTTTCAGTAGTAAACAGTGTTGAAATGCACGATTATCAGTGTGTAAACGTAAATCCAGAATAGGATTTTAAAACTTTGATTTTCTGATGATTTTCAGTAGTAAACAGTGTTGAAATGCACGATTATCAGTGTGTAAACGTAAATCCAGAATAGGATTTTAAAACTTTGATTTTCTGATGAAAACCTGGTTGAAATGCACGATTTTCAGTGTGTAAACGCAAATTCAGATACTTTACAATAGGCATTCAAATCTTTGATTTTCAGTAGTAAACAGTGTTGAAATGCATGATTTTCAATGCGAAAACGCAAATACAGAAACATTACAATAGGCTTTAAAATCTTTGATTTTCAGTAGTAAACAGTGTTGAAATGCACGATTATCAGTGTGTAAACGCAAATCCAGAATAGGATTTTAAAACTTTGATTTTCTGATGATTTTCAGTAGTAAACAGTGTTGAAATGCACGATTATCAGTGTGTAAACGTAAATCCAGAATAGGATTTTAAAACTTTGATTTTCTGATGAAAACCTGGTTGAAATGCACGATTTTCAGTGTGTAAACGCAAATTCAGATACTTTACAATAGGCATTCAAATCTTTGATTTTCAGTAGTAAACAGTGTTGAAATGCATGATTTTCAATGCGAAAACGCAAATCCAGAAACATAGGCTTTCAAATCTTTGATTTTCAGTAGTAAACCGGGTTGCAATGCTTGATTATCTGTGTGTAACGCAAATCCAGAAACTTTACAATAGGATTTCAAATCTTTGATTTGCAGTAGAAAACAGTTTGTAAATGCACGATTTTCAATGCGAAAACAAAAATCCAGAAACTTTACCGCAGGCTTTCAAATCTTTGATTTTCAGTAGTAAACAGTGTTGAAATGCACGATTATCAGTGTGTAAACGCAAATCCAGATACTTTACAATAGGCATTCAAATCTTGGATTTTCTGTTGAAAACAGTGTTGAAATGCATGATTTTCAGTGTGTAAACGCAAATCCAGAACCATAGGCTTTCAAATCTTTGATTTTCAGTAGAAAACCGGGGGGGAATGCTTGATTATCTGTGTGTAAACCCAAATCCAGAAACTTTACAATAGGATTTCACATCTTTGATTTGCAGTAGAAAACAGTTTGTAAATGCACGATTTTCAATGGGAAAACAAAAATCCAGAAACTTTACAATAGGATTTCAAATCTTTGATTTGCAGTAGAAAACAGTTTGTAAATGCACGATTTTCAATGCGAAAACAAAAATCCAGAAACTTTACCGCAGGCTTTCAAATCTTTGATTTTCTGATGAAAACAGTGTTGAAATGCACGATTATCAGTGTGTAAACGCAAATCCAGAATAGGATTTTAAATCTTTGATTTTCTGATGAAAACCTGGTTGAAATGCACGATTTTCAGTGTGTAAACGCAAATTCAGATACTTTACAATAGGCATTCAAATCTTTGATTTTTAGTAGTAAACAGTGTTGAAATGCATGATTTTCAATGCGAAAACGCAAATCCAGAAACATAGGCTTTCAAATCTTTGATTTTCAGTAGAAAACCGGGTTGCAATGCTTGATTATCTGTGTGTAACGCAAATCCAGAAACTTTACAATAGGATTTCAAATCTTTGATTTTCTGTTGAAAACAGTGTTGTAATGCACGATTTTCAGTAGAAAATGAAATCCAGATACTTTACAATAGAATTTCAAATTTTTGATTTTCTGATGAAATCCGGGTTGAAATGCACTATTTTCAGTGTGTAAACGCAAATCCAGAAACATAGGCTTTCAAATCTTAGATTTTCAGTAGAAAACCGGGTTGGAAAGCTTGATTATCTGTGTGTAAACCCAAATCCAGAAACTTTACAATAGGATTTCAAATCTTTGATTTGCAGTAGAAAACAGTTTGTAAATGCACGATTTTCAATGCGAAAACCAAATCCAGAAACTTTACCGCAGGCTTTCAAATCTTTGATTTTCTGATGAAAACCTGGTTGAAATGCACGATTTTCAGTGCGAAAACGCAAATACAGAAACATTACAATAGGCTTTAAAATCTTTGATTTTCAGTAGTAAACAGTGTTGAAATGCACGATTATCAGTGTGTAAACGCAAATCCAGAATAGGATTTTAAAACTTTGATTTTCTGATGAAAACCGGGTTGAAATGCACGATTTTCAGATACTTTACAATAGGCATTCAAATCTTGGATTTTCTGTTGAAAACAGTGTTGAAATGCATGATTTTCAGTGTGTAAACGCAAATCCAGAAGCATAGGCTTTCAAATCTTTGATTTTCAGTAGAAAACCGGGTTGCAATGCTTGATTATCTGTGTGTAACGCAAATCCAGAAACTTTACAATAGGATTTCAAATCTTTGATTTTCTGTTGAAAACAGTGTTGTAATGCACGATTTTCAGTAGAGAATGAAATCCAGATACTTTACAATAGAATTTCAAATTTTTGATTTTCTGATGAAATCCGGGTTGAAATGCACTATTTTCAGTGTGTAAACGCAAATCCAGAAACATAGGCTTTCAAATCTTAGATTTTCAGTAGAAAACCGGGTTGGAAAGCTTGATTATCTGTGTGTAAACCCAAATCCAGAAACTTTACAATAGGATTTCAAATCTTTGATTTGCAGTAGAAAACAGTTTGTAAATGCACGATTTGCAATGGGAAAACAAAAATCCAGAAAACAAAAATCCAGGCATTCAAATCTTTGATTTTCAGTAGTAAACAGTGTTGAAATGCATGATTTTCAATGCGAAAACGCAAATACAGAAACATTACAATAGGCTTTAAAATCTTTGATTTTCAGTAGTAAACAGTGTTGAAATGCACGATTATCAGTGTGTAAACGCAAATCCAGAATAGGATTTTAAAACTTTGATTTTCTGATGAAAACCGGGTTGAAATGCACGATTTTCAGTGTGTAAACGCAAATCCAGATACTTTACAATAGGCATTCAAATCTTGGATTTTCTGTTGAAAACAGTGTTGAAATGCATGATTTTCAGTGTGTAAACGCAAATCCAGAACCATAGGCTTTCAAATCTTTGATTTTCAGTAGAAAACCGGGGGGGAATGCTTGATTATCTGTGTGTAAACCCAAATCCAGAAACTTTACAATAGGATTTCACATCTTTGATTTGCAGTAGAAAACAGTTTGTAAATGCACGATTTTCAATGGGAAAACAAAAATCCAGAAACTTTACAATAGGATTTCAAATCTTTGATTTGCAGTAGAAAACAGTTTGTAAATGCACGATTTTCAATGCGAAAACAAAAATCCAGAAACTTTACCGCAGGCTTTCAAATCTTTGATTTTCTGATGAAACTGGGTTGAAATGCACGATTTTCAGTGTGTAAACGCAAATCCAGAAACTTTACAATAGGATTTCAAATCTTTGATTTGCAGTAGAAAACAGTTTGTAAATGCACGATTTTCAATGGGAAAACAAAAATCCAGAAACTTTACCGCAGGCTTTCAAATCTTTGATTTTCTGATGAAAACCTGGTTGAAATGCACGATTTTCAGTGTGTAAACGCAAATTCAGATACTTTACAATAGGCTTTCAAATCTTTGATTTTCAGTAGAAAACCGGGTTGCAATGCTTGATTATCTGTGTGTAACGCAAATCCAGAAACTTTACAATAGGATTTCAAATCTTTGATTTGCAGTAGAAAACAGTTTGTAAATGCACGATTTTCAATGGGAAAACAAAAATCCAGAAACTTTACAATAGGCATTCAAATCTTTGATTTTCAGTAGTAAACAGTGTTGAAATGCACGATTATCAGTGTGTAAACGCAAATCCAGAATAGGATTTTAAATCTTTGATTTTCTGATGAAAACCTGGTTGAAATGCACGATTTTCAGTGTGTAAACGCAAATTCAGATACTTTACAATAGGCATTCAAATCTTTGATTTTTAGTAGTAAACAGTGTTGAAATGCATGATTTTCAATGCGAAAACGCAAATCCAGAAACATAGGCTTTCAAATCTTTGATTTTCAGTAGAAAACCGGGTTGCAATGCTTGATTATCTGTGTGTAACGCAAATCCAGAAACTTTACAATAGGATTTCAAATCTTTGATTTTCTGTTGAAAACAGTGTTGTAATGCACGATTTTCAGTAGAAAATGAAATCCAGATACTTTACAATAGAATTTCAAATTTTTGATTTTCTGATGAAATCCTGGTTGAAATGCACTATTTTCAGTGTGTAAACGCAAATCCAGAAACATAGGCTTTCAAATCTTAGATTTTCAGTAGAAAACCGGGTTGGAAAGCTTGATTATCTGTGTGTAAACCCAAATCCAGAAACTTTACAATAGGATTTCAAATCTTTGATTTGCAGTAGAAAACAGTTTGTAAATGCACGATTTTCAATGCGAAAACCAAATCCAGAAACTTTACCGCAGGCTTTCAAATCTTTGATTTTCTGATGAAAACCTGGTTGAAATGCACGATTTTCAGTGCGAAAACGCAAATACAGAAACATTACAATAGGCTTTAAAATCTTTGATTTTCAGTAGTAAACAGTGTTGAAATGCACGATTATCAGTGTGTAAACGCAAATCCAGAATAGGATTTTAAAACTTTGATTTTCTGATGAAAACCGGGTTGAAATGCACGATTTTCAGATACTTTACAATAGGCATTCAAATCTTGGATTTTCTGTTGAAAACAGTGTTGAAATGCATGATTTTCAGTGTGTAAACGCAAATCCAGAAGCATAGGCTTTCAAATCTTTGATTTTCAGTAGAAAACCGGGGGGGAATGCTTGATTATCTGTGTGTAAACCCAAATCCAGAAACTTTACAATAGGATTTCAAATCTTTGATTTGCAGTAGAAAACAGTTTGTAAATGCACGATTTTCAATGGGAAAACAAAAATCCAGAAACTTTACCGCAGTTTGTAAATGCACGATTTTCAATGCGAAAACGCAAATACAGAAACATTACAATAGGCTTTAAAATCTTTGATTTTCAGTAGTAAACAGTGTTGAAATGCACGATTATCAGTGTGTAAACGTAAATCCAGAATAGGATTTTAAAACTTTGATTTTCTGATGATTTTCAGTAGTAAACAGTGTTGAAATGCACGATTATCAGTGTGTAAACGTAAATCCAGAATAGGATTTTAAAACTTTGATTTTCTGATGAAAACCTGGTTGAAATGCACGATTTTCAGTGTGTAAACGCAAATTCAGATACTTTACAATAGGCATTCAAATCTTTGATTTTCAGTAGTAAACAGTGTTGAAATGCATGATTTTCAATGCGAAAACGCAAATACAGAAACATTACAATAGGCTTTAAAATCTTTGATTTTCAGTAGTAAACAGTGTTGAAATGCACGATTATCAGTGTGTAAACGTAAATCCAGAATAGGATTTTAAAACTTTGATTTTCTGATGATTTTCAGTAGTAAACAGTGTTGAAATGCACGATTATCAGTGTGTAAACGTAAATCCAGAATAGGATTTTAAAACTTTGATTTTCTGATGAAAACCTGGTTGAAATGCACGATTTTCAGTGTGTAAACGCAAATTCAGATACTTTACAATAGGCATTCAAATCTTTGATTTTCAGTAGTAAACAGTGTTGAAATGCATGATTTTCAATGCGAAAACGCAAATACAGAAACATTACAATAGGCTTTAAAATCTTTGATTTTCAGTAGTAAACAGTGTTGAAATGCACGATTATCAGTGTGTAAACGCAAATCCAGAATAGGATTTTAAAACTTTGATTTTCTGATGATTTTCAGTAGTAAACAGTGTTGAAATGCACGATTATCAGTGTGTAAACGTAAATCCAGAATAGGATTTTAAAACTTTGATTTTCTGATGAAAACCTGGTTGAAATGCACGATTTTCAGTGTGTAAACGCAAATTCAGATACTTTACAATAGGCATTCAAATCTTTGATTTTCAGTAGTAAACAGTGTTGAAATGCATGATTTTCAATGCGAAAACGCAAATACAGAAACATAGGCTTTCAAATCTTTGATTTTCAGTAGTAAACCGGGTTGCAATGCTTGATTATCTGTGTGTAACGCAAATCCAGAAACTTTACAATAGGATTTCAAATCTTTGATTTGCAGTAGAAAACAGTTTGTAAATGCACGATTTTCAATGCGAAAACAAAAATCCAGAAACTTTACCGCAGGCTTTCAAATCTTTGATTTTCAGTAGTAAACAGTGTTGAAATGCACGATTATCAGTGTGTAAACGCAAATCCAGATACTTTACAATAGGCATTCAAATCTTGGATTTTCTGTTGAAAACAGTGTTGAAATGCATGATTTTCAGTGTGTAAACGCAAATCCAGAACCATAGGCTTTCAAATCTTTGATTTTCAGTAGAAAACCGGGGGGGAATGCTTGATTATCTGTGTGTAAACCCAAATCCAGAAACTTTACAATAGGATTTCACATCTTTGATTTGCAGTAGAAAACAGTTTGTAAATGCACGATTTTCAATGGGAAAACAAAAATCCAGAAACTTTACAATAGGATTTCAAATCTTTGATTTGCAGTAGAAAACAGTTTGTAAATGCACGATTTTCAATGCGAAAACAAAAATCCAGAAACTTTACCGCAGGCTTTCAAATCTTTGATTTTCTGATGAAAACAGTGTTGAAATGCACGATTATCAGTGTGTAAACGCAAATCCAGAATAGGATTTTAAATCTTTGATTTTCTGATGAAAACCTGGTTGAAATGCACGATTTTCAGTGTGTAAACGCAAATTCAGATACTTTACAATAGGCATTCAAATCTTTGATTTTTAGTAGTAAACAGTGTTGAAATGCATGATTTTCAATGCGAAAACGCAAATCCAGAAACATAGGCTTTCAAATCTTTGATTTTCAGTAGAAAACCGGGTTGCAATGCTTGATTATCTGTGTGTAACGCAAATCCAGAAACTTTACAATAGGATTTCAAATCTTTGATTTTCTGTTGAAAACAGTGTTGTAATGCACGATTTTCAGTAGAAAATGAAATCCAGATACTTTACAATAGAATTTCAAATTTTTGATTTTCTGATGAAATCCTGGTTGAAATGCACTATTTTCAGTGTGTAAACGCAAATCCAGAAACATAGGCTTTCAAATCTTAGATTTTCAGTAGAAAACCGGGTTGGAAAGCTTGATTATCTGTGTGTAAACCCAAATCCAGAAACTTTACAATAGGATTTCAAATCTTTGATTTGCAGTAGAAAACAGTTTGTAAATGCACGATTTTCAATGCGAAAACCAAATCCAGAAACTTTACCGCAGGCTTTCAAATCTTTGATTTTCTGATGAAAACCTGGTTGAAATGCACGATTTTCAGTGCGAAAACGCAAATACAGAAACATTACAATAGGCTTTAAAATCTTTGATTTTCAGTAGTAAACAGTGTTGAAATGCACGATTATCAGTGTGTAAACGCAAATCCAGAATAGGATTTTAAAACTTTGATTTTCTGATGAAAACCGGGTTGAAATGCACGATTTTCAGATACTTTACAATAGGCATTCAAATCTTGGATTTTCTGTTGAAAACAGTGTTGAAATGCATGATTTTCAGTGTGTAAACGCAAATCCAGAAGCATAGGCTTTCAAATCTTTGATTTTCAGTAGAAAACCGGGGGGGAATGCTTGATTATCTGTGTGTAAACCCAAATCCAGAAACTTTACAATAGGATTTCAAATCTTTGATTTGCAGTAGAAAACAGTTTGTAAATGCACGATTTTCAATGGAAAACAAAAATCCAGAAACTTTACCGCAGTTTGTAAATGCACGATTTTCAATGCGAAAACGCAAATACAGAAACATTACAATAGGCTTTAAAATCTTTGATTTTCAGTAGTAAACAGTGTTGAAATGCACGATTATCAGTGTGTAAACGTAAATCCAGAATAGGATTTTAAAACTTTGATTTTCTGATGATTTTCAGTAGTAAACAGTGTTGAAATGCACGATTATCAGTGTGTAAACGTAAATCCAGAATAGGATTTTAAAACTTTGATTTTCTGATGAAAACCTGGTTGAAATGCACGATTTTCAGTGTGTAAACGCAAATTCAGATACTTTACAATAGGCATTCAAATCTTTGATTTTCAGTAGTAAACAGTGTTGAAATGCATGATTTTCAATGCGAAAACGCAAATACAGAAACATTACAATAGGCTTTAAAATCTTTGATTTTCAGTAGTAAACAGTGTTGAAATGCACGATTATCAGTGTGTAAACGTAAATCCAGAATAGGATTTTAAAACTTTGATTTTCTGATGATTTTCAGTAGTAAACAGTGTTGAAATGCACGATTATCAGTGTGTAAACGTAAATCCAGAATAGGATTTTAAAACTTTGATTTTCTGATGAAAACCTGGTTGAAATGCACGATTTTCAGTGTGTAAACGCAAATTCAGATACTTTACAATAGGCATTCAAATCTTTGATTTTCAGTAGTAAACAGTGTTGAAATGCATGATTTTCAATGCGAAAACGCAAATACAGAAACATTACAATAGGCTTTAAAATCTTTGATTTTCAGTAGTAAACAGTGTTGAAATGCACGATTATCAGTGTGTAAACGCAAATCCAGAATAGGATTTTAAAACTTTGATTTTCTGATGATTTTCAGTAGTAAACAGTGTTGAAATGCACGATTATCAGTGTGTAAACGTAAATCCAGAATAGGATTTTAAAACTTTGATTTTCTGATGAAAACCTGGTTGAAATGCACGATTTTCAGTGTGTAAACGCAAATTCAGATACTTTACAATAGGCATTCAAATCTTTGATTTTCAGTAGTAAACAGTGTTGAAATGCATGATTTTCAATGCGAAAACGCAAATACAGAAACATAGGCTTTCAAATCTTTGATTTTCAGTAGTAAACCGGGTTGCAATGCTTGATTATCTGTGTGTAACGCAAATCCAGAAACTTTACAATAGGATTTCAAATCTTTGATTTGCAGTAGAAAACAGTTTGTAAATGCACGATTTTCAATGCGAAAACAAAAATCCAGAAACTTTACCGCAGGCTTTCAAATCTTTGATTTTCAGTAGTAAACAGTGTTGAAATGCACGATTATCAGTGTGTAAACGCAAATCCAGATACTTTACAATAGGCATTCAAATCTTGGATTTTCTGTTGAAAACAGTGTTGAAATGCATGATTTTCAGTGTGTAAACGCAAATCCAGAACCATAGGCTTTCAAATCTTTGATTTTCAGTAGAAAACCGGGGGGGAATGCTTGATTATCTGTGTGTAAACCCAAATCCAGAAACTTTACAATAGGATTTCACATCTTTGATTTGCAGTAGAAAACAGTTTGTAAATGCACGATTTTCAATGGGAAAACAAAAATCCAGAAACTTTACAATAGGATTTCAAATCTTTGATTTGCAGTAGAAAACAGTTTGTAAATGCACGATTTTCAATGCGAAAACAAAAATCCAGAAACTTTACCGCAGGCTTTCAAATCTTTGATTTTCTGATGAAAACCGGGTTGAAATGCACGATTTTCAGTGTGTAAACGCAAATCCAGAAACTTTACAATAGGATTTCAAATCTTTGATTTGCAGTAGAAAACAGTTTGTAAATGCACGATTTTCAATGGGAAAACAAAAATCCAGAAACTTTACCGCAGGCTTTCAAATCTTTGATTTTCTGATGAAAACCTGGTTGAAATGCACGATTTTCAGTGTGTAAACGCAAATTCAGATACTTTACAATAGGCTTTCAAATCTTTGATTTTCAGTAGAAAACCGGGTTGCAATGCTTGATTATCTGTGTGTAACGCAAATCCAGAAACTTTACAATAGGATTTCAAATCTTTGATTTGCAGTAGAAAACAGTTTGTAAATGCACGTATTTCAATGGGAAAACAAAAATCCAGAAACTTTACAATAGGCATTCAAATCTTTGATTTTCAGTAGTAAACAGTGTTGAAATGCACGATTATCAGTGTGTAAACGCAAATCCAGAATAGGATTTTAAATCTTTGATTTTCTGATGAAAACCTGGTTGAAATGCACGATTTTCAGTGTGTAAACGCAAATTCAGATACTTTACAATAGGCATTCAAATCTTTGATTTTTAGTAGTAAACAGTGTTGAAATGCATGATTTTCAATGCGAAAACGCAAATCCAGAAACATAGGCTTTCAAATCTTTGATTTTCAGTAGAAAACCGGGTTGCAATGCTTGATTATCTGTGTGTAACGCAAATCCAGAAACTTTACAATAGGATTTCAAATCTTTGATTTTCTGTTGAAAACAGTTTTGTAATGCACGATTTTCAGTAGAAAATGAAATCCAGATACTTTACAATAGAATTTCAAATTTTTGATTTTCTGATGAAATCCGGGTTGAAATGCACTATTTTCAGTGTGTAAACGCAAATCCAGAAACATAGGCTTTCAAATCTTAGATTTTCAGTAGAAAACCGGGTTGGAAAGCTTGATTATCTGTGTGTAAACCCAAATCCAGAAACTTTACAATAGGATTTCAAATCTTTGATTTGCAGTAGAAAACAGTTTGTAAATGCACCATTTTCAATGGGAAAACAAAAATCCAGAAAACAAAAATCCAGGCATTCAAATCTTTGTCTTTCAGTAGTAAACAGTGTTGAAATGCATGATTTTCAATGCGAAAACGCAAATACAGAAACATTACAATAGGCTTTAAAATCTTTGATTTTCAGTAGTAAACAGTGTTCAAATGCACGATTATCAGTGTGTAAACGCAAATCCAGAATAGGATTTTAAATCTTTGATTTTCTGATGAAAACCGGGTTGAAATGCACGATTTTCAGTGTAAACGCAAATCCAGATACTTTACAATAGGCATTCAAATCTTGGATTTTCTGTTGAAAACAGTGTTGAAATGCATGATTTTCAGTGTGTAAACGCAAATCCAGAACCATAGGCTTTCAAATCTTTGATTTTCAGTAGAAAACCGGGGGGGAATGCTTGATTATCTGTGTGTAAACCCAAATCCAGAAACTTTACAATAGGATTTCAAATCTTTGATTTGCAGTAGAAAACAGTTTGTAAATGCACGATTTTCAATGGGAAAACAAAAATCCAGAAACTTTACAATAGGATTTCAAATCTTTGATTTTCAGTAGTAAACAGTGTTGAAATGCATGATTTTCAATGCGAAAACGCAAATCCAGAAACATAGGCTTTCAAATCTTTGATTTTCAGTAGTAAACAGTGTTGAAATGCACGATTATCAGTGTGTAAACGCAAATCCAGAATAGGATTTTAAATCTTTGATTTTCTGATGAAAACCGGGTTGAAATGCACGATTTTCAGTGTAAACGCAAATCCAGATACTTTACAATAGGCATTCAAATCTTGGATTTTCTGTTGAAAACAGTGTTGAAATGCATGATTTTCAGTGTGTAAACGCAAATCCAGAACCATAGGCTTTCAAATCTTTGATTTTCAGTAGAAAACCGGGGGGGAATGCTTGATTATCTGTGTGTAAACCCAAATCCAGAAACTTTACAATAGGATTTCAAATCTTTGATTTGCAGTAGAAAACAGTTTGTAAATGCACGATTTTCAATGGGAAAACAAAAATCCAGAAACTTTACAATAGGCATTCAAATCTTTGATTTTCAGTAGTAAACAGTGTTGAAATGCATGATTTTCAATGCGAAAACGCAAATCCAGAAACATAGGCTTTCAAATCTTTGATTTTCAGTAGAAAACCGGGTTGCAATGCTTGATTATCTGTGTGTAAACCCAAATCCAGAAACTTTACAATAGGATTTCAAATCTTTGATTTGCAGTAGAAAACAGTTTGTAAATGCACGATTTTCAATGCGAAAACCAAATCCAGAAACTTTACCGCAGGCTTTCAAATCTTTGATTTTCTGATGAAAACCTGGTTGAAATGCACGATTTTCAGTGCGAAAACGCAAATACAGAAACATTACAATAGGCTTTAAAATCTTTGATTTTCAGTAGTAAACAGTGTTGAAATGCACGATTATCAGTGTGTAAACGCAAATCCAGAATAGGATTTTAAAACTTTGATTTTCTGATGAAAACCGGGTTGAAATGCACGATTTTCAGATACTTTACAATAGGCATTCAAATCTTGGATTTTCTGTTGAAAACAGTGTTGAAATGCATGATTTTCAGTGTGTAAACGCAAATCCAGAAGCATAGGCTTTCAAATCTTTGATTTTCAGTAGAAAACCGGGGGGGAATGCTTGATTATCTGTGTGTAAACCCAAATCCAGAAACTTTACAATAGGATTTCAAATCTTGGATTTGCAGTAGAAAACAGTTTGTAAATGCACGATTTTCAATGGGAAAACAAAAATCCAGAAACTTTACCGCAGTTTGTAAATGCACGATTTTCAATGCGAAAACGCAAATACAGAAACATTACAATAGGCTTTAAAATCTTTGATTTTCAGTAGTAAACAGTGTTGAAATGCACGATTATCAGTGTGTAAACGTAAATCCAGAATAGGATTTTAAAACTTTGATTTTCTGATGATTTTCAGTAGTAAACAGTGTTGAAATGCACGATTATCAGTGTGTAAACGTAAATCCAGAATAGGATTTTAAAACTTTGATTTTCTGATGAAAACCTGGTTGAAATGCACGATTTTCAGTGTGTAAACGCAAATTCAGATACTTTACAATAGGCATTCAAATCTTTGATTTTCAGTAGTAAACAGTGTTGAAATGCATGATTTTCAATGCGAAAACGCAAATACAGAAACATTACAATAGGCTTTAAAATCTTTGATTTTCAGTAGTAAACAGTGTTGAAATGCACGATTATCAGTGTGTAAACGCAAATCCAGAATAGGATTTTAAAACTTTGATTTTCTGATGATTTTCAGTAGTAAACAGTGTTGAAATGCACGATTATCAGTGTGTAAACGTAAATCCAGAATAGGATTTTAAAACTTTGATTTTCTGATGAAAACCTGGTTGAAATGCACGATTTTCAGTGTGTAAACGCAAATTCAGATACTTTACAATAGGCATTCAAATCTTTGATTTTCAGTAGTAAACAGTGTTGAAATGCATGATTTTCAATGCGAAAACGCAAATACAGAAACATAGGCTTTCAAATCTTTGATTTTCAGTAGTAAACCGGGTTGCAATGCTTGATTATCTGTGTGTAACGCAAATCCAGAAACTTTACAATAGGATTTCAAATCTTTGATTTGCAGTAGAAAACAGTTTGTAAATGCACGATTTTCAATGCGAAAACAAAAATCCAGAAACTTTACCGCAGGCTTTCAAATCTTTGATTTTCAGTAGTAAACAGTGTTGAAATGCATGATTTTCAATGCGAAAACGCAAATACAGAAACATTACAATAGGCTTTAAAATCTTTGATTTTCAGTAGTAAACAGTGTTGAAATGCACGATTATCAGTGTGTAAACGTAAATCCAGAATAGGATTTTAAAACTTTGATTTTCTGATGAAAACCGGGTTGAAATGCACGATTTTCAGTGTGTAAACGCAAATTCAGATACTTTACAATAGGATTTCAAATCTTGGATTTGCAGTAGAAAACAGTTTGTAAATGCACGATTTTCAATGGGAAAACAAAAATCCAGAAACTTTACCGCAGTTTGTAAATGCACGATTTTCAATGCGAAAACGCAAATACAGAAACATTACAATAGGCTTTAAAATCTTTGATTTTCAGTAGTAAACAGTGTTGAAATGCACGATTATCAGTGTGTAAACGTAAATCCAGAATAGGATTTTAAAACTTTGATTTTCTGATGATTTTCAGTAGTAAACAGTGTTGAAATGCACGATTATCAGTGTGTAAACGTAAATCCAGAATAGGATTTTAAAACTTTGATTTTCTGATGAAAACCTGGTTGAAATGCACGATTTTCAGTGTGTAAACGCAAATTCAGATACTTTACAATAGGCATTCAAATCTTTGATTTTCAGTAGTAAACAGTGTTGAAATGCATGATTTTCAATGCGAAAACGCAAATACAGAAACATTACAATAGGCTTTAAAATCTTTGATTTTCAGTAGTAAACAGTGTTGAAATGCACGATTATCAGTGTGTAAACGCAAATCCAGAATAGGATTTTAAAACTTTGATTTTCTGATGATTTTCAGTAGTAAACAGTGTTGAAATGCACGATTATCAGTGTGTAAACGTAAATCCAGAATAGGATTTTAAAACTTTGATTTTCTGATGAAAACCTGGTTGAAATGCACGATTTTCAGTGTGTAAACGCAAATTCAGATACTTTACAATAGGCATTCAAATCTTTGATTTTCAGTAGTAAACAGTGTTGAAATGCATGATTTTCAATGCGAAAACGCAAATACAGAAACATAGGCTTTCAAATCTTTGATTTTCAGTAGTAAACCGGGTTGCAATGCTTGATTATCTGTGTGTAACGCAAATCCAGAAACTTTACAATAGGATTTCAAATCTTTGATTTGCAGTAGAAAACAGTTTGTAAATGCACGATTTTCAATGCGAAAACAAAAATCCAGAAACTTTACCGCAGGCTTTCAAATCTTTGATTTTCAGTAGTAAACAGTGTTGAAATGCATGATTTTCAATGCGAAAACGCAAATACAGAAACATTACAATAGGCTTTAAAATCTTTGATTTTCAGTAGTAAACAGTGTTGAAATGCACGATTATCAGTGTGTAAACGTAAATCCAGAATAGGATTTTAAAACTTTGATTTTCTGATGAAAACCGGGTTGAAATGCACGATTTTCAGTGTGTAAACGCAAATTCAGATACTTTACAATAGGCATTCAAATCTTTGATTTTCAGTAGTAAACCGGGTTGCAATGCTTGATTGTGTGTAACGCAAATCCAGAAACTTTACAATAGGATTTCAAATCTTTGATTTGCAGTAGAAAACAGTTTGTAAATGCACGATTTTCAATGCGAAAACCAAATCCAGAAACTTTACCGCAGGCTTTCAAATCTTTGATTTTCTGTTGAAAACAGTGTTGAAATGCATGATTTTCAGTGTGTAAACGCAAATCCAGAACCATAGGCTTTCAAATCTTTGATTTTCAGTAGAAAACCGGGGGGGAATGCTTGATTATCTGTGTGTAAACCCAAATCCAGAAACTTTACAATAGGATTTCAAATCTTTGATTTGCAGTAGAAAACAGTTTGTAAATGCACGATTTTCAATGCGAAAACAAAAATCCAGAAACTTTACCGCAGGCTTTCAAATCTTTGATTTTCAGTAGTAAACAGTGTTGAAATGCATGATTTTCAATGCGAAAACGCAAATACAGAAACATTACAATAGGCTTTAAAATCTTTGATTTTCAGTAGTAAACAGTGTTGAAATGCACGATTATCAGTGTGTAAACGTAAATCCAGAATAGGATTTTAAAACTTTGATTTTCTGATGAAAACCGGGTTGAAATGCACGATTTTCAGTGTGTAAACGCAAATTCAGATACTTTACAATAGGATTTCAAATCTTGGATTTGCAGTAGAAAACAGTTTGTAAATGCACGATTTTCAATGGGAAAACAAAAATCCAGAAACTTTACCGCAGTTTGTAAATGCACGATTTTCAATGCGAAAACGCAAATACAGAAACATTACAATAGGCTTTAAAATCTTTGATTTTCAGTAGTAAACAGTGTTGAAATGCACGATTATCAGTGTGTAAACGTAAATCCAGAATAGGATTTTAAAACTTTGATTTTCTGATGATTTTCAGTAGTAAACAGTGTTGAAATGCACGATTATCAGTGTGTAAACGTAAATCCAGAATAGGATTTTAAAACTTTGATTTTCTGATGAAAACCTGGTTGAAATGCACGATTTTCAGTGTGTAAACGCAAATTCAGATACTTTACAATAGGCATTCAAATCTTTGATTTTCAGTAGTAAACAGTGTTGAAATGCATGATTTTCAATGCGAAAACGCAAATACAGAAACATTACAATAGGCTTTAAAATCTTTGATTTTCAGTAGTAAACAGTGTTGAAATGCACGATTATCAGTGTGTAAACGCAAATCCAGAATAGGATTTTAAAACTTTGATTTTCTGATGATTTTCAGTAGTAAACAGTGTTGAAATGCACGATTATCAGTGTGTAAACGTAAATCCAGAATAGGATTTTAAAACTTTGATTTTCTGATGAAAACCTGGTTGAAATGCACGATTTTCAGTGTGTAAACGCAAATTCAGATACTTTACAATAGGCATTCAAATCTTTGATTTTCAGTAGTAAACAGTGTTGAAATGCATGATTTTCAATGCGAAAACGCAAATACAGAAACATAGGCTTTCAAATCTTTGATTTTCAGTAGTAAACCGGGTTGCAATGCTTGATTATCTGTGTGTAACGCAAATCCAGAAACTTTACAATAGGATTTCAAATCTTTGATTTGCAGTAGAAAACAGTTTGTAAATGCACGATTTTCAATGCGAAAACAAAAATCCAGAAACTTTACCGCAGGCTTTCAAATCTTTGATTTTCAGTAGTAAACAGTGTTGAAATGCATGATTTTCAATGCGAAAACGCAAATACAGAAACATTACAATAGGCTTTAAAATCTTTGATTTTCAGTAGTAAACAGTGTTGAAATGCACGATTATCAGTGTGTAAACGTAAATCCAGAATAGGATTTTAAAACTTTGATTTTCTGATGAAAACCGGGTTGAAATGCACGATTTTCAGTGTGTAAACGCAAATTCAGATACTTTACAATAGGCATTCAAATCTTTGATTTTCAGTAGTAAACCGGGTTGCAATGCTTGATTGTGTGTAACGCAAATCCAGAAACTTTACAATAGGATTTCAAATCTTTGATTTGCAGTAGAAAACAGTTTGTAAATGCACGATTTTCAATGCGAAAACCAAATCCAGAAACTTTACCGCAGGCTTTCAAATCTTTGATTTTCTGTTGAAAACAGTGTTGAAATGCATGATTTTCAGTGTGTAAACGCAAATCCAGAACCATAGGCTTTCAAATCTTTGATTTTCAGTAGAAAACCGGGGGGGAATGCTTGATTATCTGTGTGTAAACCCAAATCCAGAAACTTTACAATAGGATTTCAAATCTTTGATTTGCAGTAGAAAACAGTTTGTAAATGCACGATTTTCAATGGGAAAACAAAAATCCAGAAACTTTACAATAGGCATTCAAATCTTTGATTTTCAGTAGTAAACAGTGTTGAAATGCACGATTTTCAGTGTGTAAACGCAAATTCAGATACTTTACAATAGGCATTCAAATCTTTGATTTTTAGTAGTAAACAGTGTTGAAATGCATGATTTTCAATGCGAAAACGCAAATCCAGAAACATAGGCTTTCAAATCTTTGATTTTCAGTAGAAAACCGGGTTGCAATGCTTGATTATCTGTGTGTAACGCAAATCCAGAAACTTTACAATAGGATTTCAAATCTTTGATTTTCTGTTGAAAACAGTGTTGTAATGCACGATTTTCAGTAGAAAATGAAATCCAGATACTTTACAATAGAATTTCAAATTTTTGATTTTCTGATGAAATCCGGGTTGAAATGCACTATTTTCAGTGTGTAAACGCAAATCCAGAAACATAGGCTTTCAAATCTTAGATTTTCAGTAGAAAACCGGGTTGGAAAGCTTGATTATCTGTGTGTAAACCCAAATCCAGAAACTTTACAATAGGATTTCAAATCTTTGATTTGCAGTAGAAAACAGTTTGTAAATGCACGATTTTCAATGGGAAAACAAAAATCCAGAAAACAAAAATCCAGGCATTCAAATCTTTGATTTTCAGTAGTAAACAGTGTTGAAATGCATGATTTTCAATGCGAAAACGCAAATACAGAAACATTACAATAGGCTTTAAAATCTTTGATTTTCAGTAGTAAACCGTGTTGAAATGCACGATTATCAGTGTGTAAACGCAAATCCAGAATAGGATTTTAAATCTTTGATTTTCTGATGAAAACCGGGTTGAAATGCACGATTTTCAGTGTAAACGCAAATCCAGATACTTTACAATAGGCATTCAAATCTTGGATTTTCTGTTGAAAACAGTGTTGAAATGCATGATTTTCAGTGTGTAAACGCAAATCCAGAACCATAGGCTTTCAAATCTTTGATTTTCAGTAGAAAACCGGGGGGGAATGCTTGATTATCTGTGTGTAAACCCAAATCCAGAAACTTTACAATAGGATTTCAAATCTTTGATTTGCAGTAGAAAACAGTTTGTAAATGCACGATTTTCAATGGGAAAACAAAAATCCAGAAACTTTACAATAGGCATTCAAATCTTTGATTTTCAGTAGTAAACAGTGTTGAAATGCATGATTTTCAATGCGAAAACGCAAATCCAGAAACATAGGCTTTCAAATCTTTGATTTTCAGTAGAAAACCGGGTTGCAATGCTTGATTATCTGTGTGTAAACCCAAATCCAGAAACTTTACAATAGGATTTCAAATCTTTGATTTGCAGTAGAAAACAGTTTGTAAATGCACGATTTTCAATGCGAAAACCAAATCCAGAAACTTTACCGCAGGCTTTCAAATCTTTGATTTTCTGATGAAAACCTGGTTGAAATGCACGATTTTAAGTGTGTAAACGCAAATTCAGATACTTTACAATAGGCATTCACATCTTTGATTTTCAGTAGTAAACAGTGTTGAAATGCATGATTTTCAATGCGAAAACGCAAATCCAGAAACATAGGCTTTCAAATCTTTGATTTTCAGTAGAAAACCGGGTTGCAATGCTTGATTATCTGTGTGTAACGCAAATCCAGAAACTTTACAATAGGATTTCAAATCTTTGATTTGCAGTAGAAAACAGTTTGTAAATGCACGATTTTCAATGCGAAAACAAAAATCCAGAAACTTTACCGCAGGCTTTCAAATCTTTGATTTTCAGTAGTAAACAGTGTTGAAATGCATGATTTTCAATGCGAAAACGCAAATACAGAAACATTACAATAGGCTTTAAAATCTTTGATTTTCAGTAGTAAACAGTGTTGAAATGCACGATTATCAGTGTGTAAACGCAAATCCAGAATAGGATTTTAAAACTTTGATTTTCTGATGAAAACCGGGTTGAAATGCACGATTTTCAGATACTTTACAATAGGCATTCAAATCTTGGATTTTCTGTTGAAAACAGTGTTTAAATGCATGATTTTCAGTGTGTAAACGCAAATCCAGAAGCATAGGCTTTCAAATCTTTGATTTTCAGTAGAAAACCGGGGGGGAATGCTTGATTATCTGTGTGTAAACCCAAATCCAGAAACTTTACAATAGGATTTCAAATCTTTGATTTGCAGTAGAAAACAGTTTGTAAATGCACGATTTTCAATGGGAAAACAAAAATCCAGAAACTTTACCGCAGTTTGTAAATGCACGATTTTCAATGCGAAAACGCAAATACAGAAACATTACAATAGGCTTTAAAATCTTTGATTTTCAGTAGTAAACAGTGTTGAAATGCACGATTATCAGTGTGTAAACGTAAATCCAGAATAGGATTTTAAAACTTTGATTTTCTGATGATTTTCAGTAGTAAACAGTGTTGAAATGCACGATTATCAGTGTGTAAACGTAAATCCAGAATAGGATTTTAAAACTTTGATTTTCTGATGAAAACCTGGTTGAAATGCACGATTTTCAGTGTGTAAACGCAAATTCAGATACTTTACAATAGGCATTCAAATCTTTGATTTTCAGTAGTAAACAGTGTTGAAATGCATGATTTTCAATGCGAAAACGCAAATACAGAAACATAGGCTTTCAAATCTTTGATTTTCAGTAGTAAACCGGGTTGCAATGCTTGATTATCTGTGTGTAACGCAAATCCAGAAACTTTACAATAGGATTTCAAATCTTTGATTTGCAGTAGAAAACAGTTTGTAAATGCACGATTTTCAATGCGAAAACAAAAATCCAGAAACTTTACCGCAGGCTTTCAAATCTTTGATTTTCAGTAGTAAACAGTGTTGAAATGCATGATTTTCAATGCGAAAACGCAAATACAGAAACATTACAATAGGCTTTAAAATCTTTGATTTTCAGTAGTAAACAGTGTTGAAATGCACGATTATCAGTGTGTAAACGTAAATCCAGAATAGGATTTTAAAACTTTGATTTTCTGATGAAAACCGGGTTGAAATGCACGATTTTCAGTGTGTAAACCCAAATCCAGAAACTTTACAATAGGATTTCAAATCTTTGATTTGCAGTAGAAAACAGTTTGTAAATGCACGATTTTCAATGGGAAAACAAAAATCCAGAAACTTTACAATAGGCATTCAAATCTTTGATTTTCAGTAGTAAACAGTGTTGAAATGCATGATTTTCAATGCGAAAACGCAAATCCAGAAACATAGGCTTTCAAAACTTTGATTTTCAGTAGAAAACCGGGTTGCAATGCTTGATTGTGTGTAACGCAAATCCAGAAACTTTACAATAGGATTTCAAATCTTTGATTTGCAGTAGAAAACAGTTTGTAAATGCACGATTTTCAATGCGAAAACCAAATCCAGAAACTTTACCGCAGGCTTTCAAATCTTTGATTTTCTGATGAAAACCTGGTTGAAATGCACGATTTTCAGTGTGTAAACGCAAATTCAGATACTTTACAATAGGCATTCAAATCTTTGATTTTTAGTAGTAAACAGTGTTGAAATGCATGATTTTCAATGCGAAAACGCAAATCCAGAAACATAGGCTTTCAAATCTTTGATTTTCAGTAGAAAACCGGGTTGCAATGCTTGATTATCTGTGTGTAACGCAAATCCAGAAACTTTACAATAGGATTTCAAATCTTTGATTTGCAGTAGAAAACAGTTTGTAAATGCAGGATTATCAGTGTGTAAACGCAAATCCAGAATAGGATTTTAAATCTTTGATTTTCTGATGAAAACCGGGTTGAAATGCACGATTTTCAGTGTGTAAACGCAAATCCAGATACTTTACAATAGGCATTCAAATCTTGGATTTTCTGTTGAAAACAGTGTTGAAATGCATGATTTTCAGTGTGTAAACGCAAATCCAGAAGCATAGGCTTTCAAATCTTTGATTTTCAGTAGAAAACCGGGGGGGAATGCTTGATTATCTGTGTGTAAACCCAAATCCAGAAACTTTACAATAGGATTTCAAATCTTTGATTTGCAGTAGAAAACAGTTTGTAAATGCACGATTTTCAATGGGAAAACAAAAATCCAGAAACTTTACAATAGGCATTCAAATCTTTGATTTTCAGTAGTAAACAGTGTTGAAATGCACGATTTTCAGTGTGTAAACGCAAATTCAGATACTTTACAATAGGCATTCAAATCTTTGATTTTTAGTAGTAAACAGTGTTGAAATGCATGATTTTCAATGCGAAAACGCAAATCCAGAAACATAGGCTTTCAAATCTTTGATTTTCAGTAGAAAACCGGGTTGCAATGCTTGATTATCTGTGTGTAACGCAAATCCAGAAACTTTACAATAGGATTTCAAATCTTTGATTTTCTGTTGAAAACAGTGTTGTAATGCACGATTTTCAGTAGAAAATGAAATCCAGATACTTTACAATAGAATTTCAAATTTTTGATTTTCTGATGAAATCCGGGTTTAAATGCACTATTTTCAGTGTGTAAACGCAAATCCAGAAACATAGGCTTTCAAATCTTAGATTTTCAGTAGAAAACCGGGTTGGAAAGCTTGATTATCTGTGTGTAAACCCAAATCCAGAAACTTTACAATAGGATTTCAAATCTTTGATTTGCAGTAGAAAACAGTTTGTAAATGCACGATTTTCAATGGGAAAACAAAAATCCAGAAACTTTACAATAGGCATTCAAATCTTTGATTTTCAGTAGTAAACAGTGTTGAAATGCATGATTTTCAATGCGAAAACGCAAATACAGAAACATTACAATAGGCTTTAAAATCTTTGATTTTCAGTAGTAAACAGTGTTGAAATGCACGATTATCAGTGTGTAAACGCAAATCCAGAATAGGATTTTAAATCTTTGATTTTCTGATGAAAACCGGGTTGAAATGCACGATTTTCAGTGTAAACGCAAATCCAGATACTTTACAATAGGCATTCAAATCTTGGATTTTCTGTTGAAAACAGTGTTGAAATGCATGATTTTCAGTGTGTAAACGCAAATCCAGAACCATAGGCTTTCAAATCTTTGATTTTCAGTAGAAAACCGGGGGGGAATGCTTGATTATCTGTGTGTAAACCCAAATCCAGAAACTTTACAATAGGATTTCAAATCTTTGATTTGCAGTAGAAAACAGTTTGTAAATGCACGATTTTCAATGGGAAAACAAAAATCCAGAAACTTTACAATAGGCATTCAAATCTTTGATTTTCAGTAGTAAACAGTGTTGAAATGCATGATTTTCAATGCGAAAACGCAAATCCAGAAACATAGGCTTTCAAATCTTTGATTTTCAGTAGAAAACCGGGTTGCAATGCTTGATTATCTGTGTGTAATGCAAATCCAAGATCTTTACAATAGGATTTCAAATCTTTGATTTGCAGTAGAAAACAGTTTGTAAATGCACGATTTTCAATGCGAAAACAAAAATCCAGAAACTTTACAATAGGCATTCAAATCTTTGATTTTCAGTAGTAAACAGTGTTGAAATGCATGATTTTCAATGCGAAAACGCAAATACAGAAACATTACAATAGGCTTTAAAATCTTTGATTTTCAGTAGTAAACAGTGTTGAAATGCACTATTATCAGTGTGTAAACGCAAATCCAGAATAGGATTTTAAATCTTTGATTTTCTGATGAAAACCGGGTTGAAATGCACGATTTTCAGTGTAAACGCAAATCCAGATACTTTACAATAGGCATTCAAATTTTGGATTTTCTGTTGAAAACAGTGTTGAAATGCATGATTTTCAGTGTGTAAACGCAAATCCAGAACCATAGGCTTTCAAATCTTTGATTTTCAGTAGAAAACCGGGGGGGAATGCTTGATTATCTGTGTGTAAACCCAAATCAAGAAACTTTACAATAGGATTTCAAATCTTTGATTTGCAGTAGAAAAACGTTTGTAAATGCACGATTTTCAATGGGAAAACAAAAATCCAGAAACTTTACAATAGGCATTCAAATCTTGGATTTTCTGTTGAAAACAGTGTTGAAATGCATGATTTTCAGTGTGTAAACGCAAATCCAGAAACATAGGCTTTCAAATCTTAGATTTTCAGTAGAAAACCGGGTTGGAAAGCTTGATTATCTGTGTGTAAACCCAAATCCAGAAACTTTACAATAGGATTTCAAATCTTTGATTTTCTGTTGAAAACAGTGTTGTAATGCACGATTTTCAGTAGAAAACCAAATCCAGATACTTTACAATAGGATTTCAAATCTTTGATTTTCTGATGAAATCCGGGTTGAAATGCACGATTTTCAGTGTGTAAACGCAAATCCAGATACTTTACAATAGGCATTCAAATCTTGGATTTTCTGTTGAAAACAGTGTTGAAATGCATGATTTTCAGTGTGTAAACGCAAATCCAGAAACATAGGCTTTCAAATCTTAGATTTTCAGTAGAAAACCGGGTTGGAAAGCTTGATTATCTGTGTGTAAACCCAAATCCAGAAACTTTACAATAGGATTTCAAATCTTTGATTTGCAGTAGAAAACAGTTTGTAAATGCACGATTTTCAATGCGAAAACAAAAATCCAGAAACTTTACAATAGGCATTCAAATCTTTGATTTTCAGTAGTAAACAGTGTTGAAATGCATGATTTTCAATGCGAAAACGCAAATACAGAAACATTACAATAGGCTTTAAAATCTTTGATTTTCAGTAGTAAACAGTGTTGAAATGCACTATTATCAGTGTGTAAACGCAAATCCAGAATAGGATTTTAAATCTTTGATTTTCTGATGAAACGGTTTACGGTTGAAATGCACGATTTTCAGTGTAAACGCAAATCCAGATACTTTACAATAGGCATTCAAATTTTGGATTTTCTGTTGAAAACAGTGTTGAAATGCATGATTTTCAGTGTGTAAACGCAAATCCAGAACCATAGGCTTTCAAATCTTTGATTTTCAGTAGAAAACCGGGGGGGAATGCTTGATTATCTGTGTGTAAACCCAAATCAAGAAACTTTACAATAGGATTTCAAATCTTTGATTTGCAGTAGAAAACAGTTTGTAAATGCACGATTTTCAATGGGAAAACAAAAATCCAGAAACTTTACAATAGGCATTCAAATCTTGGATTTTCTGTTGAAAACAGTGTTGAAATGCATGATTTTCAGTGTGTAAACGCAAATCCAGAAACATAGGCTTTCAAATCTTAGATTTTCAGTAGAAAACCGGGTTGGAAAGCTTGATTATCTGTGTGTAAACCCAAATCCAGAAACTTTACAATAGGATTTCAAATCTTTGATTTTCTGTTGAAAACAGTGTTGTAATGCACGATTTTCAGTAGAAAACCAAATCCAGATACTTTACAATAGGATTTCAAATCTTTGATTTTCTGATGAAATCCGGGTTGAAATGCACGATTTTCAGTGTGTAAACGCAAATCCAGATACTTTACAATAGGCATTCAAATCTTGGATTTTCTGTTGAAAACAGTGTTGAAATGCATGGTTTTCAGTGTGTAAACGCAAATCCAGAAACATAGGCTTTCAAATCTTAGATTTTCAGTAGAAAACCGGGTTGGAAAGCTTGATTATCTGTGTGTAAACCCAAATCCAGAAACTTTACAATAGGATTTCAAATCTTTGATTTGCAGTAGAAAACAGTTTGTAAATGCACGATTTTCAATGCGAAAACAAAAATCCAGAAACTTTACAATAGGCATTCAAATCTTTGATTTTCAGTAGTAAACAGTGTTGAAATGCATGATTTTCAATGCGAAAACGCAAATACAGAAACATTACAATAGGCTTTAAAATCTTTGATTTTCAGTAGTAAACAGTGTTGAAATGCACGATTATCAGTGTGTAAACGCAAATCCAGAATAGGATTTTAAATCTTTGATTTTCTGATGAAAACCGGGTTGAAATGCACGATTTTCAGTGTAAACGCAAATCCAGATACTTTACAATAGGCATTCAAATCTTGGATTTTCTGTTGAAAACAGTGTTGAAATGCATGATTTTCAATGCGAAAACGCAAATCCAGAACCATAGGCTTTCAAATCTTTGATTTTCAGTAGAAAACCGGGGGGGAATGCTTGATTATCAGTGTGTAAACGCAAATCCAGAACCATAGGCTTTCAAATCTTTGATTTTCAGTAGAAAACAGTTTGTAAATGCACGATTTTCAATGGGAAAACAAAAATCCAGAAACTTTACCGCAGGCTTTCAAATCTTGGATTTTCTGTTGAAAACAGTGTTGAAATGCATGATTTTCAGTGTGTAAACGCAAATCCAGATACTTTACAATAGGCATTCAAATCTTTGATTTTTAGTAGTAAACAGTGTTGAAATGCATGATTTTCAATGCGAAAACGCAAATCCAGAAAGATAGGCTTTCAAATCTTTGATTTTCAGTAGAAAACCGGGTTGCAATGCTTGATTATCTGTGTGTAACGCAAATCCAGAAACTTTACAATAGGATTTCAAATCTTTGATTTTCTGTTGAAAACAGTGTTGTAATGCACGATTTTCAGTAGAAAATGAAATCCAGATACTTTACAATAGGATTTCAAATTTTTGATTTTCTGATGAAATCCGGGTTGAAATGCACGATTTTCAGTGTGTAAACGCAAATCCAGATACTTTACAATAGGCATTCAAATCTTGGATTTTCTGTTGAAAACAGTGTTGAAATGCATGATTTTCAGTGTGTAAACGCAAATCCAGAACCATAGGCTTTCAAATCTTTGATTTTCAGTAGAAAACCGGGGGGGAATGCTTGATTATCTGTGTGTAAACCCAAATCCAGAAACTTTACAATAGGATTTCAAATCTTTGATTTGCAGTAGAAAACAGTTTGTAAATGCACGATTTTCAATGGGAAAACAAAAATCCAGAAACTTTACAATAGGCATTCAAATCTTTGATTTTCAGTAGTAAACAGTGTTGAAATGCATGATTTTCAATGCGAAAACGCAAATGCAGAAACATAGGCTTTCAAATCTTTGATTTTCAGTAGAAAACCGGGTTGCAATGCTTGATTATCTGTGTGTAATGCAAATCCAGAAACTTTACAATAGGATTTCAAATCTTTGATTTGCAGTAGAAAACAGTTTGTAAATGCACGATTTTCAATGCGAAAACCAAATCCAGAAACTTTACCGCAGGCTTTCAAATCTTTGATTTTCTGATGAAATCCGGGTTGAAATGCACGATTTTCAGTGTGTAAACGCAAATCCAGATACTTTACAATAGGCATTCAAATCTTGGATTTTCTGTTGAAAACAGTGTTGAAATGCATGATTTTCAGTGTGTAAACGCAAATCCAGAACCATAGGCTTTCAAATCTTTGATTTTCAGTAGAAAACCGGGGGGGAATGCTTGATTATCTGTGTGTAAACCCAAATCCAGAAACTTTACAATAGGATTTCAAATCTTTGATTTGCAGTAGTAAACAGTGTTGAAATGCATGATTTTCAATGCGAAAACGCAAATACAGAAACATTACAATAGGCTTTAAAATCTTTGATTTTCAGTAGTAAACAGTGTTGAAATGCACGATTATCAGTGTGTAAACGCAAATCCAGAATAGGATTTTAAATCTTTGATTTTCTGATGAAAACCTGGTTGAAATGCACGATTTTCAGTGTGTAAACGCAAATTCAGATACTTTACAATAGGCATTCAAATCTTTGATTTTTAGTAGTAAACAGTGTTGAAATGCATGATTTTCAATGCGAAAACGCAAATCCAGAAAGATAGGCTTTCAAATCTTTGATTTTCAGTAGAAAACCGGGTTGCAATGCTTGATTATCTGTGTGTAACGCAAATCCAGAAACTTTACAATAGGATTTCAAATCTTTGATTTTCTGTTGAAAACAGTGTTGTAATGCACGATTTTCAGTAGAAAATGAAATCCAGATACTTTACAATAGGATTTCAAATTTTTGATTTTCTGATGAAATCCGGGTTGAAATGCACGATTTTCAGTGTGTAAACGCAAATCCAGATACTTTACAATAGGCATTCAAATCTTGGATTTTCTGTTGAAAACAGTGTTGAAATGCATGATTTTCAGTGTGTAAACGCAAATCCAGAAACATAGGCTTTCAAATCTTAGATTTTCAGTAGAAAACCGGGTTCGAAAGCTTGATTATCTGTGTGTAAACCCAAATCCAGAAACTTTACAATAGGATTTCAAATCTTTGATTTGCAGTAGAAAACAGTTTGTAAATGCACGATTTTCAATGGGAAAACAAAAATCCAGAAACTTTACAATAGGCATTCAAATCTTTGATTTTCAGTAGTAAACAGTGTTGAAATGCATGATTTTCAATGCGAAAACGCAAATACAGAAACATTACAATAGGCTTTAAAATCTTTGATTTTCAGTAGTAAACAGTGTTGAAATGCACGATTATCAGTGTGTAAACGCAAATCCAGAATAGGATTTTAAATCTTTGATTTTCTGATGAAAACCGGGTTGAAATGCACGATTTTCAGTGTAAACGCAAATCCAGATACTTTACAATAGGCATTCAAATCTTGGATTTTCTGTTGAAAACAGTGTTGAAATGCATGATTTTCAGTGTGTAAACGCAAATCCAGAAACATAGGCTTTCAAATCTTAGATTTTCAGTAGAAAACCGGGTTGCAATGCTTGATTATCTGTGTGTAATGCAAATCCAGAATCTTTACAATAGGATTTCAAATCTTTGATTTGCAGTAGAAAACAGTTTGTAAATGCACGATTTTCAATGGGAAAACAAAAATCCAGAAACTTTACAATAGGCATTCAAATCTTTGATTTTCAGTAGTAAACAGTGTTGAAATGCATGATTTTCAATGCGAAAACGCAAATGCAGAAACATAGGCTTTCAAATCTTTGATTTTCAGTAGAAAACCGGGTTGCAATGCTTGATTATCTGTGTGTAACGCAAATCCAGAAACTTTACAATAGGATTTCAAATCTTTGATTTGCAGTAGAAAACAGTTTGTAAATGCACGATTTTCAATGCGAAAACAAAAATCCAGAAACTTTACCGCAGGCTTTCAAATCTTTGATTTTCAGTAGTAAACAGTGTTGAAATGCATGATTTTCAATGCGAAAACGCAAATACAGAAACATTACAATAGGCTTTAAAATCTTTGATTTTCAGTAGTAAACAGTGTTGAAATGCACGATTATCAGTGTGTAAACGCAAATCCAGAATAGGATTTTAAATCTTTGATTTTCTGATGAAAACCGGGTTGAAATGCACGATTTTCAGTGTGTAAAAGCAAATCCAGATACTTTACAATAGGCATTCAAATCTTGGATTTTCTGTTGAAAACAGTGTTGAAATGCATGATTTTCAGTGTGTAAACGCAAATCCAGAAACATAGGCTTTCAAATCTTTGATTTTCAGTAGAAAACCGGGGGGGAATGCTTGATTATCTGTGTGTAAACCCAAATCCAGAAACTTTACAATAGGATTTCAAATCTTTGATTTGCAGTAGAAAACAGTTTGTAAATGCACGATTTTCAATGGGAAAACAAAAATCCAGAAACTTCACAATAGGCATTCAAATCTTTGATTTTCAGTAGTAAACAGTGTTGAAATGCATGATTTTCAATGCGAAAACGCAAATCCAGAAACATAGGCTTTCAAATCTTTGATTTTCAGTAGAAAACCGGGTTGCAATGCTTGATTATCTGTGTGTAATGCAAATCCAGAAACTTTACAATAGGATTTCAAATCTTTGATTTGCAGTAGAAAACAGTTTGTAAATGCACGATTTTCAATGCGAAAACAAAAATCCAGAAACTTTACCGCAGGCTTTCAAATCTTTGATTTTCAGTAGTAAACAGTGTTGAAATGCACGATTTTCAATGCGAAAACGCAAATACAGAAACATTACAATAGGCTTTAAAATCTTTGATTTTCAGTAGTAAACAGTGTTGAAATGCACGATTATCAGTGTGTAAACGCAAATCCAGAATAGGATTTTAAATCTTTGATTTTCTGATGAAAACCGGGTTGAAATGCACGATTTTCAGTGTGTAAACGCAAATTCAGATACTTTACAATAGGCATTCAAATCTTTGATTTTTAGTAGTAAACAGTGTTGAAATGCATGATTTTCAATGCGAAAACGCAAATCCAGAAAGATAGGCTTTCAAATCTTTGATTTTCAGTAGAAAACCGGGTTGCAATGCTTGATTATCTGTGTGTAACGCAAATCCAGAAACTTTACAATAGGATTTACAAATCTTTGATTTTCTGTTGAAAACAGTGTTGTAATGCACGATTTTCAGTAGAAAATGAAATCCAGATACTTTACAATAGGATTTCAAATTTTTGATTTTCTGATGAAATCCGGGTGTAAATGCACGATTTTCAGTGTGTAAACGCAAATCCAGATACTTTACAATAGGCATTCAAATCTTGGATTTTCTGTTGAAAACAGTGTTGAAATGCATGATTTTCAGTGTGTAAACGCAAATCCAGAACCATAGGCTTTCAAATCTTTGATTTTCAGTAGAAAACCCAGGGGGAATGCTTGATTATCTGTGTGTAAACCCAAATCCAGAAACTTTACAATAGGATTTCAAATCTTTGATTTGCAGTAGAAAACAGTTTGTAAATGCACGATTTTCAATGGGAAAACAAAAATCCAGAAACTTTACAATAGGCATTCAAATCTTTGATTTTCAGTAGTAAACAGTGTTGAAATGCATGATTTTCAATGCGAAAACGCAAATCCAGAAACATAGGCTTTCAAAACTTTGATTTTCAGTAGAAAACCGGGTTGCAATGCTTGATTATCTGTGTGTAACGCAAATCCAGAAACTTTACAATAGGATTTCAAATCTTTGATTTGCAGTAGAAAACAGTTTGTAAATGCACGATTTTCAATGCGAAAACCAAATCCAGAAACTTTACCGCAGGCTTTCAAATCTTTGATTTTCTGATGAAAACCGGGTTGAAATGCACGATTTTCAGTGTGTAAACGCAAATCCAGAAACTTTACAATAGGATTTCAAATCTTTGATTTGCAGTAGAAAACAGTTTGTAAATGCACGATTTTCAATGGGAAAACAAAAATCCAGAAACTTTACCGCAGGCTTTCAAATCTTTGATTTTCAGTAGTAAACAGTGTTGAAATGCATGATTTTCAATGCGAAAACGCAAATACAGAAACATTACAATAGGCTTTAAAATCTTTGATTTTCAGTAGTAAACAGTGTTGAAATGCACGATTATCAGTGTGTAAACGCAAATCCAGAATAGGATTTTAAATCTTCAATTTTCTGTTGAAAACAGTGTTGAAATGCATGATTTTCAGTGTGTAAACGCAAATCCAGAACCATAGGCTTTCAAATCTTTGATTTTCAGTAGAAAACCGGGGGGGAATGCTTGATTATCTGTGTGTAAACCCAAATCCAGAAACTTTACAATAGGATTTCAAATCTTTGATTTGCAGTAGAAAACAGTTTGTAAATGCACGATTTTCAATGGGAAAACAAAAATCCAGAAACTTCACAATAGGCATTCAAATCTTTGATTTTCAGTAGTAAACAGTGTTGAAATGCATGATTTTCAATGCGAAAACGCAAATCCAGAAACATAGGCTTTCAAATCTTTGATTTTCAGTAGAAAACCGGGTTGCAATGCTTGATTATCTGTGTGTAATGCAAATCCAGAAACTTTACAATAGGATTTCAAATCTTTGATTTGCAGTAGAAAACAGTTTGTAAATGCACGATTTTCAATGCGAAAACAAAAATCCAGAAACTTTACCGCAGGCTTTCAAATCTTTGATTTTCAGTAGTAAACAGTGTTGAAATGCATGATTTTCAATGCAAAAACGCAAATACAGAAACATTACAATAGGCTTTAAAATCTTTGATTTTCAGTAGTAAACAGTGTTGAAATGCACGATTATCAGTGTGTAAACGCAAATCCAGAATAGGATTTTAAATCTTTGATTTTCTGATGAAAACCTGGTTGAAATGCACGATTTTCAGTGTGTAAACGCAAATTCAGATACTTTACAATAGGCATTCAAATCTTTGATTTTTAGTAGTAAACAGTGTTGAAATGCATGATTTTCAATGCGAAAACGCAAATCCAGAAAGATAGGCTTTCAAATCTTTGATTTTCAGTAGAAAACCGGGTTGCAATGCTTGATTATCTGTGTGTAACGCAAATCCAGAAACTTTACAATAGGATTTCAAATCTTTGATTTTCTGTTGAAAACAGTGTTGTAATGCACGATTTTCAGTAGAAAATGAAATCCAGATACTTTACAATAGGATTTCAAATTTTTGATTTTCTGATGAAATCCGGGTTGAAATGCACGATTTTCAGTGTGTAAACGCAAATCCAGATACTTTACAATAGGCATTCAAATCTTGGATTTTCTGTTGAAAACAGTGTTGAAATGCATGATTTTCAGTGTGTAAACGCAAATCCAGAAACATAGGCTTTCAAATCTTAGATTTTCAGTAGAAAACCGGGTTCGAAAGCTTGATTATCTGTGTGTAAACCCAAATCCAGAAACTTTACAATAGGATTTCAAATCTTTGATTTGCAGTAGAAAACAGTTTGTAAATGCACGATTTTCAATGGGAAAACAAAAATCCAGAAACTTTACAATAGGCATTCAAATCTTTGATTTTCAGTAGTAAACAGTGTTGAAATGCATGATTTTCAATGCGAAAACGCAAATACAGAAACATTACAATAGGCTTTAAAATCTTTGATTTTCAGTAGTAAACAGTGTTGAAATGCACGATTATCAGTGTGTAAACGCAAATCCAGAATAGGATTTTAAATCTTTGATTTTCTGATGAAAACCGGGTTGAAATGCACGATTTTCAGTGTAAACGCAAATCCAGATACTTTACAATAGGCATTCAAATCTTGGATTTTCTGTTGAAAACAGTGTTGAAATGCATGATTTTCAGTGTGTAAACGCAAATCCAGAAACATAGGCTTTCAAATCTTAGATTTTCAGTAGAAAACCGGGTTGCAATGCTTGATTATCTGTGTGTAATGCAAATCCAGAATCTTTACAATAGGATTTCAAATCTTTGATTTTCTGTTGAAAACAGTGTTGTAATGCACAAATAGTAGTAAACAGTGTTGAAATGCATGATTTTCAATGCGAAAACGCAAATACAGAAACATTACAATAGGCTTATCGAAAACCAACTTGATTATGCCTGGATTTTTGTTTTCAATGGGAAAACAAAAATCCAGAAACTTTACAATAGGCATTCAAATCTTTGATTTTCAGTAGAAAATGAAATCCAGATACTTTACAATAGGATTTCAAATTTTTGATTTTCTGATGAAATCCGGGTTGAAATGCACGATTTTCAGTGTGTAAACGCAAATCCAGATACTTTACAATAGGCATTCAAATCTTGGATTTTCTGTTGAAAACAGTGTTGAAATGCATGATTTTCAGTGTGTAAACGCAAATCCAGAAACATAGGCTTTCAAATCTTAGATTTTCAGTAGAAAACCGGGTTGGAAAGCTTGATTATCTGTGTGTAAACCCAAATCCAGAAACTTTACAATAGGATTTCAAATCTTTGATTTGCAGTAGAAAACAGTTTGTAAATGCACGATTTTCAATGGGAAAACAAAAATCCAGAAACTTTACAATAGGCATTCAAATCTTTGATTTTCAGTAGTAAACAGTGTTGAAAGGCATGATTTTCAATGCGAAAACGCAAATGCAGAAACATAGGCTTTCAAATCTTTGATTTTCAGTAGAAAACCGGGTTGCAATGCTTGATTATCTGTGTGTAACGCAAATCCAGAAACTTTACAATAGGATTTCAAATCTTTGATTTGCAGTAGAAAACAGTTTGTAAATGCACGATTTTCAATGCGAAAACAAAAATCCAGAAACTTTACCGCAGGCTTTCAAATCTTGGATTTTCAGTAGTAAACAGTGTTGAAATGCATGATTTTCAATGCGAAAACGCAAATACAGAAACATTACAATAGGCTTTAAAATCTTTGATTTTCAGTAGTAAACAGTGTTGAAATGCACGATTATCAGTGTGTAAACGCAAATCCAGAATAGGATTTTAAATCTTTGATTTTCTGATGAAAACCGGGTTGAAATGCACGATTTTCAGTGTGTAAACGCAAATCCAGATACTTTACAATAGGCATTCAAATCTTGGATTTTCTGTTGAAAACCGGGGGGGAATGCTTGATTATCTGTGTGTAAACCCAAATCCAGAAACTTTACAATAGGATTTCAAATCTTTGATTTGCAGTAGAAAACAGTTTGTAAATGCACGATTTTCAATGGGAAAACAAAAATCCAGAAACTTTACAATAGGCATTCAAATCTTTGATTTTCAGTAGTAAACAGTGTTGAAATGCATGATTTTCAGTGTGTAAACGCAAATCCAGAACCATAGGCTTTCAAATCTTTGATTTTCAGTAGAAAACCGGGTTGCAATGCTTGATTATCTGTGTGTAACGCAAATCCAGAAACTTTACAATAGGATTTCAAATCTTTGATTTGCAGTAGAAAACAGTTTGTAAATGCACGATTTTCAATGCGATAACCAAATCCAGAAACTTTACCGCAGGCTTTCAAATCTTTGATTTTCTGATGAAAACCGGGTTGAAATGCACGATTTTCAGTGTGTAAACGCAAATCCAGAAACTTTACAATAGGATTTCAAATCTTTGATTTGCAGTAGAAAACAGTTTGTAAATGCACGATTTTCAATGGGAAAACAAAAATCCAGAAACTTTACGGCAGGCTTTCAAATCTTTGATTTTCAGTAGTAAACAGTGTTGAAATGCATGATTTTCAATGCGAAAACGCAAATACAGAAACATTACAATAGGCTTTAAAATCTTTGATTTTCAGTAGTAAACAGTGTTGAAATGCACGATTATCAGTGTGTAAACGCAAATCCAGAATAGGATTTTAAATCTTTGATTTTCTGATGAAAACCGGGTTGAAATGCACGATTTTCAGTGTAAACGCAAATCCAGATACTTTACAATAGGCATTCAAATCTTGGATTTTCTGTTGAAAACAGTGTTGAAATGCATGATTTTCAGTGTGTAAACGCAAATCCAGAACCATAGGCTTTCAAATCTTTGATTTTCAGTAGAAAACCGGGGGGGAATGCTTGATTATCTGTGTGTAAACCCAAATCCAGAAACTTTACAATAGGATTTCAAATCTTTGATTTGCAGTAGAAAACAGTTTGTAAATGCACGATTTTCAATGGGAAAACAAAAATCCAGAAACTTCACAATAGGCATTCAAATCTTTGATTTTCAGTAGTAAACAGTGTTGAAATGCATGATTTTCAATGCGAAAACGCAAATCCAGAAACATAGGCTTTCAAATCTTTGATTTTCAGTAGAAAACCGGGTTGCAATGCTTGATTATCTGTGTGTAATGCAAATCCAGAAACTTTACAATAGGATTTCAAATCTTTGATTTGCAGTAGAAAACAGTTTGTAAATGCACGATTTTCAATGCGAAAACAAAAATCCAGAAACTTTACCGCAGGCTTTCAAATCTTTGATTTTCAGTAGTAAACAGTGTTGAAATGCATGATTTTCAATGCGAAAACGCAAATACAGAAACATTACAATAGGCTTTAAAATCTTTGATTTTCAGTAGTAAACAGTGTTGAAATGCACGATTATCAGTGTGTAAACGCAAATCCAGAATAGGATTTTAAATCTTTGATTTTCTGATGAAAACCTGGTTGAAATGCACGATTTTCAGTGTGTAAACGCAAATTCAGATACTTTACAATAGGCATTCAAATCTTTGATTTTTAGTAGTAAACAGTGTTGAAATGCATGATTTTCAATGCGAAAACGCAAATCCAGAAAGATAGGCTTTCAAATCTTTGATTTTCAGTAGAAAACCGGGTTGCAATGCTTGATTATCTGTGTGTAACGCAAATCCAGAAACTTTACAATAGGATTTCAAATCTTTGATTTTCTGTTGAAAACAGTGTTGTAATGCACGATTTTCAGTAGAAAATGAAATCCAGATACTTTACAATAGGATTTCAAATTTTTGATTTTCTGATGAAATCCGGGTTGAAATGCACGATTTTCAGTGTGTAAACGCAAATCCAGATACTTTACAATAGGCATTCAAATCTTGGATTTTCTGTTGAAAACAGTGTTGAAATGCATGATTTTCAGTGTGTAAACGCAAATCCAGAAACATAGGCTTTCAAATCTTAGATTTTCAGTAGAAAACCGGGTTCGAAAGCTTGATTATCTGTGTGTAAACCCAAATCCAGAAACTTTACAATAGGATTTCAAATCTTTGATTTGCAGTAGAAAACAGTTTGTAAATGCACGATTTTCAATGGGAAAACAAAAATCCAGAAACTTTACAATAGGCATTCAAATCTTTGATTTTCAGTAGTAAACAGTGTTGAAATGCATGATTTTCAATGCGAAAACGCAAATACAGAAACATTACAATAGGCTTTAAAATCTTTGATTTTCAGTAGTAAACAGTGTTGAAATGCACGATTATCAGTGTGTAAACGCAAATCCAGAATAGGATTTTAAATCTTTGATTTTCTGATGAAAACCGGGTTGAAATGCACGATTTTCAGTGTAAACGCAAATCCAGATACTTTACAATAGGCATTCAAATCTTGGATTTTCTGTTGAAAACAGTGTTGAAATGCATGATTTTCAGTGTGTAAACGCAAATCCAGAACCATAGGCTTTCAAATCTTTGATTTTCAGTAGAAAACCGGGTTGCAATGCTTGATTATCTGTGTGTAATGCAAATCCAGAATCTTTACAATAGGATTTCAAATCTTTGATTTGCAGTAGAAAACAGTTTGTAAATGCACGATTTTCAATGGGAAAACAAAAATCCAGAAACTTCACAATAGGCATTCAAATCTTTGATTTTCAGTAGTAAACAGTGTTGAAATGCATGATTTTCAATGCGAAAACGCAAATCCAGAAACATAGGCTTTCAAATCTTTGATTTTCAGTAGAAAACCGGGTTGCAATGCTTGATTATCTGTGTGTAATGCAAATCCAGAAACTTTACAATAGGATTTCAAATCTTTGATTTGCAGTAGAAAACAGTTTGTAAATGCACGATTTTCAATGCGAAAACAAAAATCCAGAAACTTTACCGCAGGCTTTCAAATCTTTGATTTTCAGTAGTAAACAGTGTTGAAATGCATGATTTTCAATGCGAAAACGCAAATACAGAAACATTACAATAGGCTTTAAAATCTTTGATTTTCAGTAGTAAACAGTGTTGAAATGCACGATTATCAGTGTGTAAACGCAAATCCAGAATAGGATTTTAAATCTTTGATTTTCTGATGAAAACCTGGTGTAAATGCACGATTTTCAGTGTGTAAACGCAAATTCAGATACTTTACAATAGGCATTCAAATCTTTGATTTTTAGTAGTAAACAGTGTTGAAATGCATGATTTTCAATGCGAAAACGCAAATCCAGAAAGATAGGCTTTCAAATCTTTGATTTTCAGTAGAAAACCGGGTTGCAATGCTTGATTATCTGTGTGTAACGCAAATCCAGAAACTTTACAATAGGATTTCAAATCTTTGATTTTCTGTTGAAAACAGTGTTGTAATGCACGATTTTCAGTAGAAAATGAAATCCAGATACTTTACAATAGGATTTCAAATTTTTGATTTTCTGATGAAATCCGGGTTGAAATGCACGATTTTCAGTGTGTAAACGCAAATCCAGATACTTTACAATAGGCATTCAAATCTTGGATTTTCTGTTGAAAACAGTGTTGAAATGCATGATTTTCAGTGTGTAAACGCAAATCCAGAAACATAGGCTTTCAAATCTTAGATTTTCAGTAGAAAACCGGGTTCGAAAGCTTGATTATCTGTGTGTAAACCCAAATCCAGAAACTTTACAATAGGATTTCAAATCTTTGATTTGCAGTAGAAAACAGTTTGTAAATGCACGATTTTCAATGGGAAAACAAAAATCCAGAAACTTTACAATAGGCATTCAAATCTTTGATTTTCAGTAGTAAACAGTGTTGAAATGCATGATTTTCAATGCGAAAACGCAAATACAGAAACATTACAATAGGCTTTAAAATCTTTGATTTTCAGTAGTAAACAGTGTTGAAATGCACGATTATCAGTGTGTAAACGCAAATCCAGAATAGGATTTTAAATCTTTGATTTTCTGATGAAAACCGGGTTGAAATGCACGATTTTCAGTGTAAACGCAAATCCAGATACTTTACAATAGGCATTCAAATCTTGGATTTTCTGTTGAAAACAGTGTTGAAATGCATGATTTTCAGTGTGTAAACGCAAATCCAGAAACATAGGCTTTCAAATCTTAGATTTTCAGTAGAAAACCGGGTTGCAATGCTTGATTATCTGTGTGTAATGCAAATCCAGAATCTTTACAATAGGATTTCAAATCTTTGATTTGCAGTAGAAAACAGTTTGTAAATGCACGATTTTCAATGGGAAAACAAAAATCCAGAAACTTTACAATAGGCATTCAAATCTTTGATTTTCAGTAGTAAACAGTGTTGAAATGCATGATTTTCAATGCGAAAACGCAAATGCAGAAACATAGGCTTTCAAATCTTTGATTTTCAGTAGAAAACCGGGTTGCAATGCTTGATTATCTGTGTGTAACGCAAATCCAGAAACTTTACAATAGGATTTCAAATCTTTGATTTGCAGTAGAAAACAGTTTGTAAATGCACGATTTTCAATGCGAAAACAAAAATCCAGAAACTTTACCGCAGGCTTTCAAATCTTTGATTTTCAGTAGTAAACAGTGTTGAAATGCATGATTTTCAATGCGAAAACGCAAATACAGAAACATTACAATAGGCTTTAAAATCTTTGATTTTCAGTAGTAAACAGTGTTGAAATGCACGATTATCAGTGTGTAAACGCAAATCCAGAATAGGATTTTAAATCTTTGATTTTCTGATGAAAACCGGGTTGAAATGCACGATTTTCAGTGTAAACGCAAATCCAGATACTTTACAATAGGCATTCAAATCTTGGATTTTCTGTTGAAAACAGTGTTGAAATGCATGATTTTCAGTGTGTAAACGCAAATCCAGAAACATAGGCTTTCAAATCTTAGATTTTCAGTAGAAAACCGGGTTGCAATGCTTGATTATCTGTGTGTAATGCAAATCCAGAATCTTTACAATAGGATTTCAAATCTTTGATTTTCTGTTGAAAACAGTGTTGTAATGCACAAATAGTAGTAAACAGTGTTGAAATGCATGATTTTCAATGCGAAAACGCAAATACAGAAACATTACAATAGGCTTATCGAAAACCAACTTGATTATGCCTGGATTTTTGTTTTCAATGGGAAAACAAAAATCCAGAAACTTTACAATAGGCATTCAAATCTTTGATTTTCAGTAGAAAATGAAATCCAGATACTTTACAATAGGATTTCAAATTTTTGATTTTCTGATGAAATCCGGGTTGAAATGCACGATTTTCAGTGTGTAAACGCAAATCCAGATACTTTACAATAGGCATTCAAATCTTGGATTTTCTGTTGAAAACAGTGTTGAAATGCATGATTTTCAGTGTGTAAACGCAAATCCAGAAACATAGGCTTTCAAATCTTAGATTTTCAGTAGAAAACCGGGTTGGAAAGCTTGATTATCTGTGTGTAAACCCAAATCCAGAAACTTTACAATAGGATTTCAAATCTTTGATTTGCAGTAGAAAACAGTTTGTAAATGCACGATTTTCAATGGGAAAACAAAAATCCAGAAACTTTACAATAGGCATTCAAATCTTTGATTTTCAGTAGTAAACAGTGTTGAAATGCATGATTTTCAATGCGAAAACGCAAATACAGAAACATTACAATAGGCTTTAAAATCTTTGATTTTCAGTAGTAAACAGTGTTGAAATGCACGATTATCAGTGTGTAAACGCAAATCCAGAATAGGATTTTAAATCTTTGATTTTCTGATGAAAACCTGGTTGAAATGCACGATTTTCAGTGTGTAAACGCAAATTCAGATACTTTACAATAGGCATTCAAATCTTGGATTTTCAGTAGTAAACAGTGTTGAAATGCATGATTTTCAATGCGAAAACGCAAATGCAGAAACATAGGCTTTCAAATCTTTGATTTTCAGTAGAAAACCGGGTTGCAATGCTTGATTATCTGTGTGTAACGCAAATCCAGAAACTTTACAATAGGATTTCAAATCTTTGATTTGCAGTAGAAAACAGTTTGTAAATGCACGATTTTCAATGCGAAAACAAAAATCCAGAAACTTTACCGCAGGCTTTCAAATCTTTGATTTTCAGTAGTAAACAGTGTTGAAATGCATGATTTTCAATGCGAAAACGCAAATACAGAAACATTACAATAGGCTTTAAAATCTTTGATTTTCAGTAGTAAACAGTGTTGAAATGCACGATTATCAGTGTGTAAACGCAAATCCAGAATAGGATTTAAAATCTTTGATTTTCTGATGAAAACCGGGTTGAAATGCACGATTTTCAGTGTGTAAACGCAAATCCAGATACTTTACAATAGGCATTCAAATCTTGGATTTTCTGTTGAAAACAGTGTTGAAATGCATGATTTTCAGTGTGTAAACGCAAATCCAGAACCATAGGCTTTCAAATCTTTGATTTTCAGTAGAAAACCGGGGGGGAATGCTTGATTATCTGTGTGTAAACCCAAATCCAGAAACTTTACAATAGGATTTCAAATCTTTGATTTGCAGTAGTAAACAGTATTGAAATGCATGATTTTCAATGCGAAAACGCAAATACAGAAACATTACAATAGGCTTTAAAATCTTTGATTTTCAGTAGTAAACAGTGTTGAAATGCACGATTATCAGTGTGTAAACGCAAATCCAGAATAGGATTTCAAATCTTTGATTTGCAGTAGAAAACAGTTTGTAAATGCACGATTTTCAATGCGAAAACAAAAATCCAGAAACTTCACAATAGGCATTCAAATCTTTGATTTTCAGTAGTAAACAGTGTTGAAATGCATGATTTTCAATGCGAAAACGCAAATCCAGAAACATAGGCTTTCAAATCTTTGATTTTCAGTAGAAAACCGGGTTGCAATGCTTGATTATCTGTGTGTAATGCAAATCCAGAAACTTTACAATAGGATTTCAAATCTTTGATTTGCAGTAGAAAACAGTTTGTAAATGCACGATTTTCAATGCGAAAACAAAAATACAGAAACTTTACCGCAGGCTTTCAAATCTTTGATTTTCAGTAGTAAACAGTGTTGAAATGCATGATTTTCAATGCGAAAACGCAAATACAGAAACATTACAATAGGCTTTAAAATCTTTGATTTTCAGTAGTAAACAGTGTTGAAATGCACGATTATCAGTGTGTAAACGCAAATCCAGAATAGGATTTTAAATCTTTGATTTTCTGATGAAAACCTGGTTGAAATGCACGATTTTCAGTGTGTAAACGCAAATTCAGATACTTTACAATAGGCATTCAAATCTTTGATTTTTAGTAGTAAACAGTGTTGAAATGCATGATTTTCAATGCGAAAACGCAAATCCAGAAAGATAGGCTTTCAAATCTTTGATTTTCAGTAGAAAACCGGGTTGCAATGCTTGATTATCTGTGTGTAACGCAAATCCAGAAACTTTACAATAGGATTTCAAATCTTTGATTTTCTGTTGAAAACAGTGTTGTAATGCACGATTTTCAGTAGAAAATGAAATCCAGATACTTTACAATAGGATTTCAAATTTTTGATTTTCTGATGAAATCCGGGTTGAAATGCACGATTTTCAGTGTGTAAACGCAAATCCAGATACTTTACAATAGGCATTCAAATCTTGGATTTTCTGTTGAAAACAGTGTTGAAATGCATGATTTTCAGTGTGTAAACGCAAATCCAGAAACATAGGCTTTCAAATCTTAGATTTTCAGTAGAAAACCGGGTTGGAAAGCTTGATTATCTGTGTGTAAACCCAAATCCAGAAACTTTACAATAGGATTTCAAATCTTTGATTTGCAGTAGAAAACAGTTTGTAAATGCACGATTTTCAATGGGAAAACAAAAATCCAGAAACTTTACAATAGGCATTCAAATCTTTGATTTTCAGTAGTAAACAGTGTTGAAATGCATGATTTTCAATGCGAAAACGCAAATACAGAAACATTACAATAGGCTTTAAAATCTTTGATTTTCAGTAGTAAACAGTGTTGAAATGCACGATTATCAGTGTGTAAACGCAAATCCAGAATAGGATTTTAAATCTTTGATTTTCTGATGAAAACCTGGTTGAAATGCACGATTTTCAGTGTGTAAACGCAAATTCAGATACTTTACAATAGGCATTCAAATCTTGGATTTTCAGTAGTAAACAGTGTTGAAATGCATGATTTTCAATGCGAAAACGCAAATGCAGAAACATAGGCTTTCAAATCTTTGATTTTCAGTAGAAAACCGGGGGGGAATGCTTGATTATCTGTGTGTAACGCAAATCCAGAAACTTTACAATAGGATTTCAAATCTTTGATTTGCAGTAGAAAACAGTTTGTAAATGCACGATTTTCAATGCGAAAACAAAAATCCAGAAACTTTACCGCAGGCTTTCAAATCTTTGATTTTCAGTAGTAAACAGTGTTGAAATGCATGATTTTCAATGCGAAAACGCAAATACAGAAACATTACAATAGGCTTTAAAATCTTTGATTTTCAGTAGTAAACAGTGTTGAAATGCACGATTATCAGTGTGTAAACGCAAATCCAGAATAGGATTTTAAATCTTTGATTTTCTGATGAAAACCGGGTTGAAATGCACGATTTTCAGTGTGTAAACGCAAATCCAGATACTTTACAATAGGCATTCAAATCTTGGATTTTCTGTTGAAAACAGTGTTGAAATGCATGATTTTCAGTGTGTAAACGCAAATCCAGAACCATAGGCTTTCAAATCTTTGATTTTCAGTAGAAAACCGGGGGGGAATGCTTGATTATCTGTGTGTAAACCCAAATCCAGAAACTTTACAATAGGATTTCAAATCTTTGATTTGCAGTAGAAAACAGTTTGTAAATGCACGATTTTCAATGGGAAAACAAAAATCCAGAAACTTTACAATAGGCATTCAAATCTTTGATTTTCAGTAGTAAACAGTGTTGAAATGCATGATTTTCAGTGTGTAAACGCAAATCCAGAACCATAGGCTTTCAAATCTTTGATTTTCAGTAGAAAACCGGGTTGCAATGCTTGATTATCTGTGTGTAACGCAAATCCAGAAACTTTACAATAGGATTTCAAATCTTTGATTTGCAGTAGAAAACAGTTTGTAAATGCACGATTTTCAATGCGAAAACCAAATCCAGAAACTTTACCGCAGGCTTTCAAATCTTTGATTTTCTGATGAAAACCGGGTTGAAATGCACGATTTTCAGTGTGTAAACGCAAATCCAGAAACTTTACAATAGGATTTCAAATCTTTGATTTGCAGTAGAAAACAGTTTGTAAATGCACGATTTTCAATGGGAAAACAAAAATACAGAAACTTTACCGCAGGCTTTCAAATCTTTGATTTTCAGTAGTAAACAGTGTTGAAATGCATGATTTTCAATGCGAAAACGCAAATACAGAAACATTACAATAGGCTTTAAAATCTTTGATTTTCAGTAGTAAACAGTGTTGAAATGCACGATTATCAGTGTGTAAACGCAAATCCAGAATAGGATTTTAAATCTTTGATTTTCTGATGAAAACCGGGTTGAAATGCACGATTTTCAGTGTGTAAACGCAAATCCAGATACTTTACAATAGGCATTCAAATCTTGGATTTTCTGTTGAAAACAGTGTTGAAATGCATGATTTTCAGTGTGTAAACGCAAATCCAGAAACATAGGCTTTCAAATCTTAGATTTTCAGTAGAAAACCGGGTTGCAATGCTTGATTATCTGTGTGTAATGCAAATCCAGAATCTTTACAATAGGATTTCAAATCTTTGATTTGCAGTAGAAAACAGTTTGTAAATGCACGATTTTCAATGGGAAAACAAAAATCCAGAAACTTTACCGCAGGCTTTCAAATCTTGGATTTTCTGTTGAAAACAGTGTTGAAATGCATGATTTTCAGTGTGTAAACGCAAATCCAGAAACATAGGCTTTCAAATCTTAGATTTTCAGTAGAAAACCGGGTTGGAAAGCTTGATTATCTGTGTGTAAACCCAAATCCAGAAACTTTACAATAGGATTTCAAATCTTTGATTTGCAGTAGAAAACAGTTTGTAAATGCACGATTTTCAATGGGAAAACAAAAATCCAGAAACTTTACAATAGGCATTCAAATCTTTGATTTTCAGTAGTAAACAGTGTTGAAATGCATGATTTTCAATGCGAAAACGCAAATACAGAAACATTACAATAGGCTTTAAAATCTTTGATTTTCAGTAGTAAACAGTGTTGAAATGCACGATTATCAGTGTGTAAACGCAAATCCAGAATAGGATTTTAAATCTTTGATTTTCTGATGAAAACCGGGTTGAAATGCACGATTTTCAGTGTAAACGCAAATCCAGATACTTTACAATAGGCATTCAAATCTTGGATTTTCTGTTGAAAACAGTGTTGAAATGCATGATTTTCAGTGTGTAAACGCAAATCCAGAACCATAGGCTTTCAAATATTTGATTTTCAGTAGAAAACCGGGGGGGAATGCTTGATTATCTGTGTGTAAACCCAAATCCAGAAACTTTACAATAGGATTTCAAATCTTTGATTTGCAGTAGAAAACAGTTTGTAAATGCACGATTTTCAATCGGAAAACAAAAATCCAGAAACTTCACAATAGGCATTCAAATCTTTGATTTTCAGTAGTAAACAGTGTTGAAATGCATGATTTTCAATGCGAAAACGCAAATCCAGAAACATAGGCTTTCAAATCTTTGATTTTCAGTAGAAAACCGGGTTGCAATGCTTGATTATCTGTGTGTAATGCAAATCCAGAAACTTTACAATAGGATTTCAAATCTTTGATTTGCAGTAGAAAACAGTTTGTAAATGCACGATTTTCAATGCGAAAACAAAAATCCAGAAACTTTACCGCAGGCTTTCAAATCTTTGATTTTCAGTAGTAAACAGTGTTGAAATGCATGATTTTCAATGCGAAAACGCAAATACAGAAACATTACAATAGGCTTTAAAATCTTTGATTTTCAGTAGTAAACAGTGTTGAAATGCACGATTATCAGTGTGTAAACGCAAATCCAGAATAGGATTTTAAATCTTTGATTTTCTGATGAAAACCTGGTGTAAATGCACGATTTTCAGTGTGTAAACGCAAATTCAGATACTTTACAATAGGCATTCAAATCTTTGATTTTTAGTAGTAAACAGTGTTGAAATGCATGATTTTCAATGCGAAAACGCAAATCCAGAAAGATAGGCTTTCAAATCTTTGATTTTCAGTAGAAAACCGGGTTGCAATGCTTGATTATCTGTGTGTAACGCAAATCCAGAAACTTTACAATAGGATTTCAAATCTTTGATTTTCTGTTGAAAACAGTGTTGTAATGCACGATTTTCAGTAGAAAATGAAATCCAGATACTTTACAATAGGATTTCAAATTTTTGATTTTCTGATGAAATCCGGGTTGAAATGCACGATTTTCAGTGTGTAAACGCAAATCCAGATACTTTACAATAGGCATTCAAATCTTGGATTTTCTGTTGAAAACAGTGTTGAAATGCATGATTTTCAGTGTGTAAACGCAAATCCAGAAACATAGGCTTTCAAATCTTAGATTTTCAGTAGAAAACCGGGTTGCAATGCTTGATTATCTGTGTGTAATGCAAATCCAGAATCTTTACAATAGGATTTCAAATCTTTGATTTGCAGTAGAAAACAGTTTGTAAATGCACGATTTTCAATGGGAAAACAAAAATCCAGAAACTTTACCGCAGGCTTTCAAATCTTGGATTTTCTGTTGAAAACAGTGTTGAAATGCATGATTTTCAGTGTGTAAACGCAAATCCAGAAACATAGGCTTTCAAATCTTAGATTTTCAGTAGAAAACCGGGTTGGAAAGCTTGATTATCTGTGTGTAAACCCAAATCCAGAAACTTTACAATAGGATTTCAAATCTTTGATTTGCAGTAGAAAACAGTTTGTAAATGCACGATTTTCAATGGGAAAACAAAAATCCAGAAACTTTACAATAGGCATTCAAATCTTTGATTTTCAGTAGTAAACAGTGTTGAAATGCATGATTTTCAATGCGAAAACGCAAATACAGAAACATTACAATAGGCTTTAAAATCTTTGATTTTCAGTAGTAAACAGTGTTGAAATGCACGATTATCAGTGTGTAAACGCAAATCCAGAATAGGATTTTAAATCTTTGATTTTCTGATGAAAACCGGGTTGAAATGCACGATTTTCAGTGTAAACGCAAATCCAGATACTTTACAATAGGCATTCAAATCTTGGATTTTCTGTTGAAAACAGTGTTGAAATGCATGATTTTCAGTGTGTAAACGCAAATCCAGAACCATAGGCTTTCAAATATTTGATTTTCAGTAGAAAACCGGGGGGGAATGCTTGATTATCTGTGTGTAAACCCAAATCCAGAAACTTTACAATAGGATTTCAAATCTTTGATTTGCAGTAGAAAACAGTTTGTAAATGCACGATTTTCAATCGGAAAACAAAAATCCAGAAACTTCACAATAGGCATTCAAATCTTTGATTTTCAGTAGTAAACAGTGTTGAAATGCATGATTTTCAATGCGAAAACGCAAATCCAGAAACATAGGCTTTCAAATCTTTGATTTTCAGTAGAAAACCGGGTTGCAATGCTTGATTATCTGTGTGTAATGCAAATCCAGAAACTTTACAATAGGATTTCAAATCTTTGATTTGCAGTAGAAAACAGTTTGTAAATGCACGATTTTCAATGCGAAAACAAAAATCCAGAAACTTTACCGCAGGCTTTCAAATCTTTGATTTTCAGTAGTAAACAGTGTTGAAATGCATGATTTTCAATGCGAAAACGCAAATACAGAAACATTACAATAGGCTTTAAAATCTTTGATTTTCAGTAGTAAACAGTGTTGAAATGCACGATTATCAGTGTGTAAACGCAAATCCAGAATAGGATTTTAAATCTTTGATTTTCTGATGAAAACCTGGTTGAAATGCACGATTTTCAGTGTGTAAACGCAAATTCAGATACTTTACAATAGGCATTCAAATCTTTGATTTTTAGTAGTAAACAGTGTTGAAATGCATGATTTTCAATGCGAAAACGCAAATCCAGAAAGATAGGCTTTCAAATCTTTGATTTTCAGTAGAAAACCGGGTTGCAATGCTTGATTATCTGTGTGTAACGCAAATCCAGAAACTTTACAATAGGATTTCAAATCTTTGATTTTCTGTTGAAAACAGTGTTGTAATGCACGATTTTCAGTAGAAAATGAAATCCAGATACTTTACAATAGGATTTCAAATTTTTGATTTTCTGATGAAATCCGGGTTGAAATGCACGATTTTCAGTGTGTAAACGCAAATCCAGATACTTTACAATAGGCATTCAAATCTTGGATTTTCTGTTGAAAACAGTGTTGAAATGCATGATTTTCAGTGTGTAAACGCAAATCCAGAAACATAGGCTTTCAAATCTTAGATTTTCAGTAGAAAACCGGGTTGGAAAGCTTGATTATCTGTGTGTAAACCCAAATCCAGAAACTTTACAATAGGAATTCAAATCTTTGATTTGCAGTAGAAAACAGTTTGTAAATGCACGATTTTCAATGGGAAAACAAAAATCCAGAAACTTTACAATAGGCATTCAAATCTTTGATTTTCAGTAGTAAACAGTGTTGAAATGCATGATTTTCAATGCGAAAACGCAAATACAGAAACATTACAATAGGCTTTAAAATCTTTGATTTTCAGTAGTAAACAGTGTTGAAATGCACGATTATCAGTGTGTAAACGCAAATCCAGAATAGGATTTTAAATCTTTGATTTTCTGATGAAAACCGGGTTGAAATGCACGATTTTCAGTGTAAACGCAAATCCAGATACTTTACAATAGGCATTCAAATCTTGGATTTTCTGTTGAAAACAGTGTTGAAATGCATGATTTTCAGTGTGTAAACGCAAATCCAGAACCATAGGCTTTCAAATCTTTGATTTTCAGTAGAAAACCGGGGGGGAATGCTTGATTATCTGTGTGTAAACCCAAATCCAGAAACTTTACAATAGGATTTCAAATCTTTGATTTGCAGTAGAAAACAGTTTGTAAATGCACGATTTTCAATCGGAAAACAAAAATCCAGAAACTTCACAATAGGCATTCAAATCTTTGATTTTCAGTAGTAAACAGTGTTGAAATGCATGATTTTCAATGCGAAAACGCAAATCCAGAAACATAGGCTTTCAAATCTTTGATTTTCAGTAGAAAACCGGGTTGCAATGCTTGATTATCTGTGTGTAATGCAAATCCAGAAACTTTACAATAGGATTTCAAATCTTTGATTTGCAGTAGAAAACAGTTTGTAAATGCACGATTTTCAATGCGAAAACAAAAATCCAGAAACTTTACCGCAGGCTTTCAAATCTTTGATTTTCAGTAGTAAACAGTGTTGAAATGCACGATTATCAGTGTGTAAACGCAAATCCAGAATAGGATTTTAAATCTTTGATTTTCTGATGAAAACCTGGTGTAAATGCACGATTTTCAGTGTGTAAACGCAAATTCAGATACTTTACAATAGGCATTCAAATCTTTGATTTTTAGTAGTAAACAGTGTTGAAATGCATGATTTTCAATGCGAAAACGCAAATCCAGAAAGATAGGCTTTCAAATCTTTGATTTTCAGTAGAAAACCGGGTTGCAATGCTTGATTATCTGTGTGTAACGCAAATCCAGAAACTTTACAATAGGATTTCAAATCTTTGATTTTCTGTTGAAAACAGTGTTGTAATGCACGATTTTCAGTAGAAAATGAAATCCAGATACTTTACAATAGGATTTCAAATTTTTGATTTTCTGATGAAATCCGGGTTGAAATGCACGATTTTCAGTGTGTAAACGCAAATCCAGATACTTTACAATAGGCATTCAAATCTTGGATTTTCTGTTGAAAACAGTGTTGAAATGCATGATTTTCAGTGTGTAAACGCAAATCCAGAAACATAGGCTTTCAAATCTTAGATTTTCAGTAGAAAACCGGGTTGGAAAGCTTGATTATCTGTGTGTAAACCCAAATCCAGAAACTTTACAATAGGATTTCAAATCTTTGATTTGCAGTAGAAAACAGTTTGTAATTGCACGATTTTCAATGGGAAAACAAAAATCCAGAAACTTTACAATAGGCATTCAAATCTTTGATTTTCAGTAGTAAACAGTGTTGAAATGCATGATTTTCAATGCGAAAACGCAAATACAGAAACATTACAATAGGCTTTAAAATCTTTGATTTTCAGTAGTAAACAGTGTTGAAATGCACGATTATCAGTGTGTAAACGCAAATCCAGAATAGGATTTTAAATCTTTGATTTTCTGATGAAAACCGGGTTGAAATGCACGATTTTCAGTGTGTAAACGCAAATTCAGATACTTTACAATAGGCATTCAAATCTTTGATTTTCAGTAGTAAACAGTGTTGAAATGCATGATTTTCAATGCGTAAACGCAAATCCAGAAACATAGGCTTTCAAATTTTTGATTTTCAGTAGAAAACCGGGTTGCAATGCTTGATTATCTGTGTGTAACGCAAATCCAGAAACTTTACAATAGGATTTCAAATCTTTGATTTGCAGTAGAAAACAGTTTGTAAATGCACGATTTTCAATGGGAAAACAAAAATCCAGAAACTTTACCGCAGGCTTTCAAATCTTTGATTTTCAGTAGTAAACAGTGTTGAAATGCATGATTTTCAATGCGAAAACGCAAATACAGAAACATTACAATAAGCTTTAAAATCTTTGATTTTCAGTAGTAAACAGTGTTGAAATGCACGATTATCAGTGTGTAAACGCAAATCCAGAATAGGATTTTAAATCTTTGATTTTCTGATGAAAACCGGGTTGAAATGCACGATTTTCAGTGTGTAAACGCAAATCCAGATACTTTACAATAGGCATTCAAATCTTGGATTTTCTGTTGAAAACAGTGTTGAAATGCATGATTTTCAGTGTGTAAACGCAAATCCAGAACCATAGGCTTTCAAATCTTTGATTTTCAGTAGTAAACAGTGTTGAAATGCATGTTTATCAGTGTGTAAACGCAAATCCAGATACTTTACCATAGGATTTCAAATCTTTGATTTGCAGTAGAAAACAGTTTGTAAATGCACGATTTTCAATGGGAAAACAAAAATCCAGAAACTTTACCGCAGGCTTTCAAATCTTTGATTTTCAGTCGTAAACAGTGTTGAAATGCATGATTTTCAATGCGAAAACGCAAATACAGAAACATTACAATAGGCTTTAAAATCTTTGATTTTCAGTAGTAAACAGTGTTGAAATGCACGATTATCAGTGTGTAAACGCAAATCCAGAATAGGATTTTAAATCTTTGATTTTCTGATGAAAACCGGGTTGAAATGCACGATTTTCAGTGTGTAAACGCAAATCCAGATACTAAAGTATCTGGATTTGCGTTTACACACTGAAAATCGTGCATTTCAACCCGGTTTTCAATAGGCATTCAAATCTTGGATTTTCTGTTGAAAACAGTGTTGAAATGCATGATTTTCAGTGTGTAAACGCAAATCCAGAACCATAGGCTTTCAAATCTTTGATTTTCAGTAGAAAACCGGGGGGGAATGCTTGATTATCTGTGTGTAAACCCAAATCCAGAAACTTTACAATAGGATTTCAAATCTTTGATTTGCAGTAGAAAACAGTTTGTAAATGCACGATTTTCAATGGGAAAACAAAAATCCAGAAACTTTACAATAGGCATTCAAATCTTTGATTTTCAGTAGTAAACAGTGTTGAAATGCATGATTTTCAATGCGAAAACGCAAATCCAGAAACATAGGCTTTCAAAACTTTGATTTTCAGTAGAAAACCGGGTTGCAATGCTTGATTATCTGTGTGTAACGCAAATCCAGAAACTTTACAATAGGATTTCAAATCTTTGATTTGCAGTAGAAAACAGTTTGTAAATGCACGATTTTCAATGCGAAAACCAAATCCAGAAACTTTACCGCAGGCTTTCAAATCTTTGATTTTCTGATGAAAACCGGGTTGAAATGCACGATTTTCAGTGTGTAAACGCAAATCCAGAAACTTTACAATAGGATTTCAAATCTTTGATTTGCAGTAGAAAACAGTTTGTAAATGCACGATTTTCAATGGGAAAACAAAAATCCAGAAACTTTACCGCAGGCTTTCAAATCTTTGATTTTCAGTAGTAAACAGTGTTGAAATGCATGATTTTCAATGCGAAAACGCAAATACAGAAACATTACAATAGGCTTTAAAATCTTTGATTTTCAGTAGTAAACAGTGTTGAAATGCACGATTATCAGTGTGTAAACGCAAATCCAGAATAGGATTTTAAATCTTTGATTTTCTGATGAAAACCGGGTGTAAATGCACGATTTTCAGTGTGTAAACGCAAATCCAGATACTTTACAATAGGCATTCAAATCTTGGATTTTCTGTTGAAAACAGTGTTGAAATGCATGATTTTCAGTGTGTAAACGCAAATCCAGAACCATAGGCTTTCAAATCTTTGATTTTCAGTAGAAAACCGGGGGGGAATGCTTGATTATCTGTGTGTAACCCCAAATCCAGAAACTTTACAATAGGATTCCAAATCTTTGATTTGCAGTAGAAAACAGTTTGTAAATGCACGATTTTCAATGGGAAAACAAAAATCCAGAAACTTTACAATAGGCATTCAAATCTTTGATTTTCAGTAGTAAACAGTGTTGAAATGCATGATTTTCAATGCGAAAACGCAAATCCAGAAACATAGGCTTTCAATTCTTTTATTTTCAGTAGAAAACCGGGTTGCAATGCTTGATTATCTGTGTGTAACGCAAATCCAGAAACTTTACAATAGGATTTCAAATCTTTGATTTGCAGTAGAAAACAGTTTGTAAATGCACGATTTTCAATGCGAAAACCAAATTCAGAAACTTTACCGCAGGCTTTCAAATCTTTGATTTTCTGATGAAAACCGGGTTGAAATGCACGATTTTCAGTGTGTAAACGCAAATTCAGATACTTTACAATAGGCATTCAAATCTTGGATTTTCTGTTGAAAACAGTGTTGAAATGCATGATTTTCAGTGTGTAAACGCAAATCCAGAAACATAGGCTTTCAAATCTTAGATTTTCAGTAGAAAACCGGGTTGGAAAGCTTGATTATCTGTGTGTAAACCCAAATCCAGAAACTTTACAATAGGATTTCAAATCTTTGATTTGCAGTAGAAAACAGTTTGTAAATGCACGATTTTCAATGGGAAAACAAAAATCCAGAAACTTTACAATAGGCATTCAAATCTTTGATTTTCAGTAGTAAACAGTGTTGAAATGCATGATTTTCAATGCGTAAACGCAAATCCAGAAACATAGGCTTTCAAATTTTTGATTTTCAGTAGAAAACCGGGTTGCAATGCTTGATTATCTGTGTGTAACGCAAATCCAGAAACTTTACAATAGGATTTCAAATCTTTGATTTGCAGTAGAAAACAGTTTGTAAATGCACGATTTTCAATGCGAAAACAAAAATCCAGAAACTTTACCGCAGGCTTTCAAATCTTTGATTTTCAGTAGTAAACAGTGTTGAAATGCATGATTTTCAATGCGAAAACGCAAATACAGAAACATTACAATAGGCTTTAAAATCTTTGATTTTCAGTAGTAAACAGTGTTGAAATGCACGATTATCAGTGTGTAAACGCAAATCCAGAATAGGATTTTAAATCTTTGATTTTCTGATGAAAACCGGGTTGAAATGCACGATTTTCAGTGTGTAAACGCAAATCCAGATACTTTACAATAGGCATTCAAATCTTGGATTTTCTGTTGAAAACAGTGTTGAAATGCATGATTTTCAGTGTGTAAACGCAAATCCAGAACCATAGGCTTTCAAATCTTTGATTTTCAGTAGAAAACCGGGGGGAATGCTTGATTATCTGTGTGTAAACCCAAATCCAGAAACTTTACAATAGGATTTCAAATCTTTGATTTGCAGTAGAAAACAGTTTGTAAATGCACGATTTTCAATGGGAAAACAAAAATCCAGAAACTTTACAATAGGCATTCAAATCTTTGATTTTCAGTAGTAAACAGTGTTGAAATGCATGATTTTCAATGCGAAAACGCAAATCCAGAAACATATGCTTTCAAAACTTTGATTTTCAGTAGAAAACCGGGTTGCAATGCTTGATTATCTGTGTGTAACGCAAATCCAGAAACTTTACAATAGGATTTCAAATCTTTGATTTGCAGTAGAAAACAGTTTGTAAATGCACGATTTTCAATGCGAAAACCAAATCCAGAAACTTTACCGCAGGCTTTCAAATCTTTGATTTTCTGATGAAAACCGGGTTGAAATGCACGATTTTCAGTGTGTAAACGCAAATCCAGAAACTTTACAATAGGATTTCAAATCTTTGATTTGCAGTAGAAAACAGTTTGTAAATGCACGATTTTCAATGGGAAAACAAAAATCCAGAAACTTTACCGCAGGCTTTCAAATCTTTGATTTTCAGTAGTAAACAGTGTTGAAATGCATGATTTTCAATGCGAAAACGCAAATACAGAAACATTACAATAGGCTTTAAAATCTTTGATTTTCAGTAGTAAACAGTGTTGAAATGCACGATTATCAGTGTGTAAACGCAAATCCAGAATAGGATTTTAAATCTTTGATTTTCTGATGAAAACCGGGTTGAAATGCACGATTTTCAGTGTGTAAACGCAAATCCAGATACTTTACAATAGGCATTCAAATCTTGGATTTTCTGTTGAAAACAGTGTTGAAATGCATGATTTTCAGTGTGTAAACGCAAATCCAGAACCATAGGCTTTCAAATCTTTGATTTTCAGTAGTAAACAGTGTTGAAATGCATGTTTATCAGTGTGTAAACGCAAATCCAGATACTTTACCATAGGATTTCAAATCTTTGATTTGCAGTAGAAAACAGTTTGTAAATGCACGATTTTCAATGGGAAAACAAAAATCCAGAAACTTTACCGCAGGCTTTCAAATCTTTGATTTTCAGTAGTAAACAGTGTTGAAATGCATGATTTTCAATGCGAAAACGCAAATACAGAAACATTACAATAGGCTTTAAAATCTTTGATTTTCAGTAGTAAACAGTGTTGAAATGCACGATTATCAGGCCAAATTTTTTTTTTTTGTTTTGAAGTCAAAATATTTCTCAGGGTTGGGGGAGAGTGAAAAATTAGGGGGCTGGAGAGATTTAGGTCTCGAAAAAAAGTTTAGTGGTTAGGACGAACTTTTTAGGGGTCAGGCCAAATTTTTTTGTTTTTTTTTGTTTTGAAGTGAAAATATTTCTCATGTTAGGGGGAGAGTGAAAAATGAGGGGCCTGGTGAGATTTAGGGGGGGGGGAAAATTTTAGGGGTCAGGCGGAACTTTTTAGGGGTCAGGCCAAATTTTTTTCTTTCTTTTGGTTTTGAAGTCAAAATATTTCTCATGGTTGGGGGAGAGTGAAAAATTAGGGGCCTGGAGAGATTTAGGGGTCGGGGAAAATTTTAGGGGTCAGGACGAACTTTTTAGGGGTCAGGTCAAATTTTTTTCTTTTTTTTGGTTTTGAAGTCAAAATATTTCTCAGGGTTGGGGGAGAGTTAAAAATTAGGGGGCTGGAGAAATTAAGGGGTCGAGGAAAACTTTAGGGGTCAGGACGAACTTTTTAGGGGTCAGGCCAAATTTTTTTTTTCTTTTTTTGAACTTAAAATAATTCTCAGGGTTGTGGGACACTGAAAAAAAAAGTTAGGGAGGGGGGCTCGAGAGATTAGGGGGTCGGGCAAAATTTTAGGGGTCAGGACGAACTTTTTAGGGGTCAGGTCAAATTTTTTTCTTTTTTTTTGTTTTGAATTCAAAATATATCTCATGGTTAGAGGAGAGTGAAAAATTAGGGGGCTGGAGAGATTTAGGGGTCGGGGAAAATTTTAGGGGTCAGGACGAACTTTTTAGGGGTCAGGCCAAATTTTTGTTTTTTTTTGTTTTGAAGTCAAAATATATCTCATGGTTGGGGGAGAGTGAAAAATTAAAGGGCTGTAGAGATTTAGGGGTCGAGGAAAATTTTAGGGGTCAGGACGAACTTTTTAGGGGTCAGCCCAAATTTTTTTCTTTTTTTTTGTTTTGAAGTCAAAATATTTCTCATTGTTGGGGGAGAGTGAAAAATTAGGGGCTGGAGAGATTTAGGGGTCGATGAAAATTTTAGGGGTCAGGACGAACTTTTTAGGGTTCAGGCCAAATTTTTTTTTTTTTTCTGGTTTTGAACTCAAAATATTTCTCAGGGTTGGAGGACAGTGAACAATTAGGGGGCTGTAGAGATTGAGGGGTCGGGGAAAATTTTAGGGGTCAGGCGGAACTTTTTAGGGGTCAGGCCAAATTTTATTTGTTTTTTGTTTGTTTTGAAGTTCAAATATTTCTCATAGTTGGGGGAGAGTGAAAAATTATGGGCCTGGAGAGAGTTAGGGGTCGGGTAAAATTTTAGAGGTAAGGCGGAACTTTTTAGGGGTCAGGCCAAATTTTTTTGTTTTTTTTGGTTTTGAACTCAAAATATTTCTCATGGTTGGGGGAGAGTGAAAAATTAGGGGGCTGGAGAGATTTAGGTGGCGGGGAAAATTTTAGTGGTCAGGACGAACTTTTTAGTGGTCAGGCCAAATTTTTTTCTTTTTTTTGGTTTTGAAGTCAAAATATTTCTCATGGTTGGGGGAGAGTGAAAAATTAGGGGGCTGGAGAAATTAAGGGGTCGAGGAAAACTTTAGGGGTCAGGACGAACTTTTTAGGGGTCAGGCCAAATTTTTTTTTTCTTTTTTTGAACTTAAAATAATTCTCAGGGTTGTGGGACACTGAAAAAAAAGTTAGGGAGGGGGGCTCGAGAGATTAGGGGGTCGGGCAAAATTTTAGGGGTCAGTACGAACTTTTTAGGGGTCAGGTCAAATTTTTATCTTTTTTTTTGTTTTGAATTCAAAATATATCTCATGGTTGGAGGAGAGTGAAAAATTAGGGGGCTGGAGAGATTTAGGGGTCGGGGAAAATTTTAGGGGTCAGGACGAACTTTTTAGGGGTCAGGCCAAATTTTTGTTTTTTTTTGTTTTGAAGTCAAAATATATCTCATGGTTGGGGGAGAGTGAAAAATTAGGGGCTGGAGAGATTTAGGGGTCGAGGAAAATTTTAGGGGTCAGGACGAACTTTTTAGGGTTCAGGCCAAATTTTTTTCTTTTTTCTGGTTTTGAACTCAAAATATTTCTCAGGGTTAGGGGAGAGTTAACAATTAGGGGGCTGGAGAGATTGAGGGGTCGGGGAAAATTTTAGGGGTCAGGACGAACTTTTTAGGGGTCAGGCCAAATTTTTTTTTTGTTTGTAAGTCAAAATATATCTCATGGTTTGAGGAGAGTGAAAAATTAAGGGGCTGGAGAAATTTAGGGGTCGGGGAAAATTTTAGTGGTCAGGACGAACTTTTTAGGGGTCATGCCAAATTTTTTTTTTTTTTTTTTGTTTTGAACTGAAAATATTTCTCATGGTTGGGGGAGAGTTAAAAATTAGGGGGCTGGAGAGATTTAGGTGGCGGGGAAAATTTTAGGGGTCAGGACGAACTTTTTAGTGGTCAGGCCAAATTTTTTTCTTTTTTTTGTTTTGAAGTCAAAATATTTCTCATTGTTGTGGGAGAGTGAAAAATTAGGGGCTGGAGAGATTTAGGGGTCGGGGAAAATTTTAGGGGTCAGGCGGAACTTTTTAGGGGTCAGGCCAAATTTTTTTCTTTTTTTTGGTTTTCAAGTCAAAATATTTCTCATGGTTGGGGGAGAGTGAAAAATTAGGGGCCTGGAGAGATTTAGGGGTCGGGGAAAATTTTAGAGGTCAGGCGGAACTTTTTAGGGGTCAGGCCAAATTTTTTTGTTTTTTTTTGTTTTGAACTCAAAATATTTATCATGGTTGGGGGAGAAGTAAAAATTAGGGGGCTGGAGAGATTACGGGGTCGGGGGTCAGGACGAACTTTTTAGGGGTCAGGCCAATTTCTTTTCTTTTTTTTAGTTCTGAACTGAAAAGATTTCTCAGGGTTGGAGGAGAGTGAAAAATTAGGGGGCTGGAGAGATTATGGGGTCGGGCAAAATTTTAGGGGTCAGGACGAACTTTTTAGGGGTCCGGCTAAATTTTTTTGTTTTTTTTTGTTTTGAAGTCAAAATATTTCTCAGGGTTGGGGGAGAGTGAAAAATTAGGGGCTGGAGAGATTTAGACCTCGGGGAAAATTTTAGGGGTCAGGACGAACTTTTTAGGGTTCAGGCCAAATTTTTTTCTTTTTTCTGGGTTTGACCTCAAAATATTTCTCAGGGTTAGGGGAGAGTTTACAATTAGAGGGCTGGAGAGATTGAGGGTCGGGGAAAATTTTAGGGGTCAGGACGACCTTTTTAGGGGTCAGGCCAAATTTTTTTGTTTTTTTTGTTTTGAACTAAAAATATTTCTCATGGTTGAGGAGAGTGAAAAAAAAGGAGGCTGGAGAGATTTAGGGGTCGGGGAAAATTTTAGGGGTCAGGCTGAACTTTTTAGGGGTCAGGCCAAATTTTTTTCTTTTTTTTGATTTTGAAGTCAAAATATTTCTCAGGGTTGGGGGAGAGTGAAAAATTAGGGGCCTGGAGAGATTCAGGGGCCGGGGAAAATTTAAGGGGTCAGGACGAACTTTTTAGGGGTCAGGCCAAATTTTTTGTTTTTTTTGTTTTGAAGTCAAAATATATCTCATGGTTGGGGGAGAGTGAAAAATTAAAGGGCTGTAGAGATTTAGGGGTCGAGGAAAATTTTAGGGGTCAGGACGAACTTTTTAGGGGTCAGCCCAAATTTTTTTCTTTTTTTTTGTTTTGAAGTCAAAATATTTCTCATTGTTGGGGGAGAGTGAAAAATTAGGGGCTGGAGAGATTTAGGGGTCGAGGAAAATTTTAGGGGTCAGGACGAACTTTTTAGGGTTCAGGCCAAATTTTTTTCTTTTTTCTGGTTTTGAACTCAAAATATTTCTCAGGGTTGGAGGACAGTGAACAATTAGGGGGCTGTAGAGATTGAGGGGTCGGGGAAAATTTTAGGGGTCAGGCGGAACTTTTTAGGGGTCAGGCCAAATTTTATTTGTTTTTTGTTTGTTTTGAAGTTCAAATATTTCTCATAGTTGGGGGAGAGTGAAAAATTATGGGCCTGGAGAGAGTTAGGGGTCGGGTAAAATTTTAGAGGTAAGGCGGAACTTTTTAGGGGTCAGGCCAAATTTTTTTGTTTTTTTTGGTTTTGAACTCAAAATATTTCTCATGGTTGGGGGAGAGTGAAAAATTAGGGGGCTGGAGAGATTTAGGTGGCGGGGAAAATTTTAGTGGTCAGGACGAACTTTTTAGTGGTCAGGCCAAATTTTTTTCTTTTTTTTGGTTTTGAACTCAAAATATTTCTCATGGTTGGGGGAGAGTGAAAAATTAGGGGGCTGGAGAAATTAAGGGGTCGAGGAAAACTTTAGGGGTCAGGACGAACTTTTTAGGGGTCAGGCCAAATTTTTTTTTTCTTTTTTTGAACTTAAAATAATTCTCAGGGTTGTGGGACACTGAAAAAAAAAGTTAGGGAGGGGGGCTCGAGAGATTAGGGGGTCGGGCAAAATTTTAGGGGTCAGGACGAACTTTTTAGGGTTCAGGCCAAATTTTTTTCTTTTTTCTGGTTTTGAACTCAAAATATTTCTCATGGTTGGGGGAGAGTGAAAAATTAGGGGCTGGAGAGATTTAGGGGTCGAGGAAAATTTTAGGGGTCAGGACGAACTTTTTAGGGTTCAGGCCAAATTTTTTTCTTTTTTCTGGTTTTGAACTCAAAATATTTCTCAGGGTTAGGGGAGAGTTAACAATTAGGGGGCTGGAGAGATTGAGGGGTCGGGGAAAATTTTAGGGGTCAGGACGAACTTTTTAGGGGTCAGGCCAAATTTTTTTTTTGTTTGTAAGTCAAAATATATCTCATGGTTTGAGGAGAGTGAAAAATTCAGGGGCTGGAGAAATTTAGGGGTCGGGGAAAATTTTAGTGGTCAGGACGAACTTTTTAGGGGTCATGCCAAATTTTTTTGTTTTTTTTTGTTTTGAACTGAAAATATTTCTCATGGTTGGGGGAGATTTAAAAATTGGGGGGCTGGAGAGATTTAGGTGGCGGGGAAAATTTTAGGGGTCAGGACGAACTTTTTAGGGGTCATGCCAAATTTTTTTGTTTTTTTTTGTTTTGAACTGAAAATATTTCTCATGGTTGGGGGAGAGTTAAAAATTATGGGGGCTGGAGAGATTTAGGTGTCGGGGAAAATTTTAGGGGTCAGGACGAACTTTTTAGTGGTCAGGCCAAATTTTTTTCTTTTTTTTTGTTTTGAAGTCAAAATATTTCTCATTGTTGTGGGAGAGTGAAAAATTAGGGGCTTGAGAGATTTAGGGGTCGGGGAAAATTTTAGGGGTCAGGCGGAACTTTTTAGGGGTCAGGCCAAATTTTTTTCTTTTTTTTGGTTTTCAAGTCAAAATATTTCTCATGGTTGGGGGAGAGTGAAAAATTAGGGGCCTGGAGAGATTTAGGGGTCGGGGAAAATTTTAGAGGTCAGGCGGAACTTTTTAGGGGTCAGGCCAAATTTTTTTGTTTTTTTTTGTTTTGAACTCAAAATATTTATCATGGTTGGGTGAGAAGTAAAAATTAGGGGGCTGGAGAGATTACGGGGTCGGGGGATATTTTAGGGGTCAGGACGAATATTTTAGGGGTCAGGCCAATTTCTTTTCTTTTTTTTAGTTCTGAACTGAAAAGATTTCTCAGGGTTGGAGGAGAGTGAAAAATTAGGGGGCTGGAGAGATTATGGGGTCGGGCAAAATTTAAGGGGTCAGGACGAACTTTTTAGGGGTCCGGCTAAATTTTTTTGTTTTTTTTTGTTTTGAAGTCAAAATATTTCTCAGGGTTGGGGGAGAGTGAAAAATTAGGGGCTGGAGAGATTTAGACCTCGGGGAAAATTTTAGGGGTCAGGACGAACTTTTTAGGGTTCAGGCCAAATTTTTTTCTTTTTTCTGGTTTTGACCTCAAAATATTTCTCAGGGTTAGGGGAGAGTTTACAATTAGAGGGCTGGAGAGATTAAGGGTCGGGGAAAATTTTAGGGGTCAGGCGGAACTTTTTAGGGGTCAAGCCAAATTTTTTTGTTTTTTTTTGTTTTGAACTCAAAATATTTCTCATGGTTTGGGGAGAGTGAAAAATTAGGGGGCTGGAGAGATTTAGGGGTCGGGGAAAATTTTAGGGGTCAGGCGGAACTTTTTAGGGATCAGGCCAAATTTTTGTTTTTTTTTTGTTTTGAAGTCAAAATATTTCTCAGGGTTGGGGGAGAGTGAAAAATTAGGGGGCTGGAGAGATTTAGGTCTCGAAAAAAATTTTAGTGGTTAGGACGAACTTTTTAGGGGTCAGGCCAAATTTTTTTGTTTTTTTTTGTTTTGAAGTGAAAATATTTCTCATGGTTGGGGGAGAGTGAAAAATTAGGGGCCTGGTGAGATTTAAGGGTCGGGGAAAATTTTAGGGGTCAGGCGGAACTTTTTAGGGGTCAGGCCAAATTTTTTTCTTTCTTTTGGTTTTGAAGTCAAAATATTTCTCATGGTTGGGGTAGAGTGAAAACTTAGGGGCCTGGAGAGATTTAGGGGTCGGGGAAAATTGTAGGGGTCAGGACGAACTTTTTAGGGATCAGGTCAAATTTTTTTCTTTTTTTTGGTTTTGAAGTCAAAATATTTCTCAGGGTTGGGGGAGAGTGAAAAATTAGGGGGCTGGAGAAATTAAGGGGTCGAGGAAAACTTTAGGGGTCAGGACGAACTTTTTAGGGGTCAGGCCAAATTTTTTTTTTCTTTTTTTGAACTTAAAATAATTCTCAGGGTTGTGGGACACTGAAAAAAAAAGTAAGGGAGGGGGGCTCGAGAGATTAGGGGGTCGGGCAAAATTTTAGGGGTCAGGACGAACTTTTTAGGGGTCAGGCCAAATTTTTTTCTTTTTTTTTGTTTTGAATTCAAAATATATCTCATGGTTGGAGGAGAGTGAAAAATTAGGGGGCTGGAGAGATTTAGGGGTCGGGGAAAATTTTAGGGGTCAGGACGAACTTTTTAGGGGTCAGGCCAAATTTTTGTTTTTTTTTGTTTTGAAGTCAAAATATATCTCATGGTTGGGGGAGAGTGAAAAATTAGGGGCTGGAGAGATTTAGGGGTCGAGGAAAATTTTAGGGGTCAGGCGGAACTTTTTAGGGGTCAGGCAAAATTTTATTTGTTTTTTGTTTGTTTTGAAGTTCAAATATTTCTCATAGTTGGGGGAGAGTGAAAAATTATGGGCCTGGAGAGAGTTAGGGGTCGGGTAAAATTTTAGAGGTAAGGCGGAACTTTTTAGGGGTCAGGCCAAATTTTTTTGTTTTTTTTGGTTTTGAACTCAAAATATTTCTCATGGTTGGGGGAGAGTGAAAAATTAGGGGGCTGGAGAAATTAAGGGGTCGAGGAAAACTTTAGGGGTCAGGACGAACTTTTTAGGGGTCAGGCCAAATTTTTTTTTTCTTTTTTTGAACTTAAAATAATTCTCAGGGTTGTGGGACACTGAAAAAAAAAGTTAGGGAGGGGGGCTCGAGAGATTAGGGGGTCGGGCAAAATTTTAGGGGTCAGGACGAACTTTTTAGGGGTCAGGTCAAATTTTTATCTTTTTTTTTGTTTTGAAGTCAAAATATATCTCATGGTTGGGGGAGAGTGAAAAATTAGGGGCTGGAGAGATTTAGGGGTCGAGGAAAATTTTAGGGGTCAGGACGAACTTTTTAGGGTTCAGGCCAAATTTTTTTCTTTTTTCTGGTTTTGAACTCAAAATATTTCTCAGGGTTAGGGGAGAGTTAACAATTAGGGGGCTGGAGAGATTGAGGGGTCGGGGAAAATTTTAGGGGTCAGGACGAACTTTTTAGGGGTCAGGCCAAATTTTTTTTTTGTTTGTAAGTCAAAATATATCTCATGGTTTGAGGAGAGTGAAAAATTCAGGGGCTGGAGAAATTTAGGGGTCGGGGAAAATTTTAGTGGTCAGGACGAACTTTTTAGGGGTCATGCCAAATTTTTTTGTTTTTTTTTGTTTTGAACTGAAAATATTTCTCATGGTTGGGGGAGAGTTAAAAATTGGGGGGCTGGAGAGATTTAGGTGGCGGGGAAAATTTTAGGGGTCAGGACGAACTTTTTAGGGGTCATGCCAAATTTTTTTGTTTTTTTTTTGTTTTGAACTGAAAATATTTCTCATGGTTGGGGGAGAGTTAAAAATTATGGGGGCTGGAGAGATTTAGGTGTCGGGGAAAATTTTAGGGGTCAGGACGAACTTTTTAGTGGTCAGGCCAAATTTTTTTCTTTTTTTTTGTTTTGAAGTCAAAATATTTCTCATTGTTGTGGGAGAGTGAAAAATTAGGGGCTTGAGAGATTTAGGGGTCGGGGAAAATTTTAGGGGTCAGGCGGAACTTTTTAGGGGTCAGGCCAAATTTTTTTCTTTTTTTTGGTTTTCAAGTCAAAATATTTCTCATGGTTGGGGGAGAGTGAAAAATTAGGGGCCTGGAGAGATTTAGGGGTCGGGGAAAATTTTAGAGGTCAGGCGGAACTTTTTAGGGGTCAGGCCAAATTTTTTTGTTTTTTTTTGTTTTGAACTCAAAATATTTATCATGGTTGGGTGAGAAGTAAAAATTAGGGGGCTGGAGAGATTACGGGGTCGGGGGATATTTTAGGGGTCAGGACGAACTTTTTAGGGGTCAGGCCAATTTCTTTTCTTTTTTTTAGTTCTGAACTGAAAAGATTTCTCAGGGTTGGAGGAGAGTGAAAAATTAGGGGGCTGGAGAGATTATGGGGTCGGGCAAAATTTAAGGGGTCAGGACGAACTTTTTAGGGGTCCGGCTAAATTTTTTTGTTTTTTTTTGTTTTGAAGTCAAAATATTTCTCAGGGTTGGGGGAGAGTGAAAAATTAGGGGCTGGAGAGATTTAGACCTCGGGGAAAATTTTAGGGGTATGGACGAACTTTTTAGGGTTCAGGCCAAATTTTTTTCTTTTTTCTGGTTTTGACCTCAAAATATTTCTCAGGGTTAGGGGAGAGTTTACAATTAGAGGGCTGGAGAGATTAAGGGTCGGGGAAAATTTTAGGGGTCAGGCGGAACTTTTTAGGGGTCAAGCCAAATTTTTTTGTTTTTTTTTGTTTTGAACTCAAAATATTTCTCATGGTTTGGGGAGAGTGAAAAATTAGGGGGCTGGAGAGATTTAGGGGTCGGGGAAAATTTTAGGGGTCAGGCGGAACTTTTTAGGGATCAGGCCAAATTTTTGTTTTTTTTTTGTTTTGAAGTCAAAATATTTCTCAGGGTTGGGGGAGAGTGAAAAATTAGGGGGCTGGAGAGATTTAGGTCTCGAAAAAAATTTTAGTGGTTAGGACGAACTTTTTAGGGGTCAGGCCAAATTTTTTTGTTTTTTTTTGTTTTGAAGTAAAAATATTTCTCATGGTTGGGGGAGAGTGAAAAATTAGGGGCCTGGTGAGATTTAAGGGTCGGGGAAAATTTTAGGGGTCAGGCGGAACTTTTTAGGGGTCAGGCCAAATTTTTTTCTTTCTTTTGGTTTTGAAGTCAAAATATTTCTCATGGTTGGGGTAGAGTGAAAACTTAGGGGCCTGGAGAGATTTAGGGGTCGGGGAAAATTGTAGGGGTCAGGACGAACTTTTTAGGGGTCAGGTCAAATTTCTTTCTTTTTTTTGGTTTTGAAGTCAAAATATTTCTCAGGGTTGGGGGAGAGTGAAAAATTAGGGGGCTGGAGAAATTAAGGGGTCGAGGAAAACTTTAGGGGTCAGGACGAACTTTTTAGGGGTCAGGCCAAATTTTTTTTTTCTTTTTTTGAACTTAAAATAATTCTCAGGGTTCTGGGACACTGAAAAAAAAGTAAGGGAGGGGGGCTCGAGAGATTAGGGGGTCGGGCAAAATTTTAGGGGTCAGGACGAACTTTTTAGGGGTCAGGCCAATTTCTTTTCTTTTTTTTAGTTCTGAACTGAAAAGATTTCTCAGGGTTGGAGGAGAGTGAAAAATTAGGGGGCTGGAGAGATTATGGGGTCGGGCAAAATTTAAGGGGTCAGGACGAACTTTTTAGGGGTCCGGCTAAATTTTTTTGTTTTTTTTTGTTTTGAAGTCAAAATATTTCTCAGGGTTGGGGGAGAGTGAAAAATTAGGGGCTGGAGAGATTTAGACCTCGGGGAAAATTTTAGGGGTCAGGACGAACTTTTTAGGGTTCAGGCCAAATTTTTTTCTTTTTTCTGGTTTTGACCTCAAAATATTTCTCAGGGTTAGGGGAGAGTTTACAATTAGAGGGCTGGAGAGATTAAGGGTCGGGGAAAATTTTAGGGGTCAGGCGGAACTTGTTAGGGGTCAAGCCAAATTTTTTTGTTTTTTTTTGTTTTGAACTCAAAATATTTCTCATGGTTTGGGGAGAGTGAAAAATTAGGGGGCTGGAGAGATTTAGGGGTCGGGGAAAATTTTAGGGGTCAGGCGGAACTTTTTAGGGATCAGGCCAAATTTTTGTTTTTTTTTTGTTTTGAAGTCAAAATATTTCTCAGGGTTGGGGGAGAGTGAAAAATTAGGGGCTGGAGAGATTTAGGGGTCGAGGAAAATTTTAGGGGTCAGGACGAACTTTTTAGGGTTCAGGCCAAATTTTTTTCTTTTTTCTGGTTTTGAACTCAAAATATTTCTCAGGGTTAGGGGAGAGTTAACAATTAGGGGGCTGGAGAGATTGAGGGGTCGGGGAAAATTTTAGGGGTCAGGACGAACTTTTTAGGGGTCAGGCCAAATTTTTTTTTTGTTTGTAAGTCAAAATATATCTCATGGTTTGAGGAGAGTGAAAAATTAAGGGGCTGGAGAAATTTAGGGGTCGGGGAAAATTTTAGTGGTCAGGACGAACTTTTTAGGGGTCATGCCAAATTTTTGTGTTTTTTTTGTTTTGAACTGAAAATATTTCTCATGGTTGGGGGAGAGTTAAAAATTAGGGGGCTGGAGAGATTTAGGTGTCGGGGAAAATTTTAGGGGTCAGGACGAACTTTTTAGTGGTCAGGCCAAATTTTTTTCTTTTTTTTTGTTTTGAAGTCAAAATATTTCTCATTGTTGTGGGAGAGTGAAAAATTAGGGGCTGGAGAGATTTAGGGGTCGGGGAAAATTTTAGGGGTCAGGCGGAACTTTTTAGGGGTCAGGCCAAATTTTTTTCTTTTTTTTGGTTTTCAAGTCAAAATATTTCTCATGGTTGGGGGAGAGTGAAAAATTAGGGGCCTGGAGAGATTTAGGGGTCGGGGAAAATTTTAGAGGTCAGGCGGAACTTTTTAGGGGTCAGGCCAAATTTTTTTGTTTTTTTTTGTTTTGAACTCAAAATATTTATCATGGTTGGGGGAGAAGTAAAAATTAGGGGGCTGGAGAGATTACGGGGTCGGGGGATATTTTAGGGGTCAGGACGAACTTTTTAGGGGTCAGGCCAATTTCTTTTCTTTTTTTTAGTTCTGAACTGAAAAGATTTCTCAGGGTTGGAGGAGAGTGAAAAATTAGGGGGCTGGAGAGATTATGGGGTCGGGCAAAATTTTAGGGGTCAGGACGAACTTTTTAGGGGTCCGGCTAAATTTTTTTGTTTTTTTTTGTTTTGAAGTCAAAATATTTCTCAGGGTTGGGGGAGAGTGAAAAATTAGGGGCTGGAGAGATTTAGACCTCGGGGAAAATTTTAGGGGTCAGGACGAACTTTTTAGGGTTCAGGCCAAATTTTTTTCTTTTTTCTGGTTTTGACCTCAAAATATTTCTCAGGGTTAGGGGAGAGTTTACAATTAGAGGGCTGGAGAGATTAAGGGTCGGGGAAAATTTTAGGGGTCAGGCGGAACTTTTTAGGGGTCAAGCCAAATTTTTTTGTTTTTTTTTGTTTTGAACTCAAAATATTTCTCATGGTTTGGGGAGAGTGAAAAATTAGGGGGCTGGAGAGATTTAGGGGTCGGGGAAAATTTTAGGGGTCAGGCGGAACTTTTTAGGGATCAGGCCAAATTTTTGTTTTTTTTTTGTTTTGAAGTCAAAATATTTCTCAGGGTTGGGGGAGAGTGAAAAATTAGGGGGCTGGAGAGATTTAGGTCTCGAAAAAAAATTTAGTGGTTAGGACGAACTTTTTAGGGGTCAGGCCAAATTTTTTTGTTTTTTTTTGTTTTGAAGTGAAAATATTTCTCATGGTTGGGGGAGAGTGAAAAATTAGGGGCCTGGTGAGATTTAGGGGTCGGGGAAAATTTTAGGGGTCAGGCGGAACTTTTTAGGGATCAGGCCAAATTTTTTTCTTTCTTTTGGTTTTGAAGTCAAAATATTTCTCATGGTTGGGGTAGAGTGAAAACTTAGGGGCCTGGAGAGATTTAGGGGTCGGGGAAAATTTTAGGGGTCAGGACGAACTTTTTAGGGGTCAGGTCAAATTTTTTTCTTTTTTTTGGTTTTGAAGTCAAAATATTTCTCAGGGTTGGGGGAGAGTGAAAAATTAGGGGGCTGGAGAAATTAAGGGGTCGAGGAAAACTTTAGGGGTCAGGACGAACTTTTTAGGGGTCAGGCCAAATTTTTTTTTTCTTTTTTTGAACTTAAAATAATTCTCAGGGTTGTGGGACACTGAAAAAAAAAGTTAGGGAGGGGGGCTCGAGAGATTAGGGGGTCGGGCAAAATTTTAGGGGTCAGGACGAACTTTTTAGGGGTCAGGTCAAATTTTTTTCTTTTTTTTTGTTTTGAATTCAAAATATATCTCATGGTTGGAGGAGAGTGAAAAATTAGGGGGCTGGAGAGATTTAGGGGTCGGGGAAAATTTTAGGGGTCAGGACTGACTTTTTAGGGGTCAGGCCAAATTTTTGTTTTTTTTTGTTTTGAAGTCAAAATATATCTCATGGTTGGGGGAGAGTGAAAAATTAGGGGCTGGAGAGATTTAGGGGTCGAGGAAAATTTTAGGGGTCAGGACGAACTTTTTAGGGTTCAGGCCAAATTTTTATCTTTTTTCTGGTTTTGAACTCAAAATATTTCTCAGGGTTAGGGGAGAGTTAACAATTAGGGGGCAGGAGAGATTGAGGGGTCGGGGAAAATTTTAGGGGTCAGGACGAACTTTTTAGGGGTCAGGCCAAATTTTTTTTTTGTTTGTAAGTCAAAATATATCTCATGGTTTGAGGAGAGTGAAAAATTAAGGGGCTGGAGAAATTTAGGGGTCGGGGAAAATTTTAGTGGTCAGGACGAACTTTTTAGGGGTCATGCCAAATTTTTGTGTTTTTTTTGTTTTGAACTGAAAATATTTCTCATGGTTGGGGGAGAGTTAAAAATTAGGGGGCTGGAGAGATTTAGGTGTCGGGGAAAATTTTAGGGGTCAGGACGAACTTTTTAGTGGTCAGGCCAAATTTTTTTCTTTTTTTTTGTTTTGAAGTCAAAATATTTCTCATTGTTGTGGGAGAGTGAAAAATTAGGGGCTGGAGAGATTTAGGGGTCGGGGAAAATTTTAGGGGTCAGGCGGAACTTTTTAGGGGTCAGGCCAAATTTTTTTCTTTTTTTTGGTTTTCAAGTCAAAATATTTCTCATGGTTGGGGGAGAGTGAAAAATTAGGGGCCTGGAGAGATTTAGGGGTCGGGGAAAATTTTAGAGGTCAGGCGGAACTTTTTAGGGGTCAGGCTAAATTTTTTTGTTTTTTTTTGTTTTGAACTCAAAATATTTATCATGGTTGGGGGAGAAGTAAAAATTAGGGGGCTGGAGAGATTACGGGGTCGGGGGATATTTTAGGGGTCAGGACGAACTTTTTAGGGGTCAGGCCAATTTCTTTTCTTTTTTTTAGTTCTGAACTGAAAAGATTTCTCAGGGTTGGAGGAGAGTGAAAAATTATGGGGCTGGAGAGATTATGGGGTCGGGCAAAATTTTAGGGGTCAGGACGAACTTTTTAGGGGTCCGGCTAAATTTTCTTGTTGTTTTTGGTTTTGAAGTCAAAATATTTCTCAGGGTTGGGGGAGAGTGAAAAATTAGGGGCTGGAGAGATTTAGACCTCGGGGAAAATTTTAGGGGTCAGGACGAACTTTTTAGGGGTCAGGCCAAATTTTTTTCTTTTTTCTGGTTTTGACCTCAAAATATTTCTCAGGGTTAGGGGAGAGTTTACAATTAGAGGGCTGGAGAGATTGAAGGTCGGGGAAAATTTTAGGGGTCAGGCGGAACTTTTTAGGGGTCAAGCAAAATTTTTTTGTTTTTTTTTGTTTTGAACTCAAAATATTTCTCATGGTTTGGGGAGAGTGAAAAATCAGGGGGCTGGAGAGATTTAGGGGTCGGGGAAAATTTTAGGGGTCAGGCGGAACTTTTTAGGGATCAGGCCAAATTTTTTTTTTTTTGTTTTGAAGTCAAAATATTTCTCAGGGTTGGGGGAGAGTGAACAATTAGGGGGCTGAGGAGATTTAGGTCTCGAAAAAAATTTTAGTGGTCAGGACGAACTTTTTAGGGGTCAGGCCAAATTTTTTTGTTTTTTTTTGTTTTGAAGTGAAAATATTTCTCATGGTTGGGGGAGAGTGAAAAATTAGGGGCCTGGTGAGATTTAGGGGTCGGGGAAAATTTTAGGGGTCAGGCGGAACTTTTTAGGGGTCAGGCCAAATTTTTTTCTTTCTTTTGGTTTTGAAGTCAAAATATTTCTCATGGTTGGGGGAGAGTGAAAAATTAGAAGCCTGGAGAGATTTAGGGGTCGGGGAAAATTTTAGTGGTCAGGACGAACTTTTTAGGGGTCATGCCAAATTTTTTTGTTTTTTTTTGTTTTGAACTGAAAATATTTCTCATGGTTGGGGGAGAGTTTAACATTAGGGGGCTGGAGAGATTTAGGTGTCGGGGAAAATTTTAGGGGTCAGGACGAACTTTTTAGTGGTCAGGCCAAATTTTTTTCTTTTTTTTTGGTTGAGGTCAAAATATTTCTCATTGTTGTGGGAGAGTGAAAAATTAGGGGCTGGAGAGATTTAGGGGTCGGGGAAAATTTTAGGGGTCAGGCGGAACTTTTTAGGGGTCAGGCCAAATTTTTTTCTTTTTTTTGGTTTTCAAGTCAAAATATTTCTCATGGTTGGGGGAGAGTGAAAAATTAGGGGCCTGGAGAGATTTAGGGGTCGGGGAAAATTTTAGAGGTCAGGCGGAACTTATTAGGGGTCAGGCCAAATTTTTTTGTTTTTTTTTGTTTTGAACTCAAAATATTTATCATGGTTGGGGGAGAAGTAAAAATTAGGGGGCTGGAGAGATTACGGGGTCGGGGGATATTTTAGGGGTCAGGACGAACTTTTTAGGGGTCAGGCCAATTTCTTTTCTTTTTTTTAGTTATTAACTGAAAAGATTTCTCATGGTTGGAGGAGAGTGAAAAATTAGGGGACTGGAGAGATTATGGGGTCGGGCAAAATTTTAGGGGTCAGGACGAACTTTTTAGGGGTCCGGCTAAATTTTTTTGTTTTTTTTTGTTTTGAAGTCAAAATATTTCTCAGGGTTGGGGGAGAGTGAAAAATTAGGGTCTGGAGAGATTTAGACCTCGGGGAAAATTTTAGGGGTCAGGACGAACTTTTTAGGGTTCAGGCCAAATTTTTTTCTTTTTTCTGGTTTTGACCTCAAAATATTTCTCAGGGTTAGGGGAGAGTTTACAATTAGAGGGCTGAAGAGATTGAGGGTCGGGGAAAATTTTAGGGGTCAGGCGGAACTTTTTAGGGGTCAAGCCAAATTTTTTTGTTTTTTTTTGTTTTGAACTCAAAATATTTCTCATGGTTTGGGGAGAGTGAAAAATCAGGGGGCTGGAGAGATTTAGGGGTCGGGGAAAATTTTAGAGGTAAGGCGGAACTTTTTAGGGATCAGGCCAATTTTTTGTTTTTTTTTTGTTTTGAAGTCAAAATATTTCTCATTGTTGTGGGAGAGTGAAAAATTAGGGGCTGGAGAGATTTAGGGGTCGGGGAAAATTTTAGAGGTAAAGCGGAACTTTTTAGGGATCAGGCCAATTTTTTGTTTTTTTTTTGTTTTGAAGTCAAAATATTTCTCATTGTTGTGGGAGAGTGAAAAATTAGGGGCTGGAGAGATTTAGGGGTCGGGGAAAATTTTAGGGGTCAGGCGGAACTTTTTAGGGGTCAGGCCAAATTTTTTTCTTTTTTTTGGTTTTCAAGTCAAAATATTTCTCATGGTTGGGAGAGAGTGAAAAATTAGGGGCCTGGAGAGATTTAGGGGTCGGGGAAAATTTTAGAGGTCAGGCGGAACTTTTTAGGGGTCAGGCCAAATTTGTTTTTTTTTTTTTGTTTTGAACTCAAAATATTTATCATGGTTGGGGGAGAAGTAAAAAATAGGGGGCTGGAGAGATTACGGGGTCGAGGGATATTTTAGGGGTCAGGACGAACTTTTTAGGGGTCAGGCCAATTTCTTTTCTTTTTTTTAGTTCTGAACTGAAAAGATTTCTCAGGGTTGGAGGAGAGTGAAAAATTAGGGGGCTGGAGAGATTATGGGGTCGGGCAAAATTTTAGGGGTCAGGACGAACTTTTTAGGGTCCGGCTAAATTTTTTTGTTTTTTTTTGTTTTGAAGTCAAAATATTTCTCAAGGTTGGGGGAGAGTGAAAAATTAGGGGCTGGAGAGATTTAGACCTCGGGGAAAATTTTAGGGGTCAGGACGAACTTTTTAGGGTTCAGGCCAAATTTTTTTCTTTTTTCTGGTTTTGACCTCAAAATATTTCTCAGGGTTAGGGGAGAGTTTACAATTAGAGGGCTGGAGAGATTGAGGGTCGCGGAAAAATTTAGGGGTCAGGCGGAACTTTTTAGGGGTCAAGCCAAATTTTTTTGTTTTTTTTTGTTTTGAACTCAAAATATTTCTCATGGTTTGGGGAGAGTGAAAAATCAGGGGGCTGGAGAGATTTAGGGGTCGGGGAAAATTTTAGGGGTCAGGCGGAACTTTTTAAGGATCAGGCCAAATTTTTTTTTTTTTGTTTTGAAGTCAAAATATTTCTCAGGGTTGGGGGAGAGTGAAAAATTAGGGGGCTGGAGAGATTTAGGTCTCGAAAAAAATTTTAGTGGTCAGGACGAACTTTTTAGGGGTCAGGCCAAATTTTTTTGTTTTTTTTTGTTTTGAAGTAAAAATATTTCTCATGGTTGGGGGAGAGTGAAAAATTAGGGGCCTGGTGAGATTTAGGGGTCGGGGAAAATTTTAGGGGTCAGGCGGAACTTTTTAGGGGTCAGGCCAAATTTTTTTCTTTCTTTTGGTTTTAAGTCAAAATATTTCTCATGGTTGGGGGAGAGTGAAAAATTAGGGGCCTGGAGAGATTTAGGGGTCGGGGAAACTTTTAGAGGTCAGGCGGCACTTTTTAGGGGCCAGGCCAAATTTTTTTGTTTTTTTTGTTTTGAACTCAAAATATTTCTCATGGTTGGGGGAGAGTGCAAAATTAGGGGGCTGGAGAGATTTAGGGGTCGGGGAATATTTTAGGGGTCAGGACGAACTTTTTAGGGCCGGCCCATTTTTTTTGTTTTTTTTTTGTTTTGAAGTCAAAATATTTCTCATGGTTGGGGGAGAGTGAAAAAACAGTTCGGGGTACGCTGGAGAGATTAGGGGGTCGAGGAAAATTTTAGGGGTCAGGACGAACTTTTTAGGGGTCAGGCCAAATTTTTTTCTTTTGTTTGCAAGTCAAAATATATCTCATGGTTTGAGGAGAGCGAAAAATTAGGGGGCTGGAGAGATTTAGGGGTCGGGGAAAATTTTAGGGGTCAGGACGAACTTTTTAGGGGTCATGCCAAATGTTTTTGTTTTTTTTGGTTTTGAACTGAAAATATTTCTCAGGGTTGAGGGAGAGTGAAAAATTAGGGGGCTGGAGATATTTAGGGGTCGAGGAAAATTATAGGGGTCAGGCGGAACTTTTTAGGTGTCAGGCCAAATTTTTTTGTTTTTTTTGTTTTGAAGTCTAAATATTTCTCATGGTTGGGGGAGAGTGAAAAATTATGGGGGCTGGAGAGATTATGGGGTCGGGGAAAATTTTAGGGGTCAGGCGGAACTTTTTAGGGGTCAGACCAAATTTTTTTCTTTTTTTTGGTTTTGAAGTCAAAATATTTCTCAGGGTTGGGGGAGAGTGAACAATTAGGGGGCTGGAGAGATTTAGGGGTCGGGGAAAATTTTAGGGGTCAGGACGAACTTTTTAGGGGTCAGGCCAAATTTTTTGTTTTTTTTTTGTTTTGAAGTCAAAATATTTCTCATGGTTGGGAGAGAGTGAAAAATTAGGGGCTGGAGAGATTTAGGGGTCGGGGAAAATTTTAGGTGTCAGGACGAACTTTTTAGGGTTCAGGCCAAATTTTTTTGTTTTTTTTTGTTTTGAAGTCTAAATATTTCTCATGGTTGGGGGAGAGTGAAAAATTATGGAGGCTGGAGAGATTTAGGGGTCGGGGAAAATTTTAGGGGTCAGGCGGAACTTTTTAGGGGTCAGGCCAAATTTTTTTCTTTTTTTTGGTTTTGAAGTCAAAATATTTCTCAGGGTTGGGGATGAGTGAACAATTAGTGGGCTGGAGAGATTTAGGGGTCGAGGAAAATTTTAGGGGTCAGGACGAACTTTTTAGGGGTCAGGCCAAATTTTTTTCTTTTTTTTGGTTTTGAACTGAAAATATTTCTCAGGGTTGAGGGAGAGTGAAAAATTAGGGGGCTGGAGAGATTGAGGGGTCGAGGAAAATTTTAGGGGTCAGGCGGAACTTTTTAGGGGTCAAGCCAAATTTTTTTCTTTTTTTTGGTTTTGAACTCAAAATATTTCTCATGGTTGGGGGAGAGTGAAAAATTAGGGGGATGGAGAGATTTAGGGGTCGGGGAAAATTTTAGGGGTCAGGCGGAACTTTTTAGGGGTCAGGCCAAATTTTTTTCTTTTTTTTGGTTTTGAAGTCAAAATATTTCTCATGGTTGGGAGAGAGTGAAAAATTAGGGGCTGGAGAGATTTAGGGGTCGGGGAAAATTTTAGGGGTCAGGACGAACTTTTTAGGGGTCAGGTCCAATTTTTTTCTTTTTTTTGGTTTTGAACTGAAAATATTTCTCAGGGTTGGAGGAGAGTAGAAAATTTGGGGGCTGGAGAGATTAAGGGGTCGGGGAATATTTTAGGGGCAAGGCGGAACCTTTTAGTGGTCAGGCCAAATTTTTTTCTTTTTTTTTGTTTTGAAGTCAAAATATTTCTCAGGGTTGGGGGAGAGTGAAAAATTAGGGGGCTGGAGAGATTTAGGTCTCGAAAAAAATTTTAGTGGTCAGGACGAACTTTTTAGGGGTCAGGCCAAATTTTTTTGTTTTTTTTTGTTTTGAAGTAAAAATATTTCTCATGGTTGGGGGAGAGTGAAAAATTAGGGGCCTGGTGAGATTTAGGGGTCGGGGAAAATTTTAGGGGTCAGGCGGAACTTTTTAGGGGTCAGGCCAAATTTTTTTCTTTCTTTTGGTTTTAAGTCAAAATATTTCTCATGGTTGGGGGAGAGTGAAAAATTAGGGGCCTGGAGAGATTTAGGGGTCGGGGAAACTTTTAGAGGTCAGGCGGCACTTTTTAGGGGCCAGGCCAAATTTTTTTGTTTTTTTTGTTTTGAACTCAAAATATTTCTCATGGTTGGGGGAGAGTGCAAAATTAGGGGGCTGGAGAGATTTAGGGGTCGGGGAATATTTTAGGGGTCAGGACGAACTTTTTAGGGCCGGCCCATTTTTTTTGTTTTTTTTTTGTTTTGAAGTCAAAATATTTCTCATGGTTGGGGGAGAGTGAAAAAACAGTTCGGGGTACGCTGGAGAGATTAGGGGGTCGAGGAAAATTTTAGGGGTCAGGACGAACTTTTTAGGGGTCAGGCCAAATTTTTTTCTTTTGTTTGCAAGTCAAAATATATCTCATGGTTTGAGGAGAGCGAAAAATTAGGGGGCTGGAGAGATTTAGGGGTCGGGGAAAATTTTAGGGGTCAGGACGAACTTTTTAGGGGTCATGCCAAATGTTTTTGTTTTTTTTGGTTTTGAACTGAAAATATTTCTCAGGGTTGAGGGAGAGTGAAAAATTAGGGGGCTGGAGATATTTAGGGGTCGAGGAAAATTATAGGGGTCAGGCGGAACTTTTTAGGTGTCAGGCCAAATTTTTTTGTTTTTTTTGTTTTGAAGTCTAAATATTTCTCATGGTTGGGGGAGAGTGAAAAATTATGGGGGCTGGAGAGATTATGGGGTCGGGGAAAATTTTAGGGGTCAGGCGGAACTTTTTAGGGGTCAGACCAAATTTTTTTCTTTTTTTTGGTTTTGAAGTCAAAATATTTCTCAGGGTTGGGGGAGAGTGAACAATTAGGGGGCTGGAGAGATTTAGGGGTCGGGGAAAATTTTAGGGGTCAGGACGAACTTTTTAGGGGTCAGGCCAAATTTTTTGTTTTTTTTTTGTTTTGAAGTCAAAATATTTCTCATGGTTGGGAGAGAGTGAAAAATTAGGGGTTGGAGAGATTTAGGGGTCGGGGAAAATTTTAGGTGTCAGGACGAACTTTTTAGGGTTCAGGCCAAATTTTTTTGTTTTTTTTTGTTTTGAAGTCTAAATATTTCTCATGGTTGGGGGAGAGTGAAAAATTATGGAGGCTGGAGAGATTTAGGGGTCGGGGAAAATTTTAGGGGTCAGGCGGAACTTTTTAGGGGTCAGGCCAAATTTTTTTCTTTTTTTTGGTTTTGAAGTCAAAATATTTCTCAGGGTTGGGGATGAGTGAACAATTAGTGGGCTGGAGAGATTTAGGGGTCGAGGAAAATTTTAGGGGTCAGGACGAACTTTTTAGGGGTCAGGCCAAATTTTTTTCTTTTTTTTGGTTTTGAACTGAAAATATTTCTCAGGGTTGAGGGAGAGTGAAAAATTAGGGGGCTGGAGAGATTGAGGGGTCGAGGAAAATTTTAGGGGTCAGGCGGAACTTTTTAGGGGTCAAGCCAAATTTTTTTCTTTTTTTTGGTTTTGAACTCAAAATATTTCTCATGGTTGGGGGAGAGTGAAAAATTAGGGGGATGGAGAGATTTAGGGGTCGGGGAAAATTTTAGGGGTCAGGCGGAACTTTTTAGGGGTCAGGCCAAATTTTTTTCTTTTTTTTGGTTTTGAAGTCAAAATATTTCTCATGGTTGGGAGAGAGTGAAAAATTAGGGGCTGGAGAGATTTAGGGGTCGGGGAAAATTTTAGGGGTCAGGACGAACTTTTTAGGGGTCAGGCCCAATTTTTTTCTTTTTTTTGGTTTTGAACTGAAAATATTTCTCAGGGTTGGAGGAGAGTAGAAAATTTGGGGGCTGGAGAGATTAAGGGGTCGGGGAATATTTTAGGGGCAAGGCGGAACCTTTTAGTGGTCAGGCCAAATTTTTTTCTTTTTTTTTGTTTTGAAGTCAAAATATTTCTCATGGTTGGGAGAGAGTGAAAAATTAGGGGCTGGAGAGATTTAGGGGTCGGGGAAAATTTTAGGGGTCATGACGAACTTTTTAGGGGTCAGGCCAAATTTTTTTGTTTTTTTTTGTTTTGAAGTCAAAATATTTCTCATGGTTGGGGGAGAACGAAAAATTAGGGGGCTGGAGAGATTTAGGGGTCGAGGAAAATTTTAGGTGTCAGGACGAACTTTTTAGGGGTCAGGCCAAATTTTTTTCTTTTTTTTCGTTTTGAACTGAAAATATTTCTCAGGGTTGGAGGAGAGTAGAAAATTTGGGGGCTGGAGAGATTTAGGGGTCGGGGAAAATTTTAGGGGTCAGGACGAAGTTTTTAGGGGTCAGGCCAAATTTTTTTGTTTTTTTTTGTTTTGAAGTCAAAATATTTCTCATGGTTGGGAGAGAGTGAAAAATTAGGGGCTGGAGAGATTTAGGGGTCGGGGAAAATTTTAGGGGTCAGGACGAACTTTTTAGGGGTCAGGCCAAATTTTTTTGTTTTTTTTTGTTTTGAAGTCTAAATATTTCTCATGGTTGGGGGAGAGTGAAAAATTATGGGGGCTGGAGAGATTTAGGGGTCGGGGAAAATTTTAGGGGTCAGGCGGAACTTTTTAGGGGTCAGGCCAAATTTTTTTCTTTTTTTTGGTTTTGAAGTCAAAATATTTCTCAGGGTTGGGGATGAGTGAACAATTAGTGGGCTGGAGAGATTTAGGGGTCGAGGAAAATTTTAGGGGTCAGGACGAACTTTTTAGGGGTCAGGCCAAATTTTTTTCTTTTTTTTGGTTTTGAACTGAAAATATTTCTCAGGGTTGAGGGAGAGTGAAAAATTAAGGGGCTGGAGAGATTGAGGGGTCGAGGAAAATTTTAGGGGTCAGGCGGAACTTTTTAGGGGTCAAGCCAAATTTTTTTCTTTTTTTTGGTTTTGAACTCAAAATATTTCTCATGGTTGGGGGAGAGTGAAAAATTAGGGGGATGGAGAGATTTAGGGGTCGGGGAAAATTTTAGGGGTCAGGCGGAACTTTTTAGGGGTCAGGCCAAATTTTTTTCTTTTTTTTGGTTTTGAAGTCAAAATATTTCTCATGGTTGGGAGAGAGTGAAAAATTAGGGGCTGGAGAGATTTAGGGGTCGGGGAAAATTTTAGGGGTCATGACGAACTTTTTAGGGGTCAGGCCAAATTTTTTTGTTTTTTTTTGTTTTGAAGTCAAAATATTTCTCATGGTTGGGGGAGAACGAAAAATTAGGGGGCTGGAGAGATTTAGGGGTCGGGGAAAATTTTAGGGGTCAGGACGAACTTTATAGGGGTCAGGCCAATTTTTTTTATTTTTTTTGGTTTTGAACTGAAAATATTTCTCAGGGTTGGAGGAGAGTAGAAAATTTGGGGGCTGGAGAGATTTAGGGGTCGGGGAAAATTTTAGGGGTCAGGACGCACTTTTTAGGGGTCAGGCCAAATTTTTTTGTTTTTTTTTGTTTAGAAGTCAAAATATTTCAAATGGTTGGGGGAGAGTGAAAAATTAGGGGTTGGAGAGATTTAGGGGTCGGGGAAAATTTTAGGGGTCAGGACGAACTTTTTAGGGTTCAGGCCAAATTTGTTTCTTTTTTCTGGGTTTGAACTCAAAATATTTCTCAGGGTTGGAGGAGAGTAGAAAATTTGGGGGCTGGGAGATTTAGGGGTCGGTGAAAATTTTAGGGGTCAGGACGAAGTTTTTAGGGTTCAGGCCAAATTTGTTTCTTTTTTCTGGGTTCGAACTCAAAATATTTCTCATGGTTGGGGGAGAGTGAAAAATTAGGGGCTGGAGAGATTTAGGGGTCGGGGAAAATTTTAGGGGCAAGGCAGAACTTTTTAGTGGTCAGGCCAAATTTTTTTCTTTTTTTTGGTTTTGAACTGAAAATATTTCTCAGGGTTGGAGGAGAGTGAAAAATTAGGGGCCTGGAGAGATTTAGGGGTCGGGGAAAATTTTAGGGGTCAGGACGAACTTTTTAGGGGTCAGTCCAAATTTTTTTCTTTTTTTTTGTTTTGAACTGAAAATATTTCTCAGGGTTGGAGGAGAGTAGAAAATTTGGGGGCTGGAGAGATTTAGGGGTCGGGGAAAATTTTAGGGGTCAGGACGAAGTTTTTAGGGGTCAGGCCAAATTTTTTTGTTTTTTTTTGTTTTGAAGTCAAAATATTTCTCATGGTTGGGAGAGAGTGAAAAATTAGGGGCTGGAGAGATTTAGGGGTCGGGGAAAATTTTAGGGGTCAGGACGAACTTTTTAGGGTTCAGGCCAAATTTTTTTCTTTTTTCTGGTTTTGAACTCAAAATATTTCTCACGGTTGGGGGAGAGTTAACAATTAGGGGGCTGGAGAGATTGAGGGGTCGGGGAAAATTTTAGGGGTCAGGCGGAACTTTTTAGGGGTCAGGTTAATTTTTAAAATTTTTTTTGGTTTTGAAGTCAAAATATTTCTCAGGGTTGGAAGAGAGTGAAAAATTAGGGGGCTGGAGAGATTTAGGGGTCGAGGAAAATTTTAGGGGTCAGTACGAACTTTTTAGGGGTCAGGCCAAATTTTTTTCTTTTTTTTTGTTTTGAATCAAAATATTTCTCATGGTTGGGGGAGAGTGAAAAATTAGGGGGCTGGAGAGATTTAGGGGTCGGGGAAAATTTTAGGGGTCAGGCGGAACTTTTTAGGGGTCAGGCCAAATTTTTTTCTTTTTTTTGGTTTTTAAGTCAAAATATTACTCAGGGTTGGGGGAGAGTGAAAAATTAGAGGGGCTGGAGAGATTTAGGGGTCGGGGAAAATTTTAGGGGTCAGGCGGAACTTTTTAGGGGTCAGGCCAAATTTTTTTTTTTTTTTTGTTTTGAAGTCAAAATATTTCTCATGGTTGGGGGAGAACGAAAAATTAGGGGCTTGGAGAGATTTAGGGGTCGGGGAAAATTTTAGGGGTCAGGATCAACTTTTTAGGGGTCAGGCCAAATTTTTTTTCTTTTTTTTGGTTTTGAACTGAAAATATTTCTCAGGGTTGGAGGAGAGTAGAAAATTTGGGGGCTGGAGAGATTTAGGGGTCGGGGAAAATTTTAGGGGTCAGGACGAAGTTTTTAGGGGTCAGGCCAAATTTTTTTGTTTTTTTTTGTTTTGAAGTCAAAATATTTCTCATGGTTGGGAGAGAGTGAAAAATTAGGGGCTGGAGAGATTTAGGGGTCGGGGAAAATTTTAGGGGTCAGGACGAACTTTTTAGGGGTCAGGCCAAATTTTTTTGTTTTTTTTTGTTTTGAAGTCAAAATATTTCTCATGGTTGGGGGAGAGTGAAAAATTAGGGGGATGGAGAGATTTAGGGGTCGGGGAAAATTTTAGGGGTCAGGACGAACTTTTTAGGGTTCAGGCCAAATTTTTTTCTTTTTTCTGGTTTTGAACTCAAAATATTTCTCAGGGTTGGGGGAGAGTGAACAATGTAGGTGCTTCTGAAGTATAACGGTCCCTAGAAATATTGGTGATTCTAAAGTATAACAGTCCCCGCAAATGTTTATGCTTCTAAAGTATGACAGTCTCCCCAGGAAAGTTGGTGCTTTTAAAGTATAATGGTCCCTTGAAATATAAGAGCTTCCTACAGTATAGGACCCAGCACCAGGGGTGCTTCTAAATTTAGGACCCGGAGGCTTCTGCAGAATAGGGGCAATGGGTGCTTCTCCAGTATAGGGACATGGGGTGCTTCTCCAGTATAGGGACCAGGGGGGGTTTCTACAATATAGGACCCAGTACCGGGGGTGCTTCTACAATATAGGACCCGGAGGCCTATGAAGAATAAGGACCATGGGTGCTCTGCAGTATAACGGCCAGGGGTTCTTCTACAGTATAGGACCCAGCACCAGGGGTGTTTCTACAATATAGGACCCGGAGGCTTCTGCAGTATGGTTCTTTGATATGACCGAGGCACCTCGGAAATTTTTTTTCTTTCTTTAACTGAAAATATTTCTATGTATGGGGAAGGGTAAAAAAAAAAATTTCTTTCGAGGGGGTTAACTTGTTTTTCTTTTAAATTAAAAATATTTCTAAGTATGTGGGAGGATGAAAAAAAAAGTTTTCTTGGGTGGTGCCAAAAAAATATAGTATGCGCACTAGGGCGGCGATAGGTACGAATATAGTATGCGCACCGGGCCGGCGATAGGTATATACATAGTATGTGCACTGGAGTGGCAGTAGGTACGTATATAGTAGTGCATAGGGGTGCCGATAGGTACGTATTTAGCATTCACACCGGGGTGGTGATAGGTACGTATTTAGCATTCGCACTGGGGCGGCGATATGTACATATTTAGTATTCGCACTGAGGCAGCGATATGTACATATGTAGTATGCACACTGGGTCGTCGATAGGTACGTATATAGCATGTGCACATGGACGGCAATAAGTACGTATACAGCATGTGCACCGGGCCGGTGATAGGTATGTATTTAGAATGCGCTCCGGGGCAGCGATCAGTACGTATATAGCACGCACAGTGGGGCGGGGATAGGTACGTATTATGCTATAGCATGCGCAACGGGACGGTGATAGGTATGTATATAGCACGCACAACGGGGCGGTGATAGGTACGTATTCAGCATTCGCACCGGGTGGGCGATAGGTATGTATTTAGCATTCGCACCGGGGCGGCGATAGGTACATATTAAGCATTGGGGCAGTGATAGGTACTTATGTAGTATGCACACTGGGGCGGCAATAGCTACATATTTAGCATTCGCACCGGGGTGGCGATAAGTACGTATTTAGCATTTGCACCAGGGCGGGGATAGGTACGTATTTAGCATTCGCACCGTGGCGGCGATAAGTACTTATATTGTATCTGCACCCAGGGCGGCGATAGGTACTTATATAGTATCTGCACCGGGGTTGTGAAAGGTATGTATATATTATGTGCACTGAGGCGGCGATAGGTACGTATATCGTATGCGCACCGAGGTGGCAATAGATACGTATATAGTATGAACACCGGGGCGGAGATAAGTACCTATATAGAAGGCGCAGACAGAGGTTGTACTTTTTATAGAAATAAGTCATACTATTGCCCTGGGAAACGTAGGATGAAATGGTGGGGAAGAAACAGCTTTCGCAAAAGGCAAAATTAGAAAGTAGCGGTGAAATGGTGCGACCAGGGAAGGGAAAAGTAGAAAGATAAAGAGACGGCTATAGAGAGAGGGACAGAAATAGAAGTTTTAATATAAACGTGTTACACACGCGATTTTTCTTCAATTATATGTTTTTATGACCCCGAGCAACGCCGGGTAGCCCCGCTAGTCTACAATAATATCCAAACTTTTAATATTTTATGGTATAAATATACCATAAAAATAAAGTATTTAATTAGATAACTTTTAAGTTTTTTATTCGATTTTCACGACTAAACACAACTAAAATCAATTGCTTAAAATAAAAATAAAAAAGGGATGTATTATTTTTTTATTTTTTAAATGTCACCTGTGCGGTTTCAACGAAGAGGTACAATGCCGGGGGATGCTGCAGAGAACAACGCAAGAAACTTTAATTGAAAAAAAAAATACGGCAGTAAAAATAAATGTATACAATTAATAGATTTTTTTCTTAGGCTTTGAAATCTTTGATTTCCAGTTTAAAACAGTGTGAAAATGCAAATCTAGATACTTTACTATAGGCTTTGATTTGAAAAGCATGATTTTCAGTGTGAAAATGCTTTGAAATCTTTGATTTTCAGTTGAAAACAGTGTGTAATTGCATGGTTTTCAGTGTGAAAATGCAAATGCTTTGCTTATACAGTGTTGAATTGTGCAATTCAACACTGTTTTCAACTGAAAAGCAAAGATTTCAAAGCAAAATGCAAAGTATCTAGATAGATACTTTCAAATCTTTGATTATCAGCTGAAAACAGTGTTGAATTGCATGATTTTCAGTGTGAAAATTCTTTGAAATCTTTGATTTTCAGTTGAAAACAGTGTTTAATAGTAGTTGGAAAATTCTGTGTTGAATAGCAGTGGGAAAATGCAAATCTACATACAATAGGCTTTGAAATCTTTGCTTTTCAGTTAATTGCATGATTTTCAGTGTGAAAATGCTTTGAAATCTAGATACTTTACAATAGGCTTTGAAATCGTGCATTTTCAGTTGAAAACAGTGTTGAATTGCATAATTACATTTTTTTTTACTACCGTATTTTTTTTTTCAATTAAAGTTTCTTACGGCATCCCCCGGCATTGTACCTTTTCGTTGAAACCGCACAGGCTTTTTCTAGGTGACATTTAAAAAATAAAAAAATAAATAAAAACAAGAAACGATAATATTTTAAAGATAAGAATTTGTATTCTTCTTCAAAAACTGGTATACTAAAATGTTTCTCAGATAGTTGACTGAGATTTTCAACTTCAACTTCGACTTGTGACACGTAATTTAAAAAGTAATTTGAAAAGTGCCAAGAACAACGTTGACAATAAATGTGGCTAAAACTGTGACTAAAAAGAACAACGCTGACAATAAATGTGGCTAAAACTGGAGAATTAAAAATATTGATGAGAACATGAATATAGCATTCATGAATGGGTCATCAGCTAGCAAGTGTTAACTTTAACAACATCAGTTAAAGAATAAAACACAAATGTATCGAAAATTTTACAGAGATATAATTTGAAAGACCAAAGTTCGTTGAGAAGGTTTATATTAAGAAATATGTACTCGTATATATTTCTTAATATAAACCTTCGTTTCAAAATTCCGTTGGGAGTTTACTTTCTTGGTGGTGGAGTTGTCACTGGAGAGAAAGGGATTTCAGCTTGGGTCACTCCAGTCGTGTTTCTTGGACGGGCAGTTGTTGTTGTTGTTGAGGCACGCCAAGAAGAACTCTGTTTTTATATTTTTTGTTAATTTGTTAGATTTTGGTTTTAAAACAAGCGCTATTTTCTAGCCCAGCACTTGTTCGAATTCACCTTGAATTCCTGCGTTGTTGGCGCATTTTATTACCCCTCTTGGTATCCCAAGGTTCAGCGATATTTCTTTGGGAAAGGTTAAAAAATCGAAATCGACGGTGAAATAGTTTATTGTACTGTCGTAGTAGATCTAGTGGTCCTAACATATAGCGTAATGGCGATTGAGGACATTGTAGGCCAAAATGAGATCACCGCGTAATCGTTGGCGCTCAAGTGTTAAGTTTATTGAGTCGGCTTTCATTTCATAGACGCTGCACCGTTCGAGTAGCCAGTCTTCGAACTCTCTCCAGGTACTAGATATCACGTATTAGATATGGGGCAGAAGCCTGGATATCATACGAGTAGGAGAAATATTTCAGTTTGCGCTGAATAGAGTGCTTTGTTTGCAGCCTGATTTAGATAGTTGAAGGACGATTCAAGCATTTTTAAAAATCTTGTTCGCCCCCTTGAGTAGAGTCGTGTCACCGTCGAGAGTAAAAAGAAACCACTGCAATATGGCAGCATTTATCGATATTGAAACCTAGACTTTAATATGTAAATTTAGCTTCTACGTCATCTGCAAATAGAAGCACTTTTCTACCAATCACTTGTCGTTGACCTCGTGCTTTTAGTCGCTGGTCGTGCCCCTGCTGGTTTCTTCCACTTATTAGGACGTCATCTATATCACAGATGACTCCTGGTATTCCGGACAAAATGTGTGTCATCTCCCTATGAAAGATTTCTGGCCCAGAACGTATCCCGAATGGAAGTTGTTTGAAACAGTACCTCCCATAAGGTGTTATAAATGTGGTAAGGACCTGCGATTTTTCGTGTAGGACGATTTGGTAGAAACCGTTGTTGCAGTCGAGCTTGCTAAACACTGTGGCTCGGCAATCTTCTAGGGATAGCAATGGAAAAGGGCTGAGCTCCTGCATCCAAACGTATCTGGTACACATGTTCCAGTTTCCCTAGGCCTGTGAACAGTTCTGGGAACTCTTTCTTATACTGGTGCCCTTCGCTTGTCACTCTATTAACTGCTTTCAGCAGGTTGAGGGCTTTGATTGCTGGTCCTCTCAGTAGAGGTTCTTGCAGACTCTCTATAACATAAAGGTCTTGTTGCGAGCTTACTTTTTCCGTGGCCAGTTTGGCCTTCACACATTCTATGAGGTTTATCTCATGATGACCCGGTCCGTACAATCTTTTGTTTGTGGGTTGGATGAGTGGGGAATTTTTCCTGAAGAACCGGTTCGGGATTACGGTCACATCTGCACCTGTATCCAGCCTAAAATTTATAATTTTGGTACAGGTCTTAGTGGTGACCTTGATTTTAGCCTGCCAGTTTGTATTATCCTCAGTGGTAATTGTACCTATATTTTCGAGAGTGACAGAACCTAAAAAATGATTTTCTTCTTCCTCTCTTATTTCTCTAACCTTCACTTTATCGATTCTGCAAAATTTTGCATAATGCCCTTTCTGCGAACAAATTCTGCAGCGTGCATCTTTTGCTGGGCAGTCATTTCTATTGTGGAATGGAAATTTCCTGCAGCGTGTGCATTTGCTAGGCATTTTCGATTTCGGATGTGGTTGTTTGGTGAAGTTTGTCTTGTAGGTTCGCTTTGTAACCCGGTTGATTTGAGGATCCGCTGCATCGGCACCGGAGGAAATGGTCTGCGTCTGTTGTTTCAAAGTTTCGTAGGCTCTACCTATTTGTAGGCACTTGTCTAGAGTAAGCTGTTTATCAGACAGTAACTTTTCTCTGACGGTATCGCTTCGAACTCCGACAATGACTTGGTCTCGAATAAGCCTATCATGTAGCTGTCCGAAATTGCAGTTCTTTGCAAGTTGCCGAAGATACTTCTTCCTTGCGAAAATGGAATGTATAGGATTCGTAAGCTTCGTGTGTTTCGCCCACGAAAAAATCCTCAAACTTCTTCATCACCTTCTCTAGGTCCGTCTTTTCTTCCTCAGAGTTAAACTTTAACCCTTAATATATATCGTAACTATTCTCCCCGATAGTTGCCAAAAATACCGATGTCTGATATGAAGTATCTGCTTCTTTAGACAATCTACTAGCGATCGAATAATTGAAAAAATTTCGTTTAAATTTTCGCCAGTTATTAGCAACATTTCCAACGAGAGTCATTCGTTCGGGGGGTGGTATATTAGCAGAATATTGCTTTATGTTCGTGTGAGGCATTTTTCAAAAGTATACGATACATATGAAATACAACAAATTTCTGTACTCACTGTTCTCTCTTTTCTTACTTTTTTTTTGTTTGTGGGACAGTTTTCCGTAAGTCGTTTTGTTTGGTGAAGTTTGTCTTGTAGGTTCGCTTTGTAACCCGGTTGATTTGAGGATCCGCTGCATCGGCACCGGAGGAAATGGTCTGCGATCGATATCGATAAGATAGTAGAATTTTCTTTCTCTTAGAAATCCTTTGTTTTTCTTACTACGATATCCGATTTTTTTTACTTTGTTTTTGGTCTCCACAAATTGTATCCTTTATCTGACACCATGTAATGTTATCGGCTGGTAGTAAGACGGAGACGTATAGGATAAATAACAAGGTTTATTGGCAGTCAAGATACATTCTAACTGAGTCATCGCCAGGGGCCGTAACTCGTCCCCTCACCGGTGACTCGTCGGTGCAGTAACACTACATCAGCGATACAATATTCGATTTTGTTTCCATAGTTGTTTTTTTTTTTTTGAGTTCTTTTTAAAACACGATAAACAAAAACCGATTCTCCGGGCAAAAAAAATGGCCGTCGTAACACACGTGGGTATCTTTTTTTTTTTTTTTTAATCCTTCCAAAATGTTCTGGGTCCCATAACTTTTGTTGCAGAAATGAACACGACATCAATAATAAAAGGGAATTGAAGACGATCTTACCTTGTGGTGTTGAAGCAAGCAGCTTTTCTTTTAAGAACAAGTCATAAAATAGGGTTTATTGACTTCTTCAAACGAAAGCAAGATAGAGAGAGAGAGAAAAAAAGAGGAGAGTTCCTTCAAGTCAGGGCCGAGCGACACCTAACGGATAAAAAGGGAACTATAAGGGGAGATAACTCCAGTTCCTTAATTTCAATTTATGACGAGAGTGCAATAATCAACAGTCAAGGAGGGAGAGACTAGTAGATGATGAACCAGTCCAGATGTGGCAACAATACTCCATGCATGGGCGGATGGTGGCTTTGTAGAGATACAGGATAATGTCCTGTGTGAGGAGTTTACTAGCACGGTAGAGGGAGCCCACCTTCTTTGCTGCAGCTTTGGCAATGTCTTCAATGTATTTGTTTCAATTCATGTTACCTGTGAAGGTTAGGCCGAGGAGTTTGAATGTTGATCTCTCAGGTAAGGTGTTATTTGCCATGACAATCGGTGGTTGGAGAGGTTTCTTGTAGTTATTGAAGGAAAGGAGCTTTGTCTTTGCAGCATTAAAAGTTACCATTTATGACCCCAATCCATTACAGCCTGGAGGTCATTTTCTAAGGATTCAGCCATTACCTCGGATATGATCACATGACGAGAGTAAAGCATGGTGTCGTCAGCAAATAAACCACTCTAAGACTCTATGTCATCAGGGAGATCGTTTATATAGATCAGGAACAATAAAGGTCCAAGGATAGATCCCTGGGGTAAACTTTCTGACCGCCAGTATGGATTTAGACAAGCACGATATACTGCAGACATCCTAACGGTAATCTCTGAACGCAAGTATCATACACCTGACAAGGCAGGTGAAGCTAGGGCAGTAGCGCTTGATATATCCAGGGCCTTTGACAAGGTATGATCCTTAACTAAGTGCCGGACTATCGCTAGATTGATTAAGGATTCAAAGATTTTAGCAAAGATTGGGAGTAGACTGATTGGACGGTAGTTATGAGGATCGGTTCTATTCCCAGAATTCTTGTAGACTAGTATCACAGAGGCAATTTTCCAGCTATCGGGGAAGCAAGATTCAGCTAGGCATTTATTGTAGAGTTTGGAGAGGACAGGGGCCAGTTCAGCAGAGCATTTCTTTATTACTATTACAGGTATAAAATCAGGCCCACAAGCTTTGGAGGTGTCAAGGTGTTTTATGATGTCTCTGACCTGGGATGGGGTGATGACCAGGTTATCAAGTGTGACTTCGGTTAGCAATGGGAATTTGAGGAGGGGGTTGTTTTCTGAGTCCAAAGTGGAGTTAGAGGCGAAACGCTGGGCAAGTAGTTCAGCCTTATCAGTTGCCGTGCAAACGACATCATTGTGGTTTGATAGTGGAGGAATCGTTGATTGACCATTGTTCACCACACTATTGTAGATTTTCCAGAAATCGCGAGTACCTAGTTTCTGTGACTGAATGCGTTTTTTTGTTAACTCAGTGTACCTTCTCTTTGCTTCACCTATAACGGCCTTACAATTATTTCTTGACTCTATAAATTTCTGTCTATTAGTAGCTGATTTATGGCGGCCGAACTTACGGAATGCTTGGCAATAGTAGCTGTACATTCAGAGGTGAACCATTGGGGAGAGTGGGGCTTGCTAAAGAAGTTTTGCATGGGGACATAGGCTTCAATGCCTGCTTTGACGCATTCAGTTAATTCATTTGCACACTGGTCAGCAGGGAGTGAGAAGGTTTCTCTCTATGGGGCGTCGCTGATGTGATCTTTGACTCAAAATCAGCCTGCTCGTAGTATCTCGTTATTTTGAGCAACGGCTCATCAGCTTTTGGACGACTTTTTAGGGTGATATAAATCATTAGCACAATGTGATCAGCATTCCCGAGTGGGCTATGAGGTTTTGTCACATAAGCCTCGGGCAGTGAGGTCAAGAAAAGGTCTAAAAGTGAGGCTTGCTGGTCTACTCGATCAGGGATGCGGGTCGGGAAATCGACAGTCTGAGAGAGGGAGTGAGCTAAGGAGAAATTATATGTAGAGTTTTCGGCTGCGTCAGTAAGGCTGGAGAATCCCAACCAGTCATGGTGGTGTGCATTAAAATCCCCAAATACATGTATCTGGGCATTCGAGTCAATTGAGAGTGCTCTATCTATGCTTTCAGAGACAGAGTTTAGCATGGTACAGTCCTGGGTCGAAGGGGAACGGTATAAGAAATATAAGTAACTGACGCTGTGATGCAAAGTCAATCTAAAGCACATGTAGTCTTGGTCATCTGATTCTAACCTATGTTCTCTAGTCAGAGGGAGGGTGTTCCGAACATAAACTCCTAGCCCGTGCATATGTTTGTCAGAGTCTTTACGGTAGTCAGTCATGTCAAAGTGGTGAGAGGAGATTGAGGATTGAAGGTTTATTTCACTGAGTGCTAGGATATCCATATATATTTTCACTGCTTACTATATATATATATATATATATATATATATATATATATATATATATATATATATATATATGTAGATATAAGTTCACTGTATACTGCAGAGGGAACAGAAAGTTGAAGATAGGTTTCCCTCTCACAAGTACAAATAAGAGAAATAAGAGAAAGACAGCCAAAACTTCAGGCAAGCGTGGGATTTCAAGAATTTCATCAGTGGGAAATCAATAGACAGGCAATAAGACAGTATATATCAATAATTAAACACATTTAAGTCAAACACAGAATTAAGTGCATTCATATAGTACACATTAGAATTTGGAGAAAATAGTATGTGAGTAGTCAAAGAGTAAGGGAATAAAAAAATTTTTTAAATAAATAAAAAAGTGTTTATGTTTTCGTCGGATTACATTGAGAAATATCGGGTCAGGTCTGGCGCGCCTGGCCTTGAATGACTTTAGTGGGAGGAGAGTCAACTTCTTTGAGGAAGGAATTTTTTCAAGCAGTTCGAAGACATTTTTTTTCCTTGCTATATTAGGACGACTTTTTTTATTTTATTGTTTGCATATCGTTGGCCGAGTAACTAGAGTGGTTAGAATATATCGTTTTTAAATAGTGAAAGAAATCATTTGCCTGCCTCGTCTATTAGTATTGATATGTTAGAAACAACTAGATTAATTAAATAATTAGTAAACTAGCATGTGCTAACTTTATGAAAGCTAAAAGTTTGTTTGGTAGTGATATGTATGCGTCAGTTAGTTTAGCTGTGCTGCTAGATTGCTCACTTATTTACGCACGAAAGGTGTCAACGGATTCTTGATCAAGTTGATGGTGCTGTTTATTGTTGCTTCTATGTGGCTGGTTGATGTTTGCGATGCTGATAGTTGGTGTCTAGTTGAGAATTTCACACGGGTGATGAATATAAAATGTATTTCTTCAATAGGTATTTTAGGTGAGATCAAAGCTGTACGAATCTGTTGGCAGGAAAAGTATGAATTACTTTGCTGACATATCTATGACATTTGTTAGTTGTTCGCTTGTCTTGGCTTTTATAGATGATTACCTCGAACAAGAAGAACTAAAAAAATTATACTTTCGCACCTAATTGTAAGACATTCATAGCAAGCACTCATCTTTTTACAACAATTGAAAATAACTTTTCTTTCTTCCTCCAGTGCCTAGCGTAAGACGGAATTTCCATGAACAGAGTTTATTACCAAGAACTTCCCACATGTGGAACACATTAACATGGGACTGCTTCCCTGCAGACTATAATATGGTCGTCTTCAAACCCCATGTCAACAAATACTTGTCCGCATAAGTAATCAAATTTTGTTCATTGCATTCATCATTTTAAATTCTCTCATAATTTTCCTCATCATTCAGCAGACAACCATCCATCTCATTAACCCTTATCATTGAGTGGCTTTTGGTCTTGATATGTGGTGATTCATTAGTGTATGTATATATATATATATATATATATATATATATATATATATATATATATATAGCAATATATATATATATATATATATATATATATATATATGTTTGATTATTTATATTATTAAACCATGTCTCACTGATATAACTCTATATTGAGCCGTTTATTTGTCCAAGATCTACTGCTTAATTTGGTTCTGTTATTATTTCAAAAATTAAATGGATTTTACTCCATAAATCTTAATATTGAAAACATCATTAATCTTATTGCAGTTTAAATTTGAATTCTCCGAAGTTGTTCCTAGTGACTTGAATAGAAGCAGACAGAGTACACCGCATGCCTTTCACTTGACGTTTCCATCGACATCACTTTGTAAGCCTTATCGAGTAAACCAAATGTCAACCCGATAACTGCTTAGCCGAAACGGTTTGGGTGAACTTACAAATACACGAACACACATACAGACGTCGTATTTTATTGATATACATTATTCATTTGGTATTAAACAATATCGGCTGCTGGGTCGCCCCAATATACACTTCAAGGACACGTGTAAGCGTGACTGGAAAAGAAATGGGCGGTGCTGGTTTGCAACTGAATATATTGGAGGATGTAAAATTATAAGTTGCGCACAAAATTCACCTACGATAAGGTCACAGGTCACAGCTACGAATGTGTCACTGAATGACAACAAGTAGTTGCATTTATCTCTGTCGTGGGTTGTTTAAAATCGCCATTCCTCTAGTAATAAACCAGATCTTGTTATTTGGAGAGAACCTTCACCTTTCCTCACTAACGTATGTACACACATTTTTAAGCACAGATTGAACAGCGAGCAAAAAGAAAAGGCAGCTGTTGTGCAGTGGCAAGGCTGTACATACCAGTCAGGGATATGTCCTTGACAATCAGTCCAACAGAGTCTAGGTCATTTTTAAGCTAGATGGCCTTTTTTCTGTTGGTCTGGGGTATCATTGTGTGCAGTGTTAGGAGGTTCTCCTTCCTTGGCTTAACGAGGGGTTAGTTAACGAGGGGTTAGCTAATCGCTTGAGGCTGCCCTACCGGGAAATGCTGACAGGGGTTGCTCAGGTATTTTTGTGGGCCGGGATTCACTTCATCTTGTCTGTTGGCTTTTCAATCCCCACCTACTGACCTTGGGTCACCTCTCTCTTCGGTAGGAGGAAGGTAAATGCTAGTTCCAAGCCAGCTGCCCACGGCTTTTTTCTATCAGTCCCCGGCAATCAATCTGACAAACCAGGGACAGCATTGGAACACCAATACACTTCTTTGTCAAGTGAGATATGGTCCAGCTCGGTCCTACGAGGTGCACCCTCCCAGGCATTAACCCCTCTCTTGATCGGGTATTGCGAATAGTCGCTCCTATCAAGGAATGCTGACAGGTTCGTTCATAGCTATTTTTCTACCCAGCAAAGAGATGGCTTCCCCCACCTTCCGGCCTTGTGTCGCATTTTTCTACAGTAGGAAGCAAACAAAAACCATCTCCAAGCAACCTACGCAACACTGATCGTCCAGATCAAAGTGTAATATCTGTTCTTGAAACTGTTTTTTCTGTAAATTCACTGTTGATTTTGTGCTCATGAAAGCACCAGTGATGAAAGCTGAAGGTCACGCCAACTAACAGTAGAGTTTGTTATTAAGGGAGTGACAGCTGTAAACAACCTACGACAAGACATGTTCGACACAAATACAATCCACGACAATGAAAAAACGACAATGAACAAAGAAACGACAAACACAAGGATCAAATTGAATATAAAAGCAGGTGCTTTTTATTTGACCAGAACGACGGTTATGTTTCAGTCGCTGACGCCACAGAGACGTTGATGTGGAGTACCTGTTGACTAAATTATCCAGCGTCAAAGTGTGTACTTTGTACTGAGGTTGAAGAACAATCTGGCAAACGTAGTTACTTCTCGAACAATGCTGGTCGGGCGTAGACATCACAACGAATTTGGAAGAAGAGCTCAGCAGACTGAAAGGTAAACTGTCCTGAAAAGGACAGATAAATCGCAAGTGTTTGGGCATGAAAATGGACGTCGGTTAAAGGTCTTAATTCGTGGTTGATCGAATGTGATGTTAAAAATCCAGCTGTAGAGTTAAATGGCGTGTGGACTGATCGAGTCAATGACTGAACAAGTAGAGGTAGTCGACAGTCAGATGAAGTCGCCGAAACGTCAATAAAAGCAGTTGCTTGAGTCGATGGCTGGCCCAGTGATGCTAGTCAACATATGAGCAAAGTCACCAGTGGCTATAGCCGTAGCAGCTAATCATGTGGCAGTCAAACAACAACAAGCATTCGGTTATCAGACAGAAAGATAAAGAGGCCAGTAATTTAATAAGGTCCCATGGCAGAGGATCAGATACGAACCAATATCTGTAATGCGATCGATGGAGTTCCTGGGAGTTGGAACAGGGCAGTAACAAACGCTATGCTTTGATCTTAATGATGAATGCCAAGTTACTGGCTTGGGGCTGCTTTTTCTCTTCGCTCGCTGCTGAATTTGTGCGAATCGAATCTGGGTACGTTCACAGGGAGAAAAGGCAAGAGTCACGCCAACTACCAGTTTGCTATCAAGGGAGCGATCTGCTTTTCTGTTGTGCTGGATCTTGTCATCGTTCTTCATGCAATCCATCTGATGTGGTGTTACATCCCTACAAGCATTCGTGTCAATAATTTTACTCCATAATTTTTTAAAGATTCATTAACTTTCAAACTAATTTGGTAATCCCCATGTTTTTTTTTGGGGGGGGGGCGGCACTCTTTATTCCGAACCTCCATTAAAATTGTCGTCTTCTTCGGTAACGTTCTTACTGGTCTAATATTCAGTTTTTACTCCCTTTTCTTTTATTTTACTTTCTTTATCTATTATTTATTTTCCTACTTTCTGGTCTTTCCTCTTTTCCATCGTCTTTTGTTTCTTTTACATTCCTCGCTTCCATTTTTCCTTCGTTCGTTCTCGTCGTATCCATATAACAACTCTCAATATGGATGCTGGCAACCTTTACGTGATCCTTGCTGTGAGTACCTAATTTGTTAAAGCCAATACCAATAACAAAATTAAGCAGGTTTGTAAGATATTAAAACAATATGGCGGCTTGTAGGAAACTACTACAGGTTAAAAGGTCGTCAGATGCTGATTAAAATGAATGTACGTATTGTTTGTTCCTATTTACTCGCTTCCCCACGACGACAAAGTGAGACACAAAGTCGGTTTTACTTTTGCGGAAAACCTCCTCAAAAAGAAATTGTTTCAATCTTGAAGTCTACCTCCACATTTGACCGATTTGGGTCAATGCTGTTAGGAACGAATAAAGCGCAAATAATAAAAAAAGGGATTTTCTAATACCGAATTAAAAATATATATCTACTAGAAAAACATATAAAGCAATATAGGGATATCATTAAAATAAAGTAATCATTATATATATATATATATATATATATATATATATATATATATATAATCCAGGTAAGGTAAACATCCACAGGATAAAAATCCAAAGACTGTCAACCGGGCTTATAAAGAGTGCTCAATATCAAATAGAGGTTTTATATATATATGATTATATTTATTTATAAATACATGTACATAACCTGCAACACTGGCATGTTGATGTTATCGATCAACAGCTGTTAAAAGCTGAGATCTCATCAAGTAGAATAAAAATCTGATCCTTACCTTAAGGTCATATTTCGAGAGAATATATATATAAATATATATATATATATATATATATATATATATATATATAATTATAATTATAAAAAGAAAAACTATACACACATTAAGGTTGTACACATAATAACTTATTTCGACCCCTTTAATTAGGTCTCCTCAGATGTATGGACAACCACGTCAAAAAAACTAAATAATGAGAGAAATTGATCGTCTTAAAAAGATAAAGATAAATTCACTTTTGTGATTGGTCTATGTAAAAAGGAGGTAAATGTTAAAATAATAAAATAACCGAGGAGGGGTGACAGAATTACTTCTGTCACCCCTCCTCGGTTATTTTATTATTAATTTTTTAATATATGCAGAAATATAAAAAAATATAAAAAAAAAAATATATAAAGGAATTCTTTTTTGCTATTTAAACAAATAAATCATCTCATTTAAAATTTCGAATGTGAGCTTTATGGGTAAAAATATATGATGAAATATTCGAGCGTTCACGATTAAAAACTACGTTTAATTATTTACGATTAAAAATTAGAAGACGAAAATGTAGGACGAAGATTTCGGTTTAGATTAGAACATATTAAAAATTTAAGTTGTATAGCGTCAAGATTCGGGATGATTTACACTATGGAATTAAAGTTTAGCGACAATTTAAAAACGGTTTATTTACAAAATTGGTAAAGATTCTGGCGTTCACGATTAATTATTTATGATTAGAAATAAAAAAGACGAAAATTCAGGACGAAGATTTCGATTTATATAGGAAATTATAAGAAAACTTAATTGGTTATAACGTCAATACGGAATTAAAGTTTGGCGACATTTAAGCACGATTAATTTACAAACTAGAGTTTTACTAAAAAAAAAAAAAAAAAATTTACTAATTTATTAACATTTACCTTTACAGTTATAACTTTTATTGTAACTATACTTTAAAAGAATTGTTATTTTCAAAGAACTTTAAAACGTGCTGTTGATTTTAAACCTGTGCCTGTGTCTACATTTAGCCATTAGTTCGTCTCGTCTATTTAAAATGTTCTTGTCTTCATATTTTAGTATTCTGATTTTTTCCTCCAGGCACAAATTGCATCTATGTCTAAATCCTTTAGGAGTGTTCGAATGACATAGTATGGACCACGAAATAGTTGGTGTTAAGTTGTTATTTTTTAAAAGCCACCAGTGTTTGGCTAATTCCGTCTTATTAGTGACGTTCGGGTTTAAAAATGAGTGTTTGTGTACGTAGAATCGTTGTTTCCAACTCCCGGCGGATATTCCTATGTATACTTTCTTATTGTTAGTGTTTTCTTTAGGATAAATCGTAGCCTTATATACAACGCTTTCGACGTTACAGTTACCTTTAAGGGGGCAGTTATTTTTAATTTGACAATTACATTTTTTTCCCCTTTTTTAGTTTTCTTACTCGGTGTGCTCAATATTTTTTTGTTATGTGTATTAATAATGTTCTCCATATTTTTGGTGCAAGAATAACTAATTTTCACCGTTTTCCTATTGAAAATTTTACTTAAAGGATTAGTCGTTTTAAAATGTTTATCTATTAGGTTTAAAAATATTCTCCCGATATTAAGACTAGAAAGTTGGCAATATGGTGGGTTGAACCAAATAATTTTGCGTCCCCTGTTTTGGGGTTTATTTTTCTTTATATTTTCCGTATATATTAGTTTTTCGTTGTACCCACTATTACTTAATGCGTTATCGTATATGTGTTTGCTAGTCTCAAAGATATTTTTATTTGATGAGAGTTTGTTAATTCTGGTGTTAATAGTTGTAGGAATTTGTTTTATAATACATTTGGGGTGATTGGATTTAGTGTTAATGTATAATGGGGTATGATTATCTTTATGGAAAGGTTGAAAAGTTCCCTCGTTTAAGTTTAGCGTAATGTCTAAAAAATTTACCTCGTTGCAATTGGGGGTCACTTCAATCCTCAAACCTAAATATTTAAAAGCCTTATTTAGTTTTTTATGCATCCTAGATATTAGAGGACCGTTGCTATTAGGCCAATTTGGTTGGGGGTAACAATTCGACTGATTATATATATTATATATATTCCCACCAAATCTGCTATTTGAGCTGAATCAAAGGCCCCCATCGGGACATCAAAGTCTGTACTATCCTTTTTAATCCAATTATCCCCATCGTTTGCCAAAATGGACCTCCGACAGGCCAAAATAATGTTGATTTGTTCGTCTGAAATGTCAACGAAATTTTTGGCATAGTTTATGCTATTAATTAGCAATTCCTTCGAAATGGAAGGGTAAAACTCCATTATATCGAATTGGATAAAAGAGGCTCTTTTTTATGTTCTATTTCCCTAAACCATTTAATTGTGTCAGCAGAATCTTTCCATAGATTGAACTGTGTCGCTGTTAGAGTCTCGTTGATTATGTTCTGTAGTATCTTTTTGGATACATGTCCCAATTCTGTTTTAGTTGTATTGATAAGTCTGGATTGCTTATTATTTTGGAAGTTCTTTTTATGGTCCTTTATAAGGATGTAAGCATTTTTCATATCTAATCTTCCTACTCTGTCATCAATTCTCAATTTTGAGGTAAATTCTCTAGTTTCCTTGTTAATTGTAGCCTCTGTGTCTAAAATGTCTTTTTTATAAGTGTTGGAGATTTTATCTATGATTAGCTTTTTATATTCTAAGGGACATATTTTATATATATTGGTAGATTTGTCGGCTTTGACCCAAACTTTGTTGGATTTTTTTATGTTTTTGATGTCGTGTGCGAGTTCCGACTGGAAGTCATTAGAATGTTTTTTGAATTTAATCTTTTTCACTATATTGAATAAATCAGCTTCAAATTGTTTAAGCGCTTCTATAGGTTTAGCTGGGTTAAGGGTTCTGAAATTATACATTTCATATTGTTCCTTAGTAGATTCCGCTTTTAACAAGAAATAGGCCTTCCATCTCATCCTGGTAATAAGATCCGTTATTTTCTCCGTTAAGGAGAAAGTAAAGTTATGTAGACTAGGAAAGGGAATGTTCTTTAACGAATAAGCCGGCGTGAATTTCTCCATTATTGGTCCAAGTAATGATGTAAAATGTATTCCGAATTCAAATTCCTGAGAGAGCTCAACTCACAATTAGTGGGGAGCCGATATAGTGTGTGGATTTCAATTTTGTGTAGAGAATCTGAATAACAGAGCTCAATGTAATTCAAACAGAGCAAAACAGAATTATAAAAAGAAAAACTATACACACATTAAGGTTGTACACATAATAACTTATTTCGACCCCTTTAATTAGGTCTCCTCAGATGTATGGACAACCACGTCAAAAAAACTAAATAATGAGAGAAATTGATCGTCTTAAAAAGATAAAGATAAATTCACTTTTACATTACCTTCTACCACCTTATCAAAACCCATAAGACCAGCAATCACACTCAAATTAGGCCCATCGTCTCCAGCGTCGAAGGACCATTATATAAAATCTCCTGGCTACTTTCTAGACTCCTGAAACCACCACTCCCTACCTTCCCTGCACATGTCAGCAGCTCTGACCAAGTCATTAGCAGACTAAACCTACTCCAACAACAACAGCTAAGCTCTAACAAATACACATTTAGCCTCGATGTTGTTTCCCTATACACATCAATACCCGCACACCCAGCCATTGACCTCATCTCCGACCACATCTCTTCCTCCGATAACTTAGAACTCTTCGGGTTAACACCTGAAGACATACACCAACTCCTAGACATTATCATTAACAATACATATTTTACCTTCCAACACCACATATTTAAACAGATTACTGGTCTTCCCATGGGTTCTAGCTTGTCTGGCCTCTTAGCCATATCCTACATGGACAGACTCGAGCAACAAGCCTGCCACTCACATATCTTCTTCACTAGATACATAGATGACATTCTTGTCCTCACCTCATCTCGTGAAGAAGCTATCAGCATTTTCGACACTTTCAACAACACCGACCCCCATATAAAATTTACTATTGAACACCCTAGCGACTCCGGCTCACTATCTCTCCTCGATTTCAACCTCAAAATCACAGAAGACGGTTCTATACAGACCAACTTCTACAGAAAACCTGCCTGTAAAAACCTATTTGTTCATTTTAAATCTGCCCTGCCCCTTAAAGCCAAACTAGACTATGCCCGTAATGAAATTACCCGCATACAAAATAAATGCTCATCTACTGCCAATAAAATTAAACACACCAAAGACTTCCATCAAACCCTAATCACCAACGGCTACCCCACTTCCACAATAACCCACCTCAGCAAGACCAGATCACGCAGACACAACACA